>BSBM01000010.1:15685000-16285000 GCA_027924585.1 Larix kaempferi | reverse complement strand
GCATAATGCCATAATCTGTCTCAGAACTTTTGTTTTCTCTTTTATTATGTTTTGGAGCTCCTCCAAAAAATTTTCCATGTCTAGTTACATCCTTGAGTTCATTCCTTTGTTACCCCAAGTAGGTTTGGTTCCTTATCTGCTACCTAGTATTTTCTCCTTGTGCAGACCATCAATCATCCCTGCTAGAGTCTTTTCTCGAAGGAACTTTAGTAGCTTTGATACCGAATTATATAACTTTTCAGCCCATTGGTATCCCAGTGGCTTTGATACCAACTGGTCAATAATTTTGATTGTCCTGCTGTCCGAGGATAAATGTAACTACAAGTGCCTTAAATGACATCACTATTTATTTGAGAATTGAGCTTTTTGTACACATTGATCTTCTACTTTCGTCTTTAAAACTAGAATTTACAAAATTGGAAGAAAACAATAATATGATGTATATACTCAGAAACCACACAGTACATTAGCACATATTTTATAATGATGGGGATAGAATACTGCAACTTTTGTACCTGTGTGTGTTCTCTCTTCTCCCCCCTATCTGAAATCACAACATATACATACAATGATACATGTGTATCTTTACAGATACACAAGAAATGGGGTCGTAGTCTCTATTGCCTGTAATTGTGTGGTTGCAATCTTATCTGTCTCCAAATCCTTTGGGTTTTAGTCATTCCTTAACCTTGGTGTCGTATTCCATTTTCCCACAACCTAGAGTTCTTTTCAGCCTTGGGGGCTGCAACAACTCTACAAAGTTGGGCTTGTTGTCTCCTTCTGTCCCACAACCTGTGATTCCTAAATCCTTTTTAGATGATGTAACAACGTGCAAGGATTTATTGCAAATACTAAATATCTTCAAATGCTTTTTCTACAATTTGATATCTCCTCGGACCTCAAATGATTTTTGGTGAAGAAGGTCCCAACCAAAACTGGTTTTTGAAAGTACATAACTGGAATCATTCACAAGAGGCACTTGTGTTTAAAAGTCTCAACTACTAAGAAAATTTCTTCTCAATTCTCCTCAAGATAATGCTCATTCGAGGTGTTCACCTTTGACATACTCCCACCTAATGATAGAATAAAAGATAACAAGGAAGATTCTAAAACAGATTGAACAAAATGTATGGCTCTCCAGAGGCCTTCCAAGTAGAGAACTGATGGACCTATTGAAGGATATCTAGACCAAATTTAAAGCTGTAAAGACAAAGTGCCCACCTTAGATAGGTTGACTGAAAGGCTATCTGAATGTGAAGCTGTATTAAAAAGTTAAGAAGATCAAAGCAAATTTAGATGATCCTTAGAAAACATGTTCAAAATTAAAAGATGATATCAAGAACTGGGCAACAAAGCACGCTACACAGTTTAAAGATGAGGCAGACAAAGTGGATATTTCAAATATGGCAGGTGACTATGACAATCTAAGTCACCTGACACGAGGACACGGGACACGAAGGACATGAAAATACGAGTGTCCGACATAGACACGGTGACCCCCAGATTCAAGACACGAAGGACACGTTTTATATACATATATATATATTTTTAAAAATATATTAAAATTTAAAAATATAGACATATAGATCCAATTTTTTTTATAGAAACTAGAACATTTACAAATATTCAATAGAAATTAGAATCAAAACACATTAATGATTACACATTTGTCATTCACCAATCACAATGAGACACATAGATGCATTGAAATTTGATAGGCATTGGGCAATAGCTCAAGATGTTGGAACCATATTTCTCATTAAGTCATCAAAATCAAAATGTAGTACATAGATGTCGGAATGCCACTGGGCACTGGAAAATGCCAAATAGACTAATAGTCTAATAGTAAATACAAAAAGGGGTGGATCAAGATGGAAGAATCTCATATGTCAATAGTCCTCCTCCATGCCTGAATCAACAAACTCATCACTGCCCTGATCCTCATCCTCCTCCTCCTCCCTTCCCATCTTGACGATCTGCATCTGCTGTTGTGGAGGATGACCCCTCCATATGATCAGTATCACCATCATCAAAAGTGACCGGCTCTAGCACTGGATCATTAAGATCCATGCTGGCTAATGCCAACTCAGTACTGCTGTCCAAACCCATATCATCAGGAAAGACATCCCACATCTTTGTCTTTCCCTTCACCCACTCCTCCCTCTTCTTGTAAATAAGACGAAGGTTGGAGTGCACATACACCATCGTCTCTGCCCCGGACTGCTCAAGCCTGCTCTTCTTCACACTGTACAAGTTCCCATATGTGCTTCAATTCCTCTCACAACAAGAGGATGATGTAACTTGAGAGATGACCCTCAAGGCTAACTTCTGTAGAATAGGGCATGTTGCCCCATGAGTTTCCCACCAAACATAGGGTTTCTTAACCCCCATGTCTCTAAGCACCTCATAGCCTCCAAATCTCCCAGTGCCAGTGGAAAAATCTACAAAGCCCTCCTCCACCTCCTCAAGTAGGTCTCTATCCTGAAATAGCCGTCTAAGTGCTATCTTCCTCCCATGTACAATCTCTCCATCCATGTGAGGAGGGACTCTGTGTGAGGGCCCCGGTCCACTAGTGAGCCAATCCTGAGTGTAGAACTTGGGGTTCAAGGAGTGGGCCAAGCAATGCAAAGGTGTGCAATTCTTAACCCACCTAGAGATACGAATATCCTGAATCATGGACCATAAGTTCTCTGTCGATGTCCCATACTCGGGACACTCATTCTCCATGACAATGGACCTCATGGATTCACTCATGGAATCCCATCCCTCATAAACATCTGTTAGGATGGGCTGGTCCGTGTCTGCAAACCGCAACAAAGAAATGATTGGCTCCATGATCTTAATGCTAAGATCTAGCCTATCCCACCAACCATCATCTAACACCGTGTCCTTCACCTTTTGTGAAGCAATCTGATCCATCTTTCTCCAAAAAGACCAAAACTCTGAAATTACCATGGACCCAAGAGCGGTTTTGACCTCCCTCAACCTCTTGAGCATGATGAATGAGGAAGCAAATCGAGTATCTGCAATCTTCAGCAATGAAAGCTGTGTGTACTCTTTGTAGATGGTGAGGGCATTTGTGTGGTTTTGTACAAAGTTATGGATATGGCATGCATTCTCAATAAGGCTACCAATCCATGTCACATTTGAAGCAATGGATTTCAGTGCTAAATTCAAGGACTTTACAATGCAAGGTGTCCAAAAAACCTGTAAGAGCAATAAAAGCATGTATAAATGACTTTACAACACTAACAACTCAAATGAGTCAAAGACATCTAGATGATTCATGAATCTTGTGATAAATTCAAACAATGAGCAAATTAGAAATGAAAGGTGTCCAAAATGAACATACTAGTGGATATTTAGCTTCCACAATCATGCCAACAACGTTGCAAACAGGTGCATTGTCCGTGATGATTTGTACACAAGAATCAACACCTACTTCAATGGTTTTGATGAATAACTCACCCATATACTGTGCATCCTTGTATTTCCCAAGAGCATCCATCGCTTTCAAGAACACCGGTCCATTTTGGGAAGATACCATGAAATTGATGAGAGGATGGCGTCTTGGATCCGTCCATCCATAAAAAACAATACTCACACTGGACGAGGGCCATGTTGATCTAATTGGCTCAAGAATTTTATCTACCTCCTTTGCTTTAACCAACAATGTGGTTCTAAGCTTCTTTGAACCAGGAGGCACCTAACCACTTGGAGCTTCGTTCTATGAGACTTCGACACATCTCAATAAATAATGGTGACCGTGCAACATTGAATGAGATGAAGTTGCGGTAGAAATATAATGCAATTGTAAGGTCCACCTCTTCTCGCGCCTCTTGTTGGAAAATCCTATCCATTGGACCACTTGGAGATTGCCTCTTTCTTGTTTGATAAGTATCCCCACTCCCATATATGCTAGGTGGAAATGGAGGCTTGGTGCTAGAGGATTTCTTCAAGAATGGAAGATGATCCTCATCTTTTTTCTTGCTTGCTGCTGCCACCTTCCCTAAGCCAACATGATCCTCTCTTTCCATATCCCTCCTTTGGGTAACACTCACCGCTTTGCATGAAGAAATCCCACAAGAAGGAAGGGCCAACAAATGACCCTTAACCCGGTAATATGTGCTCTTGAGCTCATTCTTGCAAAAATTGCATCTCCAAGACACATTGCCTCCCCCACCAAGCTTTACCCCAAGCCCATCTTTCCTTGTCACATACTTCCATAAAGGGTATTTTTTTTCTTGGGCTTGTTGTCTTGCTAAATAGGGTTAAATGGAGCATGAGCTCCATTAGCAGCAAATGGAGCACTTGGAGGAGGAGGAGAACCACTTGTGCTTGGAGGAATAGGAGGGGAGGCACTAGATGGTGCATTTCTCCCTTTCCTTTGCCCCTTAGCTCCTGCCCTAGCTGATTGAGACATTCCCTTTCTTGTTTGATGGTTGAACTTGCAATCCTCTCCACAAATCCACCCCCAATGCACTTGGATTCCCTTGGAAAGCCTTCAAATCTCCTTCACCTGCACATAAAACCCACTCTCAAGCTTCTCCACACTTGCAAATGACAAAAAAAAAATGAAAAATCGTTTTAAAACTCACCCCGAGCTCCCTTTTCCATGGAAAACGTGTCCTAGAATCGGGACACGAGTCGCACAGTCTGGGACACGACCCCACGGGACAAGTAGACCCTTTTCAACGAATTTGGTTTCTTAGCCACTAACTAACTAATGGGCCTTATGGCCTTGTGCATTGATAAAGTAGGGGGGTTAAGGTATGACCCTAACATGCCCTCGCCCTTCAAACATGGTCTTGTCCTTAAGGCTGGAGATGGGAAACTGCTATAAAAGGGTTGACGCTTCCCAAGTAGCATCTTTTGGTTGCATATCCTTCCACTAAGGTAGAAATTCCTTGACTGTGTGCTGGTGTAGGTGACACTCTTGTGTGGCCAAAACGGTTGCAGGATGTGGCCAAATGGAGCCTTCGACCTCAAGTTTCATTAATGGAGTTTGAACTTGACAATTTTGACCCACACTCTTCTTCAAATAAAACACATGAAATACTGGGTCGATCTTGGAGTGTGCTTGGAGCGCTAAGTTTTAAGTCACCTTACCCATGCCTTGAACAATTTGATATGGGCTATAAAACTTCGATGAAGGGGTGTTGGATAGTTGGTGAATGTTGAGATCTTCCTTAAGTTGCTTGATGAGTTGAGATGTAGTAACATTAATGAGCCATTCTTTGTATGCTTTTTCTACCCATTCCTGTACCAGGGAAGATAAGTCAAAGAGTGATCCCTCATATTTCCTTGATAAAGCATTTGCCACAACTGTATACGTTTCTTCCTTTCTGTAGATGATCTCATAATCATATCCAAGCATCTTGATGATCCATTTATGTTGCTCTAGGGATGACAACCTTTTTTCCAAGTTGTGGTGATATATTTGGAAACGTATTGTAGGAGATATCGTCTCCATGTGTCGACTGCATGTGGGATGGCCATCATTTCTTCCTTGTAGGTAAACTTGTCCAAATCCTTATTATCCCAATGCTTACTAGTGAATACTAAGGGTTGTCCATATTGTATTAAGATTGCACTCAAACCTTTTCTGAAAGCTTCACATTCCAATACAACGGTCTTAGTAAAATCAGGCATGGCTAAGACCAGAGTGGTGCACATGACATGCTTTAAAATTGCAAAGGCTTTTTTGGATGCTTTGTTGCATGCAAAGGCACAAAAATTAGGACACGCACCCATTCCCTTCTTGCTTTAAAACCATGATCATTGGGGATGAATATGGGCTAGTGTTGGGATGAATGACTCCCGTCGCTAGTAGTGCTTGAGTGATCCTTCCAATTTCATTATTTTGTGCAAATGGGTGCCTATATAGGTGTACATTTGGTGGTTGACTACCTGGAATTAAGGGTATATCAAGATCATGCTCACCTCTATATGGGGGTAAATCCTTTGGTGTCTCAAAGACCTGCTGATGTTTGTCCAAAACCTTTTGTAAGTCGAGATGGACTTCTTGTGTAGTGTTGTCTAGAGCTTGTATGACATGGAAGTGAGCAACAATTTCCTAGTGGCCTTTCATCAATATTTTTCCATCCGTTGAGAACTTATGCTTTCAAGGGAGCTTGCCTGGAGCCCTTTGAGGGTGTGAGCATGAGATTCATGAGTAAAACTCAAGTATAATTCCTCGAAGTCCATGGTAATTGGCCCTAATGTGTGTGGCCATTCTACCACTAAAACTATATCACAACCACCCATATTTATGGCCAACATATGAGTTTTGAGATGATAGTCACCCAATTGGAGCCACATGTTTTTAGAACGCCCCCCACATTTCATCATCCCACCATTGACTATCATAATTTGAAAGTTGGGCTTCGAGTGGACATAACAATGGAGTTCTTCAACCACTTGTCGATGCTTGATGTAATCTAGAAGTTTGAAGGTTTGCATGGTTGGAATACTGGACAAAGCATGAAGCAAGATGGATGGTTCTTCTTGATGGACTTTAGTTTCCACTTCTTGCATGGGAGAAGTTTGGTTAGTAGTCTCCAACTTAGGGGTATCTTCTACAATGATGTCTTCGTAATGGGTGGGAGTAGTTACATCAACTTGAAATAACATCTGTTCTTTGCATTTATGACCTAGATCATACTTTTCATCACAATTATAATAGAGTACCCTTCTTTGTTGGTATGCCATTTATGTTGGGGACAACTTTTGTAATTTCAACAGATTGACAGGAATTTTGCTTAAGGAATTGACCTATTTAGGACAGGCGTGGGGAATGAAAGAGGCTTTGTTGGTTTGTGCATTGATCATTGTCTTTGCTTCGAGAGCCCTTGGGATTCCTCCAACTAGTACACAAGATGTTGCATTATGACTTCTGCTTCAATCGCCTCCATGAGGCCTCTACTGAAATCTTCTTTATAGAAATAATCTATTAAGTTCTCTGTACGGAATAACTAATTGCTCAAAGGTTGAGATAAAGTTTGTGACTGAGCTTATTCGACATAACTTGGTAAGCCACTCTAAATAGTGAGGATCTCGCTCATAAGTCTTGTGGAGAGATTTAACAAATAGACACCAATCAACATAATTCCCACAACCCTTTTTATGTTACTCCCACCATTGCCATCGTTCTAGATCCAAATACAAGATCCCCGCCCTAAGTTTCATCATGTCATCAATAATACAATGAAGGGTGAAGTGATGTTCCATTTGAGTGACCCATTATGATGGGTTAGAACTATCAAACTTGTTCAAGTCTACTTTAGGAAAATGGCTCCAGGTGTTATTATCCATGGAGGGTGGTTTATTGTTATGAGAACCTAAAGGGGGTTGTTGGTGGCTAGATAGTCTTGAGTGTGAAGTTTCTTCTTGGTGTGGCTCACTATGACATCCATTCCCATGGTCTTCTACATGTATGCCACTAACTATCAAATATGTAAACTTCTCATCCAATATCTTCTCCAAGCAGTCTATTTGTGTCTCCAAGTTCTTATCCCATGGATGATCCTAGATGTTGATGGTCTATTTAGGGTGTTGAATCTGGCCATTAAGATTTATGTATTGAGCTTCCAGATTGTCCAACTTACCGGTAGTAGAGTGGGTGGTCATATTGTTCGGGGTGTTGGTGTGAGGTGGTTTATAGGGATCCACCATGGGTGGGATTCGTCAGGTCTCGAGGACAAGGGAGTGTCAGGTGCTATAGATCTATGATATACGTGCATGGTCTAATCATAGTACTTGACCCAATATATCAGAGCATTGACTAAGGAGGCTGTCCTACAGTGGAAGTCATTAGTGATTCAATCTCAACCTTTAGAGCTTCTTGCTCCTCATCCTCTATCACTAGACTCCCTGGATGCAAAGTCTTCCTCAAATTTTACATCCCTACTTACGACTATCTCTCTCTGTTATGGAATAATGAATCTGTAGGATTTTGAAGTCTTTATGTAACCAACAAACAAACCCTTCCTACTGGAAGACTCCAATTTGGTCCTCTTCTCTACTAGCACATGGATATAAACTAGACAACCGAATATACAAAAAAGACACACCTTTGCTGTACACTGGTGAATGCGTCCTTTGTTGTCTTCTCCCCCAAGATCTCGTGGGGACATCTATTCTGAATGTAGATTGTTGTCTTGCATGCCTCTTCTCAAAGAAACATTGTCAAGTCTTGGTCATGTATCATGGCCTTGGCAACCCATATGATGGATTGATTCATGTACTTTGCAACCTTGTTTTGCTGTGGATTGTATGGAGCAATCAACTCCATCTTGATTCTTGTGCCCTTGCATAAACCCTCAAACTCCTTGGAGGTATACTCACCCCCATTGTCCAATCTTAAAACTTTCATCTTCTTTTGTGTTTGGTTTTTGACTAGAGCTTTGAACTCCTAAAACTTGCTAAAGACCTCATCTTTGGTCTTTATGAAGTAGATCCACGTTTTGTGAGAGAAGTCATCAATGAAAGAAACACAATACATGCTTCCTAAGATTGATTCTGTTGACATCAATCTACAAAAATTTGAATGTATTGGGTCTAGAATATCCTTATAACTATGCCCACTGCTTTGTAAAGTAGCCTTAGCATGTTTGCCAAGCGTGCACCCTCTGCATGCTTATTGCTGCTCAATAATGAACTTTGGAAGACTTGTGACTATCTCCCTTAGAGTAAGCAACGCTCCGTGATGCATGTTAGTCCTAATGTTTGCAACTAGACTACGGGGTGGCAGAGTTTAGGCACCTCAAGTTTTATGGGTTGGTTTTTGTTCATGGCTTGATGACTACGAGGGATTAATAAGCAAAATCTTTCAAGAATTCATAGATTATTGGAAAATTAGAAAACATCAGATTCCTGCTAAATAAGGATATGAATAATGACTTAACAATCGAAAAAGAAATCATTGATATAAAAGAGGAATTTAGGCTTTAATACCATAAATGATACAAGAGAAACAAATAGTTTATAAACTTTGCATCATGGTAATTTTGACGTCGAAAAATACTTTTCAAACATCTCTGCATAAATATCCATTTGCATGTACAGGCATCCATATAGAAAACATCAATATAGATAAAAAGTATATGCAAAAGTTCAAACAGAACCACAGAATATCTAAGAACATGAAGGCTAAAACTTAACTCCCAACTTTAAACAACAATCAATTCCATCATCAAATATGTCCTTATATTAGCAAAATATAGATAAGTCTGCCCAAAAAGCTTTTAACATACTCTCGACCCTCATCCATTCATGCTAGTTTATGATTATCTTTTACAATTTATAGGAAAAAAAGTTCACAAATAACTATTCAGTATCCACTATTCTAGGATTGAATCATACTAAAGGTAGCAATTAACTATATACAATCAAAACTAAATAACATATGTTATCTTTGACCAAACTTATTCTGCCATGTGTAACTCTAAACCTCATTAAATAGGATTGCTAAATCATATACGCCTAGTTGCTTCAGCCAGCACAACAAGACCATCTAATGCATGAACCTTTTTCTGGAGTCGATTGCATTCCTTTTGAGTCCCGATTCAACCACTTTTCAAGCTCTTCTTTCTCTTTAACACGCTCAATATTCTGCTTCTGCGCCACCTTTCTCCTCTTTGCAGCTTCTTTTGCAACCAGTACCAACTCTGAATAATTTTTGTTTACTTCTTGGAGATACTGCTTCAACATTTTGTTAACCTGTAGCAAACCATCATTTATTTGATTTACATGCTCGTTCTGAAGCTGAAACTGATGTATTTCTTTCTTCTGTTTCTCTATTTCAAATACTTTTATTAAAAGGTCCGAGTCCTCATCAATCTTGTTTGAAGGATTATCCTCAATCAAATTTACTTCCTTCCTGGAGGATTCTCCCAATTCAGGCTCTATAATGGCTTTTCCTTTGATATCACAAGACTCCAGTGTCGTTCCTTCTTCTGGGTCTTCATTTTCAGAACTGAATAGATGATCATCTACAATAAGGTCAGGAACTTTCTTTAAACTTTGGTCAATTTTGTTTAATACTTCATTCAATGTAGATTCTAACACTTTTGCATTTCGATCCTCCTCATCTAACGAGTCTTGAACATTCACAGTTTCATTTTTCTTAAATTTAGGGTCTAAAATAGCCCTCATATTCAATCTTAGCTTATTTGCAGGCCGGGTCTTGGGTCTTTGATAAACCTTAAATGGTTTTGATGAACCCTCGATAAGAATCTGAGATTTGTCATGAGAGGAATCTATATCAATCTCATTCTTCTGTTTAATAACCATATCAACGGAGTCTCCAGGTGTATTATCACTCTGAAAACCAAAACCTTGTATTGGCCCTTCATCTTCAACTCTCCCTTCATCAAATTTAGAGGGAGTTTGCACAGTGATTTCTTCTTCAATAGATTTAAATTTTGACTGAACTTGTATTCCCTCTTCAGAATGAAATTTTGGTGTACTATTTTCCTTTTTATTAAGGCATAAGAACTTTTTGGGGTTTTCTTCATAACACAGGTTCGTTTCCTTTTATCTTCTTCAAATTCTTTGTGTTCAGTTTTGAAACCCGACGAAAACAAGAAGTGAGGCCAAGACCTTTTATAGTTTTTCAATTCTTTCGTTTCCAAGAGTTTAACCGGTCCATGATGAAATATACTGTGACTTGAAGACTCATGATGATTCTGTAACCTAGTCGCCATTTTACTCAGACTCTTCAGAAAATAATAAGGAAGGTTCCATTTCTTAGTACCTCTATATGAAGTAGAAATCACATATGATACAGAAAAATGGTGGCGAACCTCCCCTCACAGGTGACATATCTTTGTACAATTTCCAAGACGTCGTGCCACTCCTCCAACAAACAGGTCCTTTGAGTCCTTTACCCCAATCAGGGTTTCTATACCCGGGTAAAAGAAATTGATTGTAATCTTCATCAACTGCATGCCTCTTAAACTACCTTTCCCCTTCAGGAACCACATCAATTGCTAAAGCAATGGATTCTTCTGTCACCTGAAATTCGAATTCATTAAAATTCACGACTGGCCCTTTAAAATTTAAAGCGAAATGCCTTGTCATTTCTGAATTATGACTTTGAATTCTCTCACATAGAGAGAACCAACCCGCTTCTTTCAGTTTAACAACAGAGCATGGAAATTTGCTAGTCCAATTCGTCTTCTGTGGCTCGATCCAAAGCAATTTCCCACTGGGACCGCTAGGTCGCTTCTTCTTTTCGGAAGTCATCTTTGAATCTGAAGATTGAGAATGAAAAACTGAATGCAGAGATCATATACAACTTCAATCACCTTGAACCATCGAACCCTTTGAAACCAAAATGACCGATTTCGGATCCAATTGGAGGAGTACAACAATTAAATATGAAAGATTTGAAAATTTGGAGCATTAACCTTTTCTTATAGATGTAATCAATAATCATGACCAAATGTCAGTTGAATTACTTGAGACAACTCCCGAAGCTGCAACGTGCAATAATTAGATAGTATGGCTTTAAATATGCACAAATAATAATTTGACAATCTAACAGCGCGCATATGTATAAAAATGATGTGATGCGCTGCCATAATGTATTAAAGCAGAAAATGCCTAATCAAGCTTCAAAACTTAATCCACAATTCACTTTGAACATAAGGAACATTTAATAGCTTAAAAATTGGGAGCTAAGCTAACACTTACATGACTAAAAATGCAGAATTGAAATTCAAACAATCGAAAAATAGAGTAAAATAAAATGAAGTAAAATGAATGTAAGGTAGTTATAATGGGGTATAAGAAAAAGGAAGTTGACAGGTCTAGGACTAACAATACAGGTGCCCAATACTCATGTGTCGCAACTCGCATAAGTTGTCAGAGTTTTGAACTAGGGCTCGAACAGGTTCACGTTGTAACGTGTAAAAATTGCCTTCCCTAACATCAATCACCTGTGTTGTTTTTGGGCTAGACTCCTTTTGTTGAATGAGGACTTGTTGGTTATTGAATTCTACTGCAAAGCCCTTATTTTCCATAACCGAAACTAAAAGTAGATTTTTTCTGAGGCCTGAAACAAACAAAACATTGTCAAAATCTAAAGAGTTATTTGACTGGTGCTGGCAGGGAATGGTGCCAACTCCTACTATTGGATACTTGGCATCATCACCAAGTTCAACCTAAACTCTTGAGCTGTGCTCTTTTAGACTTGGAAACAACTCCTAAGTTGATGTCATATGCCTAGATGCCCCAATGTCCACATACCAAGTGTTCCTTGAAATCGTGTAGGTAGAAAGGAAAGATACCATCGAGAAATCCTTCTCGAACTTGGAAGCAAAATTATTCATCTATGTTTCAGTAGTGGTTAATACTCGATTCTAGTGTTGCTTCCCCTTACCCTTATTCTTGTATGGATACTGTGATGCATAATGTCCGTGCTTATGGCATATGAAGCACTTGATTTTATTTAAGTCCTTGCTTGGCTGCAAGGTTGACTCCTCACTCTTTCCCTTACTCTTGTTGGGTCCTTTACCTCTGCCCTTATTCATTTGACCAAATAGGGCATGGTCACTGTCATCTTCCTACTTGCTAGCCTTTCACTACATCAAGTCTCCTCCTAGATACAATTATCCCACAACTTTTCAAAGGAGGGAAGATTATCACGAGCACAAACATCCTAGACAAATGTTTCCCATTGAGTTGAGAAACCATTTAGTGCCTTATTCACTAGCTCTTTTTCTTTAATCTTCTCCCCAATTGCTGCAATTTGATCACAAATATGCTTGACCTTCATCAGGTATCTGATAATTGTGTCTGATTTGGTCATCTCTACAGATATGAGTATTTTATGCAATATCATCTTCTTGTTTATGTTCTTGCTTTGGTAAAAGGTAAGAAATGCATTGAACATATCCTTTGTCGCCTTCTTCTCAAATATACGAGGGATCAAATGATTCTTTATAGCATATATGATCATCCACTTGGCTTTCACTTCCTTCTTGTGAACTGCCAAATCCAATGGATTTGTAAGCATAGTTATTGCAGTCTTGACAACATTTCAAAGATCATTCTCTTCCAATAAGAGAGGTAACATGATTTTCCAAGATAGGAAATTTGAGGCACCTTGTAATTTGTATTCGAACCTGGACTAGTTGATGTCATCTCTGCTCTTTAACACATAAACTCCCAAATCTTATAGGTAAGTAAGCACTACCTCTAAAACCCTCTAATTGCTAGTTTTGGTTCTTGACAATTGATCTACAACTGTAAATTCTTCAAATCCTCAATTAGAGAAGCTATGATACCATGTGGAAATTCCAAATCGTAGTTGACTAAAGTCCTTATGTTCTCAACCAATCAAGTCTGCTATTTAATTGCAGAAATATAACTTCATCACATAGAAACAATCACATAATAGTTGCAAAGTAAATAATTGAAGCATAAAACAATTACACATATACACATGGAATTTCTCCTTCAAATCAGTGTATCATTCAATTGATCAAAGCTTACAAGGTAACCTCCACAGTCTGGTTAAAATCAACAACTGCACAGTAAACAAATAATCCTAGAACTGAGTTGTAAGGTCCATTGAGAAAATACGACTTGCACAATAAAAAATAAAGGAACATTAGTTGTACGATATGTAATTAATATATGTATCACTACATATCCATATGGATTATATTGATGTGTACCATATAAACTATACTATATAGACTACTCTTCAACCTGCTTCTTGTTGGTTGATCCTCTTCCTCTTGTTTTTTCTTTCTCTCCTTTAGTCGCTTAACTTGTTCAATTGTTCAATTGTCCACAAAAAACTGTCTGAACTCTCTATCTTGACCTGTCTTTATACTTGTACTGAAACCCTAATCTCTATGTGAGATGTATGATTGAGATTAATCTTTGTATGAATCACTAATGTAGTAAATACGATTTATTAGACTCAACAACTAAATATATGAGTCTTCACATTTTCCTATACTAAATTACAAAATAGAATTATCTCGAATCACTTCTAGCACATTCACACGAAACCTGCACAAAATTTCCTATTTGAGCTATATTTCTCAATAGAATTGGGGGCTGTAGCTGAAATGCAAATGAGAGTGGATGTTTTAATGCCTGATTCAATATAAGGTCGACCATGCTCGAATAGATTCCAACTCAATACAAGGTTAGCCCCCCCCCCCCTAATTTGAACAAGGGCCACATAGAGAAGGCATTACATCATAAGATTTACATCCCCCCTTAATGCGGAATAGGGCCCACATATTGAATATATTAGATCTTTCCCACTGAACATTGAAGCAAGGCCACATAATGAAGATATTACCGTTTATTCTCATTCAATGCCATATCTCCCATATGAATACAATTCCGTAAGTCGGTGAATATGACCTTTGGCAAATGTATAGAAGAAGAGACTTTTGTAGGATGGGATTTAGATGAGTCATTAGTAAGGTCCTCATCATCAAAATCAAAATATGGAGAGAGATCCTCTACAACATGCTGAGAATCATTTATGGGAAAATCATTTGTAAGTAGTGGAAATGATCTTAGTAGATTGAGTAGAACTTAATCAAAGAAGTTGAGGGAGGAAGTGCATAGCTACCCCAAGAGAACAATGGTTATAGACCTGCAAATGTCACTATGAACCAATTCAAGTGGTTGAGAAGCACACCTTGCATTACATAACTTGAGGAAGCCACTTTAAAACCACCATCTATGTCCTTTATAGGCCATTGATTTGACCAAATAATCATTTTCTCTTTAATGTGCAAATGTTGATAAACATATGAAGGACCCATATGCAGAGTGCACAACAAGATGTGTATTGGAAGATGAGTTCAACAATAAGACAAAGAAGAAGGCTTTATAAAGTATTTAGAAGTTTGGCTTGTTAGACCTAGATGAAATTGAGGTACCAACTTTGGAAAAAATATGCAGTGCACCACATCTTGTTGCGTAACAAGGGAAGGAAGAGAGCATTGGATTTTATGTAGGGTTCAAACCCTCTAAAGAGTGTGTTAGCCTTACATAAGGGTTTAAATCTTAGAATAGGTACATTGATATTGAAGGAGGGTTTAAACCTTAGGAAAAGTGTGCTGGACTTAATCGAGAGTTTAAACCCTAAAAATAGATGTTTGGTTTTAAATCATACGAAAAAGAAACCTTGGAAAAACAAATGATCCAAAAATCCTTGTAGAGAAGCGTTAACACTAGGTTTTTTGAACCCAAAATCCGACGGCATAGATGTCCGTTTTCGACATCATGCTGTCGAGCATCCGACAAGCACCAGCTTTTTTTAACGTCGGTTGCACGTCATCGGATATTCGACATGAAAATAGGATGTCGGATATCCGACATCCTCTAGTCAGATATCCGACATCTTCTCTTTTACCATTCCCGTCGGATATCCGACCGTCATCTCTTTATAAGAGGTTAGATATCCGACATCTCCTCTTTAACCATTCCCTTCGGATATCCGACCAGTATCTCTTTATAAGAGGTCGGTTATCCGACACAATAGACGTCGGATATCCGACGCCTCTGACATCTAATACCAACGCCTTTAGCCGTCGGTGGTATGGCAAAGGCATCGGATTCTTTGTCAGGGGAAGTCTGATATCCGACGACCTTCGCATTGTTAAAAGTCTGATATCCGACGCCTTAAGCCGTCGGTTGTATGGCAAAGGCGTTGGATTGTTGGTCAGGGGACGTCGGATATCCGACGTCCTTCGCATTGTTAAAAGTCCGATATCCGATGCCTTAAACCGTCGGTGGTATGGCAAAGACGTCAGATATCTTGGAAGTGACCGTCGGTTATCCGACAGTGGTTTTTATTTAAAAAAAAAACTTATTATACTGTTAAAGCCTATGCTATGGTATAGTGTTTAGTTTATTAATCATGGGAATTGTCTTCATGCGTTTTCCACCAAGAAGAGCTTCAATTCCATGTAACCACTTTATCTATTAAAAGTAGAAGTAACATTGATCTATCAATAAAGGGAGATGATTGTGGGATAGTGTCATCTCAATTTATGAAGATGATTTGACCATGGTTGAACATAGTTGACCATTGTTTACCATTGTTGATCAATTTTTACCATGGTTGACCATATTGAGTCCCTAAACTTCATCTACTATGCAACTAGTAGATTGATTCCCACCAAGGCATAATGAGGCTTTATTCATGGCTTATTTTGACTACTCAAAGATTTGTCACTATATTCTTACTTACAACTAATCATCCCCAAGGAAACCACCGACATGGGAAGTAGGGGAGAGTCATACAATATAATATTTTATTGGAATTCCAAGTGTCATTACCCTGTGTTTCATGTGTCCTTGTATTATGTGCCTTAAGTGTCTTATGTTCCAAGTTTATGGAGGATAGATGATACTATGTCTCCTCCTCCCTATAGAATGTTTCCCTACAACACCTTCTTTTTCTTTAAGTGGCATCGAAGATTATGGCCCAACAACTTGAAAAACACTTGTTGGAATTTTCAGACTTGCCCTTCCAACAATTATTCTTTGAACCTCACAAGGCACTTAGCCATGCATGCATCATCCAAATGTAAGGTACACTTATCCAATTCTAAGGTACACATCATCTTGTTTTGTTTGTGCTCCACTCATTAAGATTTTGTGTTGTTTGTTGTCAAGGTCATGTTTTCATTTATAGATACTAAGTCACTTCTTAGGAAGCGTTCCAACTATATTGAATTGGGAAACATGACTTCCTTGGTTGAGAATTGGAGTTTTGCGGAGTGCAATACTATTTGGTGTTTTCTTATTTACTCAATTAAGAACATGTATTATTTTGATATGCACAAGGTATAATATTAGTAGGTTCTTGTTTTCAAGTAGTATATGATACTAAATCCATCATCATATAGACAAGGTTGAAAGGATGAGTTAAACTGTATGGTGGAAATTGCAAAAGATTTGTAAGATGCTACTAATTGCACATGACATTGTCTTCTCCTTGACCTAAAATACAACTACATACTTTTTTTTTATCAGTTAAAACTAAGCACATATAAAAAGAACAAATTCCATACTCACTAATGTTCCATTTCTTCCTTCATGATCACTTGGATGAGCCTCATAATCCACATCTGGAAGACCATCAAGAAAACCAAATTTATAATATATAATCATGATACACATCCTACCAATTAAAAATTAACACTGTTATATTGTAAGATCTCACCGTGGGTAGCCAGTGTGGTCTCCTTATTCTGCAAACAAAAGGAAGAAGGTAAAATATATAATAAAAAAGAGTTTTTATAGCATACTAACAGACTAGATAATAATAAAAATCAATAAAGAAATAATCTTATCATTAAATATTACCTTAATTTTTGTCTCTTTCTTCCACATTTCTATGTACCCTTAAAAAAGGACCTCGATGAAGTCCCTATTGCAATCACACAATGATATACAACAAAACGATTAGTAAAGTGGATCAAATGCATAAGATATTTCCTTGACTCATTAAAATGAAAATGACTCCATTTCTATCCCAATACCTATGAAAAAGAAAATGATAAAACACTGTTGTCAATTATGGAAATATCACACTTAGAGTCACTGCAACAGTGATACCCATCATAAACACGGGTTGGAAAAAAAGTGCAAGATCATAGTCAATAATTGGCACATCTCTTGTTGGATGCCTAACCCTTAATTAGTTGACCCTTAAGTTGTACCACACTGACGAAGTTGATGCTCCCATGATCATGCCTGCAATAGGAAATGAACAACTATACAAATTCAACAAAAGTGACACTTACACTATATGATTGTATTAAATATAGTTTTATAAATTATTACATTTTCTTCTCAAACTAGTGTTAACTTTATAATATTCATCTTATAATATTTCATATTGGAAACAAAAATCGAAACAAAATTCACATAGTAATAAGTTTCAAAATTCATTTTTCTATAATGAACAACAAATTCAAGGTACCTAAATAATCGATATAGTAACTTGGGTCCCTTCTAAGAATGATTGGATCAAGTTGAGTTTCTATGGGGCAATTAGAGGCCATTTGGGTTTGGTAAGAGCTGGAGGTGTCCTAAGAAATCAATAGGGTAGAGTTCTCTATGTCTACTTCAACTTCATTTGAAGGGAGACTAAAAAACAAGTAGAGGCACAAGCCTTAACTAAACTTATTTAGTTATACCTTAAGAATGGTTTCCATGTTTCGTAAGTTGAAGGGATTTTGAACTTTACATTCTTCTATGTGAATCTTTTGGAAGTGATTGGTTCAACGACAGTAATAAGATATCCTAGATCAATCAATTTAAGGTCACGATAATCATTTTCTTCCTAGGCATTAAGCGAACCATTGTTGAATTAGAGGAATGAGCGAACCTTCCAAATGGTGCCTAAGACTCCTCTAACATCAAATATGGTCTTCCAAATAGAAATAAACCCTCTTCAAATTAATTCTTTGCAAATATACGACTGCCCTGAAACATATTTGGGAAATTGCATCATTGTTCTCATGCTACTTTGATGCCCACAATTCAAGGTGAATAGGTTATGGGGCACAAAAGTACCCAAAAGTACCCTTTATTATTGTTAAGAGTTCAAGACATGCTTAGGATTTCTACTATATTAGGGCTATCGCATGCACAAAGAATAAATTAGTTGTTGTTCCTTGTTGCTCATGTCCAGGTTGTGGAGAAATTGTTGTTTGAAACTACTTGGAGGTCAAAGCAAGGATGGATCATGCCCAAGTTTTCCCAAATTGTACCCATAATTGTCCCAGGTCTGATAATTAGGCCACCTACTACTGCTTCCACCCACAAACCTCCCAAATTAGCAATCAACTCCCCCTATTGCTTAGCATTGATTAAAGAGAATGTGGAAAATGGTGTGACCAATGGGATAATACTATGACTTTTTAAGTTCATGGTGATAGGGTAATACAATCCCTAGAATTTTATCAAGGGCTGTCATACAATGAGTCTACTACAAATTCCATGGAGAAGTATGTTATGGATCATATTTATAATTTGACAAGTGGAAAAATAACATATTAACTAATCCTACTGCTGATGGGTTAGTAAATTTCAAGAGCATCCATTCCTTTGATATTGATTACGAATAATCATTAAATGAGTAGTGGAAAAAGAGACGAGATATCTTCTCTATTGCATGAAGATGGGACATAATGGAGAGGATGCAAATAATCTAGATGATTTGAGACATATCTCATTCAAATATTCTCAAGGAGATTCCAAGGAAATTAAAGAGAAGGGTAAGGATATTGGTTCCAGTGCATCATTTACTCAGCCTTTGAAGTTGTGGAAACTCGAAGTTGGTTATGAGGAGCAACCAAACATCACAACAAGCTCCAAGAAATTTTCAAAATTTATATGACACGCGAGTGGGTTGTAGAAAGGCAGCACCGTAGCCATTCATTGAGCTCCTCTCTTTTTCAAGAATAGTTTAATATTCTCTACTGAACAGGGCCAACCACGTGAAGGTGGAAGCTCTTATGGCCCCTCCCCCCCCTCACATCACTCTCAATTCCCCATACCCAATGCATGTACTTGAAAAAACAATTACGTGCAAATTCATGCATATTTCATCATAAACAAACATCTACCATTCATTCAATAAACGCTAACATTCATTAAACCATTTTTTCATTCAGTCAACACATTCATTCAATAAAAGATAACATTGAATAAACCATTCATTCATTCAGTGAACACATTCATTCAATAAAAGCTAACATTCAATAAATGTAACAATTTACTACATTGAATCATTAAACCATTCATTCATTCATTATGCCAAAAATCATGGACGACATAATATTATAAAAAATGTTTAGACAATATTTTTTCAGTCACTTCTTCCTAATCTTTTTTCTCTTTACATAATCAACAAGAAGCTCATCTTCTGGAACTTGTCCTCCAGTTCTTGGTGCTTCATCAACTTGTTGTGATGTCTGCATTGTAGAGTGCTCGCAACGTGGATTTTGTCGCAAGGGGTTCAGATTTACTGCAATAATGTGAAAATGTTGCATCGATATATTTTGCTATTGTCATGATAAGTATTTCATTTAAAAAAAACATTACAAAGATGTTTTTGTTAAAATTTGAGCATTAATTCACAATACTCTTGGATCTTTATTGAGAGAATAACATATACAGTATATTAATGCATAACAATCACAATAAGCATGACAAGCATCATAAGAATCAAAAGCATGAGAGACAAGAGACACAGAGTTTCCGTGGGGAAAACCCTAAGGTGAAAAACCCCACAACTTCCTCAGAGATAGAGAGAGCAATGGCTCAACCAAAGTACAACCAAAATACACTTGAGATAGTCTCCTAGAGCAGAGATGATCCTCCTCCTCACTAGTGTGCCACTTTCTGAGTGAGAGAAGTGTGTCTTTCCGAATGATCCAAATAGAGATCTCCCGATCTCTATTTATACTTAACCTGTTTTCCCAGTTACACTATGGGGCCGGCTTGTCTTTCTAGATACATCCACAATATAATATATATTTCAGGGCCGACCCCACACATGGTGGTCTAATAACCCATCGATAAGTACACACACTTGCGACACTTGTCAATCCACATGACGACACTTCCTTATAGAGGAATAACACATCTCTTATAAGGGTACAATAAATATATATGAAATACATAGATGAAATACATTCCGAAGTTACATATACATCAACACTCCCTCTTAACTAGGAAGGTATTTCTCGACACAGTCCTGCTAGACAAGTCTTCTTCTCGGGATCATCGTCATCATCATCGTCATTGCTGTTGCTATCTCAACCAATCTCTGACTCTGCTCGTCATAGGAAGTTCTACAGAGCCAGTCCTTTTTCATACTGGATGTAGGCCCACCACCTGCAGGTCTTCATCATCTGTGCGAACGGTCTGATAGAGGTGGCCTCTCAGGACTAATTTTATGTGCCTAAGCACGACCGACAAGATCTCCCAGGACTGATTACATGCATCTCCTCCACAATACCTTTAAAGAGCATCCTAGGAACATTTATGTGCCACAGCACGACCGGCAAGATCTCTAAAGAGCATCCTAGGACTTATTATGAGCACACAGCTCAACCTCTCGGATCTCCAGGACTGATTACATGTGGATAGACAAAACCTTTAAAGAGCATCCCAGGAACATTTATGTGCCACAGCACGACCAACAAGATCTCTAAAGAGCATCCAGGACTAATTACGAGCACACAGCTCAACCTCTCGGATCTCCAGGACTGATTACATGTCTCCGTAGTAATACCTCATCCCAGGATTGATTACGAGCACACAGCTCAACCTATCAGATATCTGAGGATTGATTACATACTACATAGCAATACCGGAAAGAGTACCCCAGGAACATTTATGTGCCGCAGCATGACCGACAAGATCTCCCAGGACTGATTACATGCTATTTGCACAACCTGCCACATATCATCTCTGACCTCCAAGTATCAACCTGATACTCATGATCCAACGGATCATTATCGCACGAGGCATCATCCTGATGCCCATGATCATACTGATCATCATCACTTGTACCATCCTGGTACATATCATCTGGAGCAACATCTTGAAGCTCATCATAATGATCAACCTGATCATACAATGCATCCACCTGATGCACACCAAGTATCTACCTGATACATATCATCATACATAATCCACCTGATTATACAGTGTATCCACCTGATAGAAATACAAATACATGATACATATCAACATACATGATCTACCTGATCATACAATGTATCCACCTGATACAGATAGATGGTCCAAGCATCCAACATGATGCATATACAAATACATACAAATGATCCAACTGATCATATCCAGCATCCAACATGATGCGTACATACATATAAATGATCCAACTGATCATATCCGGCATCAACACAATGCGTACATACATACAAATATGAATGATCCAACTGATCATATCTAGCATCCAATATGATGCATATACAGAGCAGTAACTGGAGCATCCTCCTGACACTCATCATCCAGCGCTTACATCCACAGCCATGTGAAGGATCTTCCTTCCAACATGCTTGGAATGGCTTCAGCAAATGTGTCCATCACTTCTTCCTTGAAGTGTCGTCGATCTGAAGAACACCAAGCCTCTCCCTGAAGTACTTGAACTTCACCCTGGCTAGTGGCTTCGTCAGCACATCTGCAATCTGCTCGTCCGTCGCAACATACAGGAGCTTCACGGCCTCTTTGCACCATATCCCAGATATAGTGATATTTGATCTCTATGTGTTTCGACCTGTCATGAAACACTGGGTTCTCAGACAGCTTCACACAACTCTGGTTATCGCAGAATATACCAATAACATCCAATGGGAGATCAAATAACTCAGACAGTAGCTTCCGTAGCCATACTGCCTCACAACTAACTGAACAGGGTGCAACATACTCTGCCTCAGCTGTACTTAGTGCTACGCAGGACTGCTTCTTGCTAAACCAAGAGATCACACCTGATCCCATACGGAAGCAACACCCAGATGTGCTCTTCCTATCTGCAACACTACCAGCCCAATCTGAATCAACATAACCCTGCAGGTTAAACTTTTGATTCGCTTCATACTTGAGCCCATAATCCACTGTACCCTTCAGGTACCTCAGGACATGCTTTACAACAACTAGGTGAACACTCCTCGGATCTGTCAGGAACTGGCTCAATGTGTTCACTGCAAAGCAAATATCTGGTCTCGTGTTCGTCAGGTACATCAACGACCCAATCATCTGACGATACATAGAGACATCAATCGGCTCAGATGAAGCATCACATAGAAGCTTTAGATTCGATGCCATGGGGGTGGTCATGGCCTTGCAATCCATCATCCCAAATCTCTTCAGGATATCTACTGTGTACTTCCCTTGACCAAGGAAGATCCCACCTGCACTCTACCACACCTCCATACCTAGGAAATAATGCATCATTCCCAAATCTTTCATATCGAACTCAGCAGCAAGCTTCCTCTTTGTATCACATCAAGTTTTGGGAGCTTGCTACAAGCCATACAAGGCTGTCTTCAATTTGCACACATGTGACTCCTTGTCAAGTCTTGGGACTGCATCCCAAACATCATCTTCATGATCGACGGATCATGGCATTCCATTTCTTCATCCCAGATCCTGGGAACTTCAATATCTTCAATAAATATATTTCTTGCTGGAACAAATGTTGTAGTCCTTTTGTAGGTGAAGATATACGGTCTTTCCTACAAAACAAGTTAAATTGCATGATTAGAAACATCTCATAATTTTCAGAACAAATTCTTTACACATAAAGAAATATATCATGCAGTTATCTTAGCGAATGCTTCAATACAACATTTATCCATGTTCCACAACTTTCTAGATGCCTTCCAGTGTCTACCAGAACATTGTTAAGAGTTTGCACTACTCTTAACATGTCAGCAAAGATGTTTCATTCTAGATAAGTAGCACTGGAATGTTGTACAGTGCCATAGGTCACTTACCCATCACATGCATATTAGTAGTATACTGTTCATTAATGCAATCATTCTAATATGCACAATACATCTCCTAAGTCTAGGAACATAAGCATAATATTATTTAAACAAAAATAGGCAAGAAATGATAATTGAAATACTTATCTTTGTTTGTTTGTTGGGTGGACTCCCTCTGAGTCTTTGCTTCCTGGCAGGAGCTGTTGAAGTAGCTTCTTCTACACCTTTCTGTTGTGGAATGTAGGAAGATGGTCAACTCCCTCTAAAAATATGCATCCTTGCAGGAGATGCTGGAGTGTGCTCCCTCTTGATCTTTGCTTCCTGGATTACCTGTCCTTGAACTTATATTCATCCTTGCTGACATCAATCTTCTTGTACTCTGGAAAGTATATTCTGTAAGCCTTCGAGCTTTCACTGTAACCTACAAAGATACCCTTCTTTCCTGAAGGATCTAGTTTGGTCCTCTTTTCCTTTGGGACATGAGTGTATACAAGACAACCAAATATTCTGAGATGGCTGACTTCAGGTTTCTTACCAGAAAAGACTTTTTCTGGTGTCTTGTTGTCCAATATCTTGTGGGGTGTTCTGTTCTGCACATATACAGCTGTTCTAGTTGCTTCTGCCCATAGATGCATAGGTAGATCCTGGTCATGCAGCATTGCGCTTGCTGCTTCCATGATTGTTATATTCTTCCTTTCTGCAACTCCATTTTGTTGAGGATTATAAGGAGCAGTCAACTCCCTCTTAATCCCTGAATCACTGCAAAGCTTCTTGAAGTCACCTGAGGTGAATTCTCCACCATTGTCGGATCTGAACGTTTTGATCTTTTTGTCAGTTTGATTCTCCATCAAGGTTTTGAATTCCTTGAACTTATCAAACACCTCATCTTTGTTTTTCAAGAAGTATACCCAAGTCTTCCTGGAGAAGTCATCAATAAATGAGACATAGTAAACATACCCACTTAGAGAACTGGATGACATAGGACCACATATATCTGAGTGGATGATTTCCAGGATATCTTTTGCCTTGCTTTCACTGCTTGGGAAAGCCTTCTTAATGTTCTTACCTTTTGCACATCCTTTGCAAACACCTTCATGTTTGGTCTTGATTTCAGGAAGACCCTCTACAACCTTGCTTGCAATTGGAAGTGCCCTATAGTGCATATGAGCAAGTTTTCTAGGCCAAAGTTCACTTGGCTCCATGGAGTCATGCACCATGGCATGTTCAGGTTGACCCTTCAATTTATACAAACCTCCCTCTTGCTCTCCAATCACTACTGCATCATTGATTGTTTTACCCTTTGGCCACATTAGGACTTGGCCATCTACAAATGCAACCTTCATGCCTTTTGCATCCAATGCAGAGATGGAGAGAAGATTCTTCTTGAGCCCAGGTACATAAAGGACTTCTTTCATCTTCAAAGATTTTCCAGAATCTAGGTTGTAGGAGGTTTCACCACTTCCTTTGATTGGGTATTGATAATCATCCCTAAGTCTCACTTTATGGGGTGATTCATGTTCAGACAGATTTACAAAGGATTCTTTAAACCCAGTCATGTGTTTGGAATCCCCACTGTCAATTAACCAATCATTACAACCATGGGAGATAGTACCCGTGAGAGCAGAGATTAGAACATACTCTTCTTCACTTGATGAGTCATCATTACTATCATCACTTTCTGCCTTAGCTTTCTTCCTTGGAGGTTCATCATCTTCGGCAGCATGAGCATGGTACCTTCTTTTGTTACCCTTCTTCTTCTTGCTGGAGTTGTTGTTGTGGTGGTTGTCCCTTTTGTTCTTGGGACATTCTGAAGCAAAGTGACCCTTCTCATTACAAGTGAAACACCTTAGATCTTTCTTGTCTTTGTGAAAATGATGAGAAGATTTCTTCTTGTGATGGGATGGCTCCCTCTTGAACTTGCCCTTCTTAGTGTGAGCTGTGAGAGCTTGATCTTCATTTTCCATCTTCTCTTCTCTTGCCACAAGCCTTTCTTCTTCTTGAGAACATTCCTCCCATAATCTGCTGAAGGAGATTAATTTCTTTCTGGCACATATCCCCTGGTTAAAAGAGTCCCATGACCTAGGTAGGCCATTCAAAGTAGTCATAACAATTTCACCATTCTCCACCATTTCATCTACAGCTTCAAGTTGTTCCTTGATCTGAGAGACCTTGGAGAAATAGGATTGAATGGTTTCTCCATTCAACATCTTGACCCCTTTCAATTGATTCCGCAGGGTCATCTTCCGATTTATGTTCTTTCCTTCAAATAGCTTGGTCAAAGAGTCAAACATAGCCTTGGGTGTCTTTAGAGAAGACACATGGGGTATGAGATGGTCTTTGATAGAATTAACAATGATTCTCTTTAGCTTGACCAAGTTCTTCTTATGCAATACCTTAGCCTCTTCATCCTCTGGGATAGGGATGTCTTCTTTTATATATGAGACCAACTCATTCTCTTCCAGGATTAACCCAATCCTATACTTCCAAGCTCGGAAGTTATCAGCCCCTTCAAGCTTATCCTCAAGCTTGGTGTGGTGAGACATCTTAAAGAGTACTTCAAATGGAAATAGAAAAGATTTAGGTCTTACCACTTGAAATGTTGAAAACTAGATCTGGTCCCGGATTAGGGTTTGTCGAAAAAACCTTAAAAATTCAAAATGTGAATTTCAACTTTCTGAAAGGATAGAAAGATGCACCTTGATGAGCTGATCAGCCTGGTGTATTCAGAATTTGAGATCAGCAAAGCTTTACCCTTCAGATTTACCTTTATGTCCTCCCGGGCTCACTAGGGAGAGCCCTGAATTAGGGTTTGAGTTTCCCGGAGATCTACCCAGCCAAAAATCTCGATCCAAAGCTATAAACTTCGATTTTTGCAAGGAGCTTCCAGCTATGTCTTCAGATTTCAGAAATTCCTATTTTTGTAGAAACCCTAATTTTTAGGGCCAAAACTGAAAATGCTCAGAATTGAATTATGATTGGATAGATAGATTTTTCTTGATGAGTAGAGTCAATCTACTATACTGCTTTTCCAAAAACTGTGGAGAGAAACCCAATAAACAAGAAACTCAAGTTTTCGTCACTCTAAAATGTCTTCTTCTTAGGTTAGCTCTGATACCATGTTAAAATTTGAGCATTAATTCACAATACTCTTGGATCTTTACTGAGAGAAAAATACATACAGTATATCAATGCATAACAATCACAATAAGCATGACAAGCATCACAAGAATCAAAAGCATGAGAGACAAGAGACACAGAGTTTCAGTGGGGAAAACCCTAAGGTGAAAAACCCCACAACTTCCTCAGAGATAGAGAGAGCAATGGCTCAACCAAAGTACAACCAAAATACACTTGAGATAGTCTCCTAGAGCAGACGATCCTCCTCACTAGTGCGCCACTTTCTGAGTGAGAAAAGTGTGTCTTTCCGAATGATCCAAATAGAGATCTCCCGATCTCTATTTATACTTAACCTGTTTGCCCAGTTACACTATGGGGCCGACTTGTCTATCTAGATACATCCACAATATAATATATATTTCAGGGCCGACCCCACACATGGTGGTCTAATAACCCATCGGCAAGTACACACACTTGCGACACTTGTCAATCCACATGACGACACTTCCTTATAGAGGAATAACACATCTCTTATAAGGGTACAATAAATATATATGAAATACATAGATGAAATACATTCCGAAGTTACATATACATCAACAGTTTTTTTACCTATTGTGGCCACATCATGTTCTTCATTTTCCTGTCCAGGCTCAACCTGTACAGTGTGACCCTCTACATGCTTTGTAGTTGAAATATGGAGAAGTACAATTAATGTTTACCACCTGCAATGCTATATATAAAATTGTAGCATATGAATAAATTCATTGCCAGGATTCGAAGCATGATCTTCGATTTGTTGTTGTCCCTCCTCGACATTAAGGGGATCATTCTTTTCCTGCTCAAAACAGAGTCAATATTTTATGTCAATTATTTATAACGAATAGATTGCACAAGTAATAAATCTTGATTAAACTATATCGATTTTATATACCTGTGTGTTGGACACTATTTGATACTTATTTTACTCCATAATTCTTCAAAGACATCCCCATAATCCTTTACATTTTGTCATAAATCCTCTCGTTCATCCATAAAACCTTGAAATTCGATGATCAAATGTATAAATTGTGTTGCTCTTAAATAAATTGAATTATGTAATTTTTAAAGCATTTAAATTAAAATTTTAATTAAAATTACATAATTCATTGACTTCCCGTAATTGCTCCTAGCATTGGGTACTTGCAGGCCAGCTGGGTACAATTTGAAAGATATAGAAGGATCCTTGATGTCCAATGATGGATAAATTGCTAACAGGTTCACGAAACAGGTTCTACAAGTGTCGAGTCAACGCTGGTCAAAGTGAGCCTCCAGCGCTGCCACTTGGCACAAAAACAGGGACAATTTCGATTTTGTATCAATATGGTCTATTTTTATGGATCTGAAGGATGATCTCGAGGATAGTAGAGATATTAGGGGAATGCCATTATTAGTTACCCAGGATTGTAGCGTTTTCAGTTTCAAAATAGTTTGTATAAATATTTGAATTTGGGATGTAATTGCCATCCTTTGATGGTGAACATATGCTATTAAAAGAAAGACTCCAGATTTCGAATAGCTTGGTGTATGTTCATTTTTATGCTGTGAAAGCGATCTAAGTGTTGAGAGCTCTGTGAATCTTCCTGTGTGTATAAGTGAAGCAGTGGAGGGCCCCCTCTGCCGAACCTGCACACCCATTTCTTCATTAACACGCATTGGTATGTTTTTAATGTTTTATGTGGAGTTCAATTAAGTTACTAATATGTGATTTACAATCGAATTCTATTCTATATGATGCAAGTAGGGTTTTATCATAGAACAGGGTTATGCATTCATGTTTGAGTGATTAGTTGCTATAGGTTGTTTTAGCTTTATTTTTATACACTTAATTGTTGAAGTATTCAAATACATTGTGAACTGATTTCTTGTAAAAGAACTCAATGTCTTCCTGTACTCAACAATGAAGTTTCAATGCTATAACTTACTTTTAGGATTTTGTTGTTTCAAGTATCCAAGTGCTGATAAGTTTAAGAAATCGAATGAGTATACTTTCTGTAAGGGAGTTTTTGCATTTCTTAGTTTACAACATTGAAGTAGTTCTAGGTTCATTTCCAAAAGCAGAGTGTATTTCAAACTAGTCTAGATCTAATCCATATACTTTGGATGTGCTTCTAAGTCTTACGATTATGGATTGACAATTTAAATATATACTCTATTTTACAACAGTAAATTGGACCAACATTTTGGCACCTTTGCCGGGGAAGCATATCTAGAGATAGACTTAGGAATTTTAGTTTTTCACTTAAAAAACAAAAAAACAAAAAAACAAAAAAACAAAAAAACAAAAACACAGAGTAGAATCTAGTTTTTATTTTATGTCAAGACAGAGAGACGAAAAATGAAGATTTGTAAAACCCCCCCCCCAAAAAAAGATAACAGGAACTTCTTCATCTGAGAGGAAACAATTCATTACAATGACTGCTGAAAGAGATACTTTGAAGATGGCTGAAGAAGAAACATCAAAAAGAGGAGGACTAACCCTAGATCAGCGTAGGGAGTATGAAAGAAGGATGGAAATTGAAAACAAACGACGAGAGGAAGAAGCATTGCTAAGAGGAGGACCAACCCAAGAACATTGTAGAGAGTATGAAAGAAGATTGGAAATTGAAAATAAACAACGAGAAGATAGAAGAAATGAAAGAGTAGTAGTAGAAGAAGAAGAATCTACTTTTAAATTTCCAATCTTAGATACTAGTATCATCCTCGGAGAAGAGGTAAAACTGAAAAACATTCCACCATCTGTTTTACCTAAATTTTATGGCATGACTTCTGAATATCCAGATTCATTTTTGTTTGAATTTGATATTTTATGTCGTACCTATGGATATACTGATGAGACACATAAACTTCGCCTCTTTCCTTCTACTCCTAAAGCTGCTGCATTGAAATGGTTCATGGGATTATGAGAACATACTATAACCAATTGGGATGATATGAGAAATATTTTTCTTAATAAATATCAAGCATACTGTAGATCTAAAGATTTGGAAGATGATATTTTCAGGATGTCTCAGCAAGAAGATGAAAGTTTAGAAGAATATCTTGAGAGATTTCTGTATAACCTACACAAGTTCAAATATAATTCTTTGACTTCTAATATCACCCGAACAATCTTATTGAAAGGTATAAGAGATGAGTATCTTGATATTCTTAATGTAATGGGGAAGGGAGATATTTCCTACTTACCATTTGATGAAATTACAAAGTTATGTCAAAAGTATTCATGAGGAAGAGCCAGAAATGGAAAAAGGGATGTAACTTCAAAAATAACCAAATTAGCAACAATGAGCTATCAAGAGCCAAGCTTGGAAACTTATTAGAGGATTTCAAAACTGACCTTCTGAGTACTTTAGGGACACAAGTTGAAATATCAAAAACTAAAAAGAGGCAAGAACATAAAGATCAACAAGATCAAGCTCTATCAATTTTTTGTTCTAAATGTAGGAAGAAACATCCATTGAAAGAATGTCCTCTAAATAATGTTCATATTTGTGGATTATGTACAGAAAATCATAGCACTGATGATTGGCCTAGGTTGAAAGAATTACAGGTAGTTCGAGTGGAAGAAAGCCAAATCATGGAGTCTCTCTATCTTATGGTGCAGAAAAGACCATGGCAACCACATTTTCTAGGTATGTCCCAAGACCCTATACAACAATTTTCTCAGAGTTATCAATATCCTGTTTAGAATTCATGGAATGCTCCTATGCCTTGGTAAAATTGGCTTCCTCAGCAAAACCAAAACCATCCCACTCAAGGTTGGCGAGGATATGCTCATGGAAATCAAACATACCAGCAGGCTTATCCACAACCTTACCAACAATCTTTTCCTTACCCACAATACCAGCAGAATCAACCTTCGTTTCCTCCACAACAAAATCCTCCTTCCCAACTACCCCAACCTCAACAACTTCAACTACCATCGAATCGACCTCCATCTTGACCAACACATTTACCAGCCCAATCTGTAGCAAATCCTAATAACAGAGTGGAGAAGCCCATGTATAATATTGATGAAGGAACCACATTTTCATACTCAATCCTTCCTATTCAAAACATCCACTTGAGCTCTGGAAAAACTTTGGCAAAAGAATCTCCTGTTATTATAGAAGAACACATAGAAGAAGAGAAAATTCCAAAAAAATCTAATACAAAATATTTGCAGCTAGATAAACAAAATCAGAAAGGTAAAACATTAATTACTCAAACACCTCCTTTTCCAGAAAGGTTAGTTAAGGAAAAATTACCAATTGTTCTTCCTCATTTTGATGTCTTAAATGAATTAACAAATGTCTGTGTAAAAATTCATTTATTGCAAGCTATTAAAGATATTCCAATATATACAAAGGCAATTAAGGAGTTATTTCTAAACAAGAGAGAAGGATCCACCAACAATCCATGTAATTGGAAATTTAACAGGCTTAATGCCAAATACTGTTTTTATTGAAAAATATGTTGATCCAGGAATTCCAATGGTAACAATAACTATCAACAACTTTTCAAATTCGAAAACATTAAGTGACTTAGGTGCAACTATTAATGTAATGACACTAGAAACAATGAAATATCTGGACTTGCAAAATCTTAGACCAACCACTACAACCTTAGAGCTAGCTGATCGGTCTAAAATCACACCGGAAGGAATACTTGAAGATATCATAGTTTCTTTGGATTCCTGGGAGTATCCAATGGATTTCTTAGTTCTTCAACCAAAATCTAATCTAGGAGGGCATCCATTGATTCTTGGAAGGCCCTGGTTGGCCACAACTAATGCTTTTATTGGTTGTAGAGCATGAAATATGATCATTTCACATGGAACAGAAAGGAAACAAATTACACTGTATCCTCCTGCTCAAAGACCTTCTATGACAGATCAATTATCTTGGATTAATGAAACAAAAGAGCAATAGGAAGAAGTAATTCAACCCATCTTAAGTATTAATCAAGTTTTTGATTTTCGAGAGGAAAATAATGAAGATTTGCTAGATTACTTTATTTCTGAACCAGATATATCTGAACAATTAAGGAACATGCAGTATATTGTTGCAGATCAGGTCTTAGGCCAAAACTTTCAGGAAAATTGCACAATTAACTCTTTGGAATCATCATTTAATGATATTTTTTCTGTTCATTCAATAACTAATGCCCAAAGCAAAACCAACAAAATCAGTCCCGGGAAACACTTCAATATTGGTGCACATCTTATTTTATCACAAGAAGAACAATTAATTGCATTATTGAATAAATATCACAAGGCATTTGCTTGGGAATACACTGACATGCCAGGAATTCATCAGGAAACATGTACTCATCATATTTACACATATGATAATATCAGACCTCTAAGGCAACCTCAATGAAGAATGAACCCCATACTGAAAGAAATAGTTAAAGAAGAATTGCAAAAATTATTAAAGGTAGGATTTATCTACCCTATCTCTAAAAGTCAATGGGTTTCTCCATTAGTTGTTGTTGCTAAGAAAAATAGAAAATGGAGAATTTGTGTAGATTATAGGGAGTTAAACAAAGCAACACTTAAATATTATTTTCCATTACCGTTCATTGAAGTATTGGATGCACTATCTGGAAAATGTATTTTTCATTCTTAGATGGATTCAACGGATACAATCAAATCAACATCGCATCTGAAGACCAGGACAAAACTACTTTTACATGCCCCTGGGGTACATACGCCTATAAGGTTTTACCTTTTGGTCTATGTAACGCTCCAGCTACTTTTCAAAGAGTAGTCTTGGCTATTTTTGCTGATTTAATTCATGAATGTGTTGAAGTATATATGGATGATTTTTTTGTGTATGGAAATACTTTTGATGACTCCTTGGAAAATTTAGAGAAAATCTTAAAAAGATGCATTGAATCAAATCTTTCCCTTAGCAATGAAAAATGTTTCATGATGTTAATTGAAGGGATAGTGTTAGGTCATCATATTTCATCATCTGGAATAAATGTGGATCTTGCAAAAATACAACTCATTGTGAATTTATCAGAACCAAAAAATCAAAAGGATGTGAGAAGTTTTCTTGGATATGCAGGCTATTATCGAAGGTTTATTGAAAATTTTAGTAAAATAGTTTTGCCATTATTCAAATTGCTTTCCAAAGATGTACATTTTCATTGGGGTACTAATTGTTGAGTTTCCTTTTAGAAACTTAAAGAAAAGCTATCAACTGCACCTATCTTAAGAGGACCAAATTGGACATTGACATTTCAGATCTCTACCGATGCATCAGATACTGCAATAGGGGCCTCTTTGGGTCAAAAAGAGAATGTCATGACTTATGCTATATACTTTATTAGCAAAAATCTAACCCCTGCAGAATTGAATTACATAGTTACTGAGAAGGAGATGTTGGCAGTAGTTCATGCTGTGAACAAATTTCGTCATTACATTACTGGATATGAAATCTTTGTCCATACATATCACTCTGCCTTAAGATATTTAATGAACAAATCGATTACTAATTGCAGGATAACAAGATGGCTATTATTGATGCAGGAATTCAACATTACTATCCTAGATAGGCTTGGAAGGGAAAATCAAGTGGTAGATTTTCTGCCTCGATTAAATAATTCTAGTGAGGTTGTTCCTGTTTCAAATAATTTTCCTGACGAACACTTGTTTGATATTTCTGTTATAACTCCATGGTATGCTGATATAGCCAACTACTTATCATCAGGAAAGCTACCTCCATCTATGACATCAAAAGAAAATAAAAAAATCATTCAACAAAGTTCTAGACACATATGGGTGAATGGAGATCTTTTCTATACAAGATATGATCTTATCATTAGAAGATGTGTCAGACAAGATGAGATTTTAGAAATTTTAAAAGCTTGTCATGATGAACCGTGTGGTAGCCATTTTGCAGATAAACGAACAACATAAAAAATACTCAACTTGGGGTATTACTGGCCATCTATTTTCAAAGATTCCAAGAAATATGTTAGAAGCTGTGATATTTGTCAAAGGATGGGATGGATAGTACCATCAGATGAGATGCCACTCCAGCCACAAGTTCTCATAGAGTCATTTGAAAAATGGGCTCTTAATTTCATCGGTCCAATCAATCCCCCATCAAAAGGAAAGAAGTACATTTTGGTATGTACTGACTATGTTACAAAATGGGTGGAATACAAGGCATTACCAAGAGCCACAGAACAAATAGTGGTCAATTTTCTCTTTGAAGAAATATTTGTTAGATTTGGAGTTCCTAGAGAAATTGTTACTGATCAAGGAGCACAGTTTAGTTCTAAACTGGTGCAAGAGATAGCAGCTAAGTACAATATCAAGCACAAGAAATATACACCCTATCATCGACAAGCCAATGGCCAGGTGGAGTCTACCAATAAAACTTTGGAAGCAATCATAACCAAGGCAATTTAGATGCACAGAAAAGATTGGTCATATAAGCTTACTGAAGCTTTATGGGCATGCAAAATTACTTGGAAAAACAATACTGGTTTTTCCCCCTATCAGCTAGTCTATGGTAAGCAAGTACTGTTACCAATTGAATTCCAAATTCATACTTTTAAATTAGCAGCTGATTTAGGGATGGATATTTCTGAATCACAAAGAGAAATAATACTGCAGTTAAATCAATTAGATGAGATGAGACAAGCTGCAGTAGAACAAAATATTTTGGTACAACAACAAAGAACACAATGGCATGATAAGTTCATCGAGAAAAAACAGTTTAACATAGGTGACTCGGCCTTATTATTTGATTCCATGTGCAAAGACTTTAAAGCCAAGTTCACAACTCATTGGCTTGGTCAATATGAGATTGCAAAGGTATATGACAATGGCTTAGTCAAATTACAAACGATAGATGATGAAGCAAGTACTTTCGTGGTCAATGGCCATAGGTTAAAACTCTACACTAAGCCTGTCAACAAAGAAGATTTCCTACAACAAATTTCTCAACAGAGGGAGATGGAGGTGCTAGAAAAACACACTGGTGTTTCTCATTCACTTTCTTCTTAAAATATTCTGATAAAAAAAAAAACAAGCAAAAGAAAAAAAAAAGGTACAAAACGAAAAAAGGGAGTTTAGTTGTGAAAACCAGGCAACTGGCACAACATAAAATCGAATTATCATTGGAAAATCAAGTTTACTTGGCCATTGAAAATTTGCAAAAAACATTTTTTTTTCAAATCCTACTTTGAGTTATTTCATGGATTTTTCTCACAACAGTTTTCCATTTCAGTTTTTAGACACAAATAAAGTTTTTGTTGGTATGAATGCCTTGAGGACAAGTCAATAGATAGGGCTGAGAGGGAAAGTATCAAGTTTCTGACAATTTTTGAAGACCCTTTAAGCCTTGTGCAGATGCCATAATTTCATTCCAACATAAGTTTCATTACAGAAGATCTCAAGTGAGTTTCCAGACTTATAGGGGGACCTGAATCAAAAGCATAGTAGATCAAATCATTTAAGCAGAGGGACTTGAGAAGAAGTACATTTCATTAGAACCTTGCAGAGGGACCTGAGACAAATAAAACCTTGCAGAGGGACCTGATACAAAGGCACATCAAGCTACAAACAGAAGGAACATCAAGACACTTTGCAACATAAGACACATCAAGGCAGAAGGAACATCAAAAGCTACAGGAACTAATTTTTTTTGCATTAGAGGTACATGTGAAGACATTCAAATTATTTTCCTCAGCAAACAAGCAAACCAACTACATCAAAGCAACATGAAGAGTGTAAAGAAGTAACAAACAAGCAAACTAGCCACATTAAGCAGCATGAAAAGCACAAAGGGATATCAAGCAAGTCTGTAAGAATTTTGATTTTTATGTTTTAAAAGTTTGCATGGTTCTTTATTTTTGAGTGATGACAAAATACCTATCACGCTCACAATCCTGGCCATCTATCCATTCACTTACCCATTAATTTACCCTAGGTGTCAAAATAATGGTCAAAAGTAATAACAAAGGTATTTTCAAACTCTTTGATCCATGGCTAAACTGCGTCCTCCAGGTGAAGTATTTTTTCAAGAGGAGTCATAAGACAAGGGTCTTTGAGCTAAAAGCTTTTTTTTTCTCATATATATACTCTAAAAGTCAAATATTATGTAGATATATATGGGTCATAAACATGGGCGAAGAATCAGTGGCCAGTTCGAATCATGATTACAAAAGAAGTGGGGAATCATAATGACATAATTCCTTACACCCCATGAAATCTGCCCATACATAGGGAAGTGTGCTCTCAAAATCAGAATTCAAAGTGACAGTTGCACATTTGAGCAGTTGTTTTTATTTTCTCAGCCATTTTGCTGGTTCCCAGGTTTCACTCTCACGCCTACAGAAATAATTTGCTAAAAAAATGCAGGAATTGATTAGAGCCAACCCTCCTCTGTGTAAACAGAACATGAAGGAGTATGCAGGCATAGTTGTTGAAGATTGCATACACACAGGCATAATTGTGAAGCAAGAATCGTCTGAGGAAAGGTAAGGAACATTATGAGAATATGAATTTTCGCCCAGATTAAAAAAATCTAATCTAGAAACGAAGTATCAAAGTGACAGGGTAGAACTTCTGGATTAAGTCTGCTTGTAGTTTCATTTGCATATAGGGATTTTTCCTGTTGAAATTGTAAAATGGTGTCTAGGATAGAACCAGAAAAATTCGATCCCTCTAACATTCATCCAAAATGCTTGGAAATTTTTGAGAAGAAACAATGGGTTCCTTTCTTTGAAAAGTTTGATGGGCATAATGAAAATGTTATCCTAGATTTTGCTTGTTCATTTGATGGTGAGAGGGCTACAATAGGTAATTTCACTTTCAAATTGTCTGAGGATATTATGGCACAAATCATTGGATTACCTCAATAGGGAGAGAGGTTCTTTAAGACAAAACAGTTTGAGGAGAAGGCATGGACACCCTTTTTATGCATATCAAGGTCAGGCTCAGTAAAATGGAAGAAAGGAGTACCAAGTGTTAATTTTTCAGAATTTACTTCAATCTGATCTAGGATCTTAACTGAGAGAACAACATGTACAACATATCTACAACATATCAATCATGGACACAATAATGCAAGCACACAAGAGACACAGAGTTTACTTGGGGAAAACCATGAAGGTGAAAACCCCCAATAACTTCCTCAGAGATAGATAGAGCAATGATACAACCCAAGCATAAGAGATAGACATCTCCTAGCAGCAACTTCTCCTCCTCCACAAGTGCGCCACTCTCCCAAGAGTGTGTGTGAGAAATAGAATGATCAAATAGAGTGCCTCTCGCACTCCTATTTATACTTTACTTGACTTGCCTAATAACCTTTACTAGGTCGGCCTTAACTTAACCACATAACATAATGCTGACTGGGTCGACACCCAATAGGGTGTTCTAATAACCCTTTGACCCACATGGCCGACCCCCAATAGGGTGGTCTAATAACCCTTCGACCCACATGACTTATACAGGGCCGACTCCAACAAGGTGGTCTAATAACCCATCAAGTATAAGTTACGACACTTACAATATAAATGACGATACTTCCATATAGAAGAATAATACATCTCTATAGGAGTGCAATAAATATATAAATGAAATACATTTCGAAGTTACATATACATCAACACTCCCTCTTAACTAGGAAGGTATTTTTCGACACATATATGCTAGCACAAGTCTTCTTCTCTGGATCGTCATCATCGATGCATCGTCCTCGAATCATCGTCATCGTCACTGCTGCTGCTATCTCAACCAATCTCTGAATCTACTCGTCATAGGAAGTTCTATAGAGCCAGTCCTTTTTCATACTGGATGTAGGCCCACTACCTGTAGGTTTTCATCATCATCTGTGTGAACGGTCTGATAGAGGTGGTCTCTCAGGACTAATTTTATGTGCTAATGCAATACTTGACAAGAGAGCATCCCAAGAACATTTATGTCCCTAAGCACGACCTACAAGATCTCCCAGGACTGATTACATGCATCCCCTTCACAATACCTTTAAAGAGCATCCCAGGAACATTTATGTGCCGAAGCACGACCGACACGATCTCTAAAGAGCATCCCAGGACTTATTATGAGCACACAGCTCAACCTCTCAGATCTCCAGGACTGATTACATGTGAATAGACAATACCTTTAAAGAACATCCCAGGAACATTTATGTGCCGCAGCACGACTGGAAAGATCTCTACAGAGCATCCCAGGACTTATTACGAGCACACAGCTCAACTTATTGGATCTCTAGGATTGATTACATGTCTTCGTAGTAATACCTCATCCCAGGACTGATTACGAGCACACAGCTCAACCTATCGGATCTCTGAGGACTGATTACATACTGCATAGCAATACCTCATCCCAGGACTGATTACGAGCACAGCTCAACCTATCGGATTTCTGAGGACTGATTACATGCTATTTGCACAACCTGCCACATATCATCTCTGACCTCCAAGTATCACCCTGATACTCATGATCTAACTGATCATCATCGCACGAATCATCATCATGATGTTGATGATCATACTGATCATCATCACTGTACCATCTTGATACATATCATCTGGAGCAACATCCTGAATCTCGTTATCATGATCATACAATGCATCCACCTGATGCATACCAAGTATCTACCTGATACATATCACCATACATGATCCACTTGATCATATAATGTATGCACCTGATACATACATAGATACATGATCCACACAATGTATCCACCCGATATATATCAACATACATGATCTACCTGATCATACACAATATCCACCTGATACATATACAAATACATGGTCTAAGCATCCAACATGATGCATATATAAAATGATCCAACTGATCATATCCAGCATCCAACATGATGCGTACATACATATACATATAAATGATCCAACTGATCATATCTAGCATCCAACATGATGCGTATATACATATACATATAAATGATCCAACTGATCATATCCAACATCCAACATGATGCGTATATATAGAGAAGCAACTGGAGCATCGTCTTGATGCTCATCATCCAGCGCTTACATCCACAACCATGTGAAGGATCCTCCTTCCAACATGCTTGGAATGGCTTCAACAAATGTATCCATCACTTCTTCCTCGAAGTGTCGTTGATTTGAAGAACACCAAGCCTCTCTCTGAAGTACTCGAACTTCACTCTGGCTAGTGGCTTCGTCAGCATATCTGCAATCTGCTCGTCCGTTGCAACATACAAGAGATTTACTGCTCCCCTCTGCACCATATCCCCAATATAGTGATATTTGATCTCAATGTGTTTCGACCTATCGTGGAACACTGGGTTCTCAGACAGCTTCACAAAACTCTGGTTATCACAGAAGATACTGGTAGCATCCAACGGGATATCACATAACTCAGACAGTAGCTTCCGAAGCCATACTGCCTCACAACTAGCCGAACAAGCTGCAACATACTCTGCTTCGGCTGTACTCAGTGCTACGCAGGACTGCTTCCTGCTAAACCAGGAGATCACACCTGATCCCATACTGAAGCAACACCCAGATGTGCTCTTCCTATTTGCAGCACTGCCTTCCCAATCTGAATCAACATAACCCTGCAGTTTAAACTTTTGATTCACATCATACTTGAGTCCATAATCAACTGTACCCTTCAGGTACCTTAGAATATGCTTTACAGCGACCAGATGAACACCTCTGGGATCTGTCAGGAACTGGCTCAATGTGTTCACCGCAAAGCAAATATCTGGTCTCGTGTTCGTCAGGTACATCAAGGACCCAATCATCTGACGATACACAGTGACATCAACCGGATCAGATGAAGCATCACACAGAAGCTTCAGGTTCGATGCCGCCATGGCCTTACAGTCCATCATCCCGAACCTCTTCAGGATTTCTACTGCATACTTCCCTTCTCCAAGGAAGATTCCATCTGTACTCTGCCACACCTCCATGCCTAGAAAATAGTGCATCATCCCCAAGTCCTTCATCTTGAACTCGGCAGCAAGCTTCCATTGTGTGTCGGCAATCAATCTATCCTCACCTGTAACAACAGGTTATCTGCATACAAAAGTAGTATCACTGGATTGCCTTCCTCAACCTTGTAGTAAAGGTTGGAATCTGCTTTACTCTTGGTAAAGCCCAAACTGGATAGAAAGCTGTCTATCCTACCATACCAAGTCCTAGGAGCTTGCTTCAAGCCATACAAGGCTTTCTTCAATCTGCACACATATGACTTCCCATCATGTGTCTTAAAACCAAGTGGCTGCTCCACATACACTTCCTCTTCGACTACACCATTCAAGAAAGCTGTCTTGACATCCATCTGGTGTATCTTCCATTTCATCACTGCAGCCAGAGCAAGTACTGATCTGATGGAAGTGTGCCTGGCTATAGGTGTAGAATTCTCTTCATACTCAATCCCTCTTTCTGGGAGAAGCCATGAGCTACAAACCTTGTTTTGTATTTCTCTATGCTACCATCTACAACATGCTTGATCTTATAGATTCATTTGGAAGTCACAACAGACTTCCCTTCAGGTCTTGGGACTACATCCCAAACATCATTCTTCATGATCGACTAATCATGGCATTCTTCCATTACTTCATCCTAGATCCTGGGAACTTCAATATCTTCAATAGATATCTTTGTTGCTGGAACAAATGTTGTAGTACTTCTTTTGTAGGTGAAGGTATAGGATCTTTCCTACAAAACAAGTTAAATTGCATGACTAGAAACATCTCATAGTTTTCAGAACAAATTCTTACACATAAAGAAATATGTCATACAATCATGCAATTATTTTAACCAATGCTTCAATACAACATTCATCCATATCCTGTAACTTTCTAGATGCCTTCCAATCTCTACCAGAACATTGTTAAGAGTTTGCACTACTCCCAGCATGTCAGCAAAGAGGTTTTATTCTAGATAAGTAGCAATGTAATGTTGTACAGTGCCATAGGCCACTTACCCATCACATGCATATTAGTAGTATACTGTTCATTAATGCAATTATTCTAATATGCATAATACACAACCTAAGTCTAGGAACATAAGCATATACATCATTGAACAACATTATTTAAACAAACAAATATGTAAGAAATGACAATTCAAATACTTATCTTTGTTTGGTTGTTGGGTGGACTTCCTCTGAATCTTTGCAACTCTATTCTGATGTGGATTGTGAGAAGTGGTCGACTCCCTTTGAATATCTGCATCCTTGCAGAAACTACTGGAGTGTGCTCCCTCTTGATCTTTGCTTCCTGGATTACTTGTCCTTGAACTTATATCCATCCTCGATCACTATGCATGCTTACAAGTATCATTATTGTGATATCCTCGAGATCTCATACATAATCATACATTTATTAGTATATTCTCAATACTATCAAAACACAATAATCTTAAGCATATATAGTTATGATAATTTTGAACAGAAATAATAAGCATTAGTATTCAAGGACTCTTATGGTTAGTCATATCATAAATTAAAGTAAGAAACATAATATACCTAAACCCGTGATTACTCAAACCTATACTTTCATGACTCTTCTGGTTAGTCATATCATCAATTAAGGTAAGAAACATAATATGCATACAACCATGTTTATTCAAACCTATGAATAATCATTATCAATCATGCCATGTATACTTATAGAAGAGATCCTATCACAAGGTAGGATTCTAACTTGATTTAGGAAAAACATACCTGGATTAGTATGTTAGCTAGTTATGTCTAACATACCCACATGATGTCTTCTTATTCTCTTCAATGACTTGTGCTAGTAACCTACATCTCTCATAGGTTAACCATTATAGAACCAAGTTATACATACCTCGCAAATAGATCTTCTAAGTGATTCATGACAATGGATGAATCTTTGTCCTCATGTCATCATGATAATATGTTCTTGAACTAGAACATGATTTGTCTTTCTTGGTGTACCTTTCATGTTAGCGGACAACATAAACCTCATACAACACCATAATGCATTAGTACAATCATAAGTGTCAACACCCTAATCAATGAATATATTCTCTCATGCATTCATAATTTTATTAAGGTGATACGACAAGTCTAAATTTAATCAAGATTGTACTAACCGTAATAACATGAAGACAAACATACCATAAACTTAATCATGAACAAATCTCGAAACATACCTGGATGAGTTATACCTGTCGAGATTGCTTGTAATCTTCTTATGTAAGGCCTTAGCCTCATCTCTCTCTGAAACAGGAACTTCTTCACTTATGCAGGTGACCAATCCATTCTCTTCTAGGATTAACCCAATTCACTTGATTTGCAGGAACTGGATCTGGAGCTGGATTAGGGTTTGTCAAAGAAACCCTAAAAATTTAAACTTCTGAAAGGATAGAAATATGCGCCTTGATAAGCTGATCAAGCTGGTATACTCATAATTTGAAAACTGCAAAGTTTCACCCCTCAAATTCGCCTTTGAAACTTCCGGATTCACTAGACATGACCCTGAACTAGGGTTTGATAAAGCCCACCCTTCTGCCCAATCAAAGGGTTCGATCCAAATCTCTAAGCATCTATTTTTCTGAGGAGCTTCCAGCCGTGGTCATAGATTTCAAAAATTCCCATTTTTGCAGAAGCCCTAATTTTCCACTTTTCCGATCAAAGTCCCGAACTAGGGTCTGATCCAGCCCGACCTTCTGCCCAACCAAAAATTCTAATCTTGGTCTCTAAATTTCGATTTTGATGAGTAGCATTCAGCCGTGGTCTCTGATTACAAAAATTCCATCTTTCTCCGAAACCTTAAATTCCCGAAGCCATGAATGAAGGTGCTAAAAAAAATTATGTTTTGACAGAAATATGTACTTGATTGTTTCTGGTGTAACTCCGAACTTTTCGATCCACAGGGTCTGAAACTTCTACCTGTGGTAGCCTGACCTGTCATCTTTCCAACCCCATAGGTCTGACCTCAATTGCATTCTCTGAGAGAGAGTTATGCCAAGTGTCGCAACGTGACCTGTTTATGGGATAAAACAGGAGAGCGAACTTGTACGGTGTGCCACGTGTAACTGGTTCAGTTTCAGCCTCTGAAAATGTTACTTGAGAACCTCTGAAAACGTTACTTGAGAAAGTACAGTCCATGCACTACCTGTCACTTATTACAAAATTTCATTTGGAGCTCCCTAGCCCAAGTTATGACCTTTTTTGCCAAGGTCACCTGTTTATGACTGAGATCTGGAAGAGGCAGAAACCCTATATTGTATAGATCATAAATCACAAAGTACAACGAATTAGAGGTTGTCCTTTGGACACGAGGTACATGGGGATCTTAGCTTCTCCCTGAACGATTTTCAGACCCTGAAACCTCACTGAAATTTATTTATAGTGAAAGTGCTACGATGACTGGTTTTTGCTATATCAAGCCCTAGCTTCGCAATTGCAACAAGTGTCATGCATGTCATACCATGCCTTCTTTTAGGCTAGCTCTGATACCATGTTAATTTTTCAGAATTTACTTCAATCTGATCTAGGATCTTAATTGAGAGAACAACATGCACATCATATCTACAACATATCAATCATGGACACAATAATGCAAGCACACAAGAGACACAGAGTTTACTTGGGGAAAACCATAAAGGTGAAAAACCCCAATAACTTCCTCAGAGATAGATAGAGAAATGATACAACCCAAGCATAAGAGATAGACATCTCCTAGCAGTAGCTTCGCCTCCTCCACAAGTGCGCCACTCTCCAAAGAGTGTGTGTGAGAAATAGAATGATCAAATAGAGTGCCTTCCGCACTCTATTTATACTTGACTTGACTTTCCTAATAACCTTTACTAGGTCGGACTTAACTTAACCACATAACATAATGCTAACTGGGCCGACACCCAATATGGTCGTCTAATAACCCTTTGACCCACATGGCCGACCCCTAATAGGGTGGTCTAATAACCCTTCGACCCACATGACTTATATAGGGCCGACCCCGACAAGGTGGTCTAATAACCCATCAAGTATAAGTTATGACACTTACAATATAAATGACGACACTTCCATATAGAGGAATAATACATCTCTATAGGAGTACAATAAATATATAAGTGAAATACATTCCGAAGTTACATATACATCAACACCAAGGAGTTGGTTGATTCATCCTTGGGATGAAATAGCATATATCATCCAAAAATTCATCACTTGTGAAGGAAGATTCAATGTTATATATCTCTATCACATCAAGTTAATGCAGCATTTGAGGGGTGGCTGTGATATTAATATACCCTATTTTTTGTTACAGAGCCTTTCTAAGATGGCTAAAGCTGTTAAAAAACGTTCTGAAGACATGATGACAAGCGTTTTCCATTGTGGGTGAACATCAAGATAATCATCACACATGAATTACAAAAACAAGACTTGACATGGAAACAATTTGTAATTCATAATAAGTTTGAAGAACCAGAAGAGCTACTTGAAGAAAGATTGAAGGAAAATGAAGTGGTAATGATAGCAGACAATGAAGTTGAAATACAAAACCCTAAGGCAACAAGCTCAAAACCGCCTAAGGGAGGAATGAAAGAAAATGAAGTATTGATGATAACAGACAATGAAGATGAAATACAATACTCTAAGGAAACAAGCTCAAAACAACCTACAAGAAGAATAAGAACAAGGAGCATGATAAAAGAGGAGAAGGAATTCCAAGAAAAAGATAAGATCTTCACCACTTATGAAAGAAAATCAAGGAAACGTCAGCAAGTTCAGAAGAAGCAAGCACCATAAAATGATGACGAGGCACATCAAAAGCATTATGCATACATTCAATCCTTGGAAAGTCAAGAGGAAAATCTAGTAGGTGAGATTGGGCAATATGATGAAGAAGTGAATATCATCTTTGAACAACAAACTGTAGAAGAGATAATGGAAATAGATATTCAAACAATTGAAAAGACTCCAACTAACAGAAAAGAGCAAAGTAATGAGGATACAACCATTATTTCTCCCGTCTTTGAGTAGCAAGTCACAGAGAAAGAAGGGAAAAAGTATTCAAAACAGGAGAATGAAGAAGAGGAATTTGGGATGGACACTATTTCTGAGCAGCCTACAATAGAGATGAAAAAGAATAAATCTTCCAAGAACAACAAAAAGATTGAGAAGTTAGAGTTGGAAGTGAAGGAATTAGAACTAGAAAATGAAAAATTAAGGAAGAAAAATAGAAAGCTTCGAGTTCAAAATGTGCAAATCTCTAAACATGCATATAAATGGTATCAACAAAAGAGAACTTTCAAAGCAACGTATCAGATATTGAGGGTCCTTCATGCAGCTCGAGCTAGTACAAATGCATCATCACAGACAAGAGAAATGCCAGAGGATTAGTAGCAGCAGTACAACAACACTTTTGTGCATGAGATATGCAGGTTCAATTTTTGGAAACACTTTTTGTGCATGAGGACATGCAATATCTTCCTCTTGGGGGAGATGTTGGACACTATTTTGATACCTATTTTACTCCATAATTCTTCAAAGACATCCCCATAATCCTTTACATTTTGTCATAAATCCTCATGTTCATCGATAAAACCTTGAAATTCGATGATCAAAGGTATAAATTGTTGTTGCTCTTAAATAAATTGAATTATGTAATTTTTAAAGCATTTAAATTACAGAATTGACCGACTTCCCGTAATTGCTCCCAGCATTGGGTACTTGCAGGCTAACTGGGCACAATCTGAAAGATATAGAAGGATCCTTGATGTCCAAGGATGGATAAATTGCTAACAGCTTTACGAAACAGGGTCTACAAGTGTTGAGTCAACACTGGTCAAAGTGAGCCTCCAGCGTTGCCACTTAGCACAAAAACAGGGACAGTTTTGATTTTGTATCAATTTGGTCTATTTTTATGGATCTGAAGGACGATCTCGAGGATAGTAGAGATATTAGGAGAATTCCATTATTATTTACCCATGATTGTAGTGTTTTCAGTTTCAAAACAGTTTGTATAAATATTTGAATTTGGGATGTAATTGCCATCCAGTGATGGTGAACGTATTCTATTAAAATAAAGACTCCAGATTTCGAATAGCTTGGTGTATGTTCATTTTTATGCTGTGAAAGAGACCTAAGTGTTGAGAGCTTTGTGTATCTTCCTGTGTGTGTAAGTGAAGCAGTGGAGGGCCCCCTTTGCCGAACCTGTACACCCATTTCTTCATTAACACACATTGGTATGTTTTTAATGTTTTATGTGGAGTTCAATTAAGTTACCAATCTATGCTTTACAATCGAATTCTATTCTATATGAGGATACAACCATCATTTCTATTGTCTTTGAAAAGATATAGACAATTGAAAAGACTCCAACTGACAAAAAAGAACAAAGCAATGAGGATACAACCATCATTTCTCCTCTCTTTGAGCAGCAAGTCACAGACAAAGAAGGGAAAAAGTATTCAAAACAGGAGAATGAAGAAGAGGAATTTGGGATGGACACTATTTATGAGCAACCTACAATAGAGATGAAAAAGAAGAAATCTTCCAAGAACAACATAAAGAATGAGAAGTTAAAGTTGGAAGTGAAGAAATTAGAACTAGAAAATGAAAAATTAAGGAAGAAAAATAGAAAGCTTCAAGTTCAAAATGTGCAAATCTCTAAACATGCATATAAATGGTATCAACAAAAGAGAACTTTCAAAGCAACGTATCGGATATTGAGGGTCCTTCATGCAGCTCGATCTAGTACAGATGCATCATCACAGACAAGAGAAATGTTAGAGGATTAGTAGCAGCAGTACAACAACACTTTTGTGCATAAGATATGCAGGTTCAATTTTTGGAAACACTTTTTGTGCATGAGGACATGCAATATCTTCCTCTTGGGGGAGATGTTGGACACTATTTTGATACCTATTTTACTCTATAATTCTTCAAAGACATCCCCATAATCCTTTACATTTTGTCATAAATCCTCATGTTCATCCATAAAACCTTGAAATTCGATGATCAAAGGTATAAATTGTGGTTGCTCTTAAATAAATTGAATTATGTAATTTTTAAAGCATTTAAATTAAAATTTAAATTAAAATTATAGAATTGACCGACTTCCTGTAATTGCTCCTAGCATTGGGTACTTGCAGGCCAGCTGGGCACAATATGAAAGATATAGAAGGATCCTTGATGTCCAAGGATGGATAATTTGCTAACAACTTCACGAAACAGGGTCTACAAGTGTTGAGTCAACGCTGGTCAAAGTGAGCCTCCAGCGCTGCCACTTAGCACAAAAACAAGGACAGTTTCGATTTTGTATCAACTTGGTCTATTTTTATGGATCTGAAGCACGATCTCAAGGATAGTAGAGATATTAGGGGAATGTCATTATTAGTTACCCAGGATTGTAGTGTTTTCAGTTTCAAAACAGTTTGTATAAATATTTGAATTTGGGATGTAATTGCCATCTAGTGATGGTGAAAGTATGCTATTAAAATAAAGACTCCAGATTTCGAATAGCTTGGTGTATGTTCATTTTTATGCTGTGAAAGCGATCTAAGTATTGAGAGCTCTGTGAATCTTCTTGTGTGTGTAAGTGAAGCAGTGGAGGGCCCCCTCTGCCGAACCTGCACACCCATTTCTTCATTAACACACATTGGTATGTTTTTAATGTTTTCTGTGGAGTTCAATTAAGTTACCAATCTGTGCTTTACAATCAAATTCTATTCTATATGATGCAAGTAGGGTTTTATCATAGAACAAGGTTATGCATTCATGTTTGAGTGATTAGTTGCTATAGGTTGTTTTAGATTTATTTTTATACACTTAATTGTTGAAGTATTCAAATACATTGTGAACTGATTTCTTGTAAAAGAACTCAATGTCTTCCTGCACTCAACAATGAAGTTTCAGTGCTATAGCTTACTTTTATGATTTTGTTGTTTCAAGTATCTAAGTGCTGATAAGTTTAAGAAATCGAATGAGTATACTTTCTGTAATGGAGTTTTTGCATTTCTTAGTTTACAGCATTCAAGTAGTTCTAGGTTCATTTCCAAAAGTAGAGTTTATTTCAAACTAGTCTAGATCTAATCCATATACTTTGGACATGCTTCTAAGTCTTATGATTCCGGATTGACAATTTAAATATATACTCTAGTTTACAATAGTAAATTGGACCAACACTGTGCACCAGATGGATCAGTAACATAAGACTTTGTTTGCCCAAACAAGCTTTTTCGGCGTTCAACAACAGCTCCAAAGCCGTGTTGGAAGCCAAGCTTCAAGTCTTCCTCAGTGGGCACTTCTTTGAATCGGTCGGCCTGCATATTTGCATAACGTCGTTAATTTACATTTTACGGTTCAATAAAAGGAAAAATAATTTGCAATTTATTAATTGGATGCATTATTGGTTTTTTGAAACTTACAATTCATGCTGCCAAATTCGAATAACCACCAGGCCCAAGCTTGTGCTGACCAATTTTTTCCAGTCTTGCCTTTGTGGCCTTTGATGTGTCTGAAAACCTATGCAAGTGCGATATAAAAATCAATAATAATAAGGTTTAGAATTACATTGTGGAAAGTATTGCATACATCCCTATGCCTGGTGTTAGCTTTCCTTCTTTTCTCAAAGCCCTCTCCTTTCCATCTTCCACTAGAGCTTTCCACTCTCTTGCTGGAATCATTGGAGGGCGCTCATACCTAGGGTTCCTTTCTAGGTGAACCCTATATTGGTCTCGGACAATCTTCATATGTTGTCTAGCCTTTTTCAAGACCAAGGCTCGATCGAAGGTCTTGTTGCCGAACATGCCACCAACCGATTAGTGAGCTCATCTTTTAAATTTTTCGTTTGTCTATCCCACCTTGTGCAGATGGTGGGCCCGAAGATCTCCAAGGACAAATCATTTAGATGTTTATAAAAAATATCATTTCCTACAAAACAATCATGCCATGATCATAATTAGTTGAAAAACATGTTTTATCGATATATTACAATCAAATTATAAACACTAACTTGATCAACATATAATTACTTGGGATATTCTCTATCTTTATTGGAACGAGATATTAGTCCACAAAAAATGTTGCCTCTATTGTTCCTGTGCTAGTCACATGGGAAGATCCTGTAAATGCAGATTCGGCAATATCAATACTAGGAGGCTTGGTGTCGACCCCTTCTTCTAGACGATCTGGTGTGCGTTGATCACTAGCGGCCAATGCACTCACAACTGGAATCTGGGGTGTTGAGGAACGTGTTGCCGACTGTTCAGTTGACAACACTGGTGAATGAGTCAATGCACGTGGAGTCGTTTGCTCATGATGCGACGTCTCTCCATGAGCATCACTGGGGCCAACACCGCCTTGACCACTAGTGCATGGTCCCATAAAATCCTGTAAATACAAACCACATTTTATAAGTTCACTATCATATAAAAGTCAAAATTATAAAGTTATGAATCAATTTATATTATGATTCAAGATTCCACAACTTACATTCAAGGCTTCAGATCTCGTTTTCAACACTTCAATCCTGGCTCTAATCTTGTCTGTCTGCGGAATTCAGAATAGCAGATGAACGATTTCCGCACTAATTTTTTTCAAGGTCTTCTCTATCACCTTAACTAGGTCTATAGCTAAACCAATTATGTCATCATTGACGAACAACTCAAGCACTTCAAAATCTATTGATTGCTGTGATGCTGTTTCATACAACGATTCATTAGTCTGCAACAAAAATATATAAAACACTACTGAGTTCTATCATGATATATTCCTAAAATTATATTAACAAACATATTTATCATGATAGATTCCTAAAATTACAACCAGGTTTACCTGATGCCTGGATGATGGTGTCGTCTGATCCAGAGTTGAGGACTTGCCCCGATCATTCGGCTCCTGCAAAAAAGAAGTAGAAATTATTATCATAACGAAACCAGTATATACAGGAAAAATACATAACAAAATAAACATTATGCTACATATTATATTGGTACAATTCCAATGAATTATACCTGCTGCCTTGAGGATCATGATCCATTCATCGGATTAATGGTTATAGGGGACCTGCCCCGATCTGCTAATAGGGAGGTGCCCCTTACAGAACCCTAAATAAAAAACATAGAACAAATCACCTAAACGAATCCAAAATACTCAATGAAATAATATAATAACAAAACATTTTGACGTATAATTTAAATTGTACAATTACAATCAGGTTTGCTTGTTTTCCCGGGGTTGCTGTCATCTGATCAACAGTTGGGTGGCTTCCTTGATTAACGTTTTGCATCAAATATAGATAACATTATATAAACCAAACTAATCTTCTAATGAAAAAACAAAGCAAAACAAAACTCTTTTTTCTTATTGTATTTTTACTATTACAAAGATGTATACCTACTCCCTCGAGGAAGTTGTACTCCTCTGACCATCTGCTGGTAGGGATTTTCCCCGATCACTAGCCTGCGAAGTAAATATAGAAAATTTAAACGAAATAAACTAACGAAAAATCCTTAAGATGTTAAATTCATTAATAAAAGGTTGGGTAAATGGTTAGATGTACCACTCCCATACAAAGATAATTTTAAGGGCGAAATTTAGTCCATGGGCTATTTTTCCATGTTTTTTTCCAAAAAAAGATTCGCCAATTTGCATTTTTTGAAGCCCCATTTTGCCCAATTTTGATGGGGTAAACTTTTTTCACTCTAAAATTCATAAAATTATTATATAAACTATATAAAATCCTTAGAAATTGAAATAATTTTAGAAAAATATCGCCAAATATTTTATAGTTGACATTTTAAGAATTGGTAAGATTCGCCAAGGTTTATACATTTTTAAATAAGTATGAGTCCTTAAAATTATCCCTACTCCCATAGTAATCGTGTTTGTATCTACTCGATTCAAATTGTAATTAATAAGCAACTCTTCCCTTGCAGATATTGATTTAATGGCACATACAAAAACACGGTTTCCTTCACGCCCCTCAAATTCGCAGTTGGGTTGCTTAATTGTAGACCTTGGTTGTGTATTGTTTATAAACCCCGCAATATTACCCATGGCCTTTGGCCTTTCGTCAATGTACAATGTTGCTCATTTATTTTGATCTTTGTCTTTCAACTGTATATAGTTTGCTGACAATCCATATCTATGCATACTTCGTGTATATTGGACCAGGTGCATCCAATCTTTGTAGTTGTAACAGGGTCCAACATACTCCATCAATTTTGTACATCTTCCATAACCGACCTTTATGCCATCCATGCAAAACAACTCCAAACCATGTAATGATGACGGTGCAATTCGATATATCCTCTCGTTCACACAAAAATCTGTGTTCATTGAGGAAGATCCTTGGGTACACATTGTTTCACTATATGTCTGTACTTCAAGGGTACCTCGATGTCTCCTATTGTCTCATCATTATAGGAACATGACTCCCCTTCAACGAGAAAAAATTCCATGCGTTTATGGAATTTTCTTTTGATATTTTGACATCTAGTTGATAAAACTCTTGTAGACCTATTGGATGTCTCACTTTCCTCTAGTCTTCCTAAACTCCCCTCACTCGAGGAACACAGATTTGACAAATACTTGTTTGGTTCTACCGGCAACATGGGAAACAAATTTAGATAGGACCTCAAGGCATATCGCCTCTTAAAAGGTGATATGTAGAGCATTTTATAAGGTGACTTGTACCGCATTCCCTTTCTCAAAATGTAGGCATTCAAGTGATGAGGAAGATGATCACTTTATCTTTCTTAGGAGTAGAAATTCATGCAATTATGAGCTGTCTTTTATTGCTCCTTTGGGTCTTGAGTCCCATATCACACCATCTAACTAACTTTGCCGTCATGGCCCTAAAGTCTCTCTCATCCCATCAGTTTGGGTTCATCATCCCGGTCATTGAATTATACTCACATTTAGTAATATATTTTTATTTAGCAATAATAATATAAAATAAAAATAATTAACCATTATGGAAAACTTCTAAAAGTTTTCATGAATTTCAAAACTAAGATCTTTGAGGTGGTTAATAAGTGTTCACAAATCTTCAAAAACAATATTTTATATAATGTTGTGAAACTTTTATAATCTTATTCAAAATTTAAATTGAAATATTCTTAAGGAAAATGATGAACTCATTGAATATTGGTAACACATGGGTAGTTTTGTAATCAAGCATGGTCTTCTTAGAGGACTGAAAGTAATTGAATCAAGCAACGATGAACCCGTAAACATGTAAGTTGTTTTGAAAAATGGTAGCTTTCATTCCTACTCCTAGACCTAAGGTTGTCTATATTGTGAATGGGTGTTTTGCTAATGAATCCTTTTTTACCATACTAGAAGAAAACAAAAATGATGATATTGTGGATTGTATGCAAATATTATGTAAATATTCATGCCCTAAGTTACAAATGGCCAAAACCCAATGCTATGGGACTATGTGAGGTGATATTGTTAGTTTAGGATAAGTGTTCGTTTGATCCCCTTGGGAGTAAATTTGTCAAGGATAGTTTTGAGTGATAAGAGAACCATAAACTGTATTTTCTCATTCGATGTCAACAAAATGTATTGTATTGAGTAATAGATAAGTTGATACAATGGATGGGAATTCCAAAGAAAAAAAATGTAGAAGAAACTCATAGTTGATTAATGATCCTACTGAACATCTCATAATCAAATTCATTTGGATCACCACCACTAGCACTACCATAGTGCTCTCCTTCCTCCTCCTTCACCTCCTTGTATCCAATCCAATATTTGCATATAACTATTCTGAGGGATCCCCAATCGGATCACCATCATCAAAAGCGATGGTTATAGGAATGGTGCAGTAAGATCCAAGTTTCCCAAATCCAACTCAATTATATTATCCAAACCCATATCGATAGGAAATACCTCCATCTATGTCCTTCCCTTTGACCACTCTTCCCTTGTCCTATATATAAGATAAAGGTTTCTATGAACATATGTGAATACCTCTTCTCTCTTCTCTTGACTAGTCAAGATGGTTGTTTTTCAAAGTGTTCACGTTCTCATATGTGCACCAATTCCTCTTGTAACAAACATATGATCTAACCTAAGAAAGGAACGTTGTGATGACTTATTGTAAAAGAGTGTATGCTACCCCATGTGTTGCCCATTAATCATATACCTTCTTAATCCAATGTCCCTATCATGTTGTAACATCTAAACCTCTAAATTTTAGTGGAAAACTCTACAAATCCATTCTCCACCTCTCAAGGATGGATTTGACCAAATAAATCCTATTAAATGATGAAATTTGCATGCTTTTCATTAAGTCACTCATCACTATAGTACTTGGTAATTGAAGGTGTATAATTATTTTCCCACCCAGTGCCAAGAATATCTCATATGTTGTTGAATAGATATTTGTTGTTGTCCCATAGTCAGGACACTTATTTTCCAAAATAATTTTCTTCACAAGTTCAATCGAGGAGTTCCACCCCTTCAGTAACATGTAATAATAAACTGTTTTAATTTACAAGAAAATAATTACGTGAGGATACTTACCTAGGTGTAGACGTTTCCTGTAATATACTCATAAGAGTTACTTTCAGAAATGACTGTGCCTCTTAGAGGTCGGTCAAATCTAGGAAACAAGTGACCCTATTAGAGGGTTAGTACAAACCAGAGAGAGAGATGTCTGGGCTATGGTACAGTCAATCAAAGAAAGTCACTGACAGTCAAAAGGCTCAGTACAGTCACAATAAAGAACAACCCTTAATAAGTCTCAACATCACAAATAAAACTCAACAAATATATATAACCACAGATCAAGAACTACACACAAAATCTGAGCATATAAAACAAAGGTCAGTAAAAAAACAAAATAACTTAAAAACTCAGTCCAAACTGCCCATACGAAATTTTGGCCCTCATAAATGAGCTGACAAGCATTAGACTGAGCCCAAAGAGACTCACGACCTCCACATATGAGTACATAGAAGGGTAAAACAAACCCTTAAGACCTCACGACCCTTACTAAAACAACCAACAGAAAAAAAACTAGGGCTCACGGTTGAGTCTGAGTGTCACAACCTCCCCAACAGGGAGAAGGAGAGCAGATCGAAAAACACAGTAGGCAAAAAGGTTACCAATCAAATCTCAATAACCTTCAAACTTCAAAGACATATCTGGAAAATAAAAGATAAAAATAAAATAAATAAATAAAAAGTAAAGTAGAATGTCTTAAGTGGGTACCAGGGTTACACAATTAAATAGGCGAGGGTACACAGACCAACCAGTAAGTTACAATTCAAAAAGAAAAGAGTGGGTATAAAGACTCATAACCATTTGGACTAAGGGGGTGCACTTCAAATGTGGACAAACTACCATAGTACTCATAAGACCAAAAACATAAAAGGTGGTACAAATCAAAAGATAACTCAAGATGAGTAAAAGATCCAAAAGGTAAAAGGCAAGGTACCACAAAAAAATTATCAACAAAATGAAAGGACCAAAAGTCAATCAACCAAGGTGGGGTACAACCAATAATCTCTCGCTCAAATGTACCAGTGTTCCATATAACCTAAAATTCCATCATCACTACAAAAGGAAATGTCCACACGGATGATGTGATCATGTGGTCCTCTAGACTACTCCTAAGGTCAAGCATTAGTGGCTCCATCAAGGGGTGTCCAGTCCTTTGAGAAGACCATCTAACTCAACCATCTCAAAGACCTAGGAGAAGAGGACATCACAGATCATCATATAATTGGTAACTGACCGTTTAAGAACTCAAAAACCCTAAAGCAACCGATCGTACAGAAGGGGAGCTAGAAAAAGAAGAGGCGTGCAGGCCAAAAGCAAGCTCTAAAGCTATACTGAGACTGATGTCACAGAAAACGAGCTACAACAAAAACGCCAGAATGCCAACAAGCAGCACTATAAAATAAAATACCATCTAAAATGTATGATAGCTAGCAATCTTCCTAACTAAGGTCTGGAGACCTCAACAGATCATATCTTCCGCAAGGTGATGAAATCCAATTCGAACAATACGAAGTGAGAGAACAAAGTGGAAGGATATCCCTCTACCGAAAGGGATCCTGGGAAAAAGAGCCCTAGAAGAAAAGCCACTAAGCTACCTCGTTCATGACACGTTCGAGAAGGTTAACCAGAACTTCTGCTCTTGAGCCCTTGTATTACCTATACGGAAAATACAAGGAAGACAATGGAGAGGTCTCGTTAGGTGCTAAGTGGAGTTCGACATTCCACAAAGTCCATCGGGAACCAGTCCTCGCTGCTTGCTCCCGCGTAGCGGGGGGCCCTCTCAACAAACGGGTCGATGACCGTGTCAACAAATACTAGAGGATTTTAGTACCCTAAAGGACAACAACTATGTCTCAGATGAAACGCGACAAGGGGGAATTATTTGGATTCCTATCCCCGGTGTCCTACCTAACTAACAATTTATTTTGTATCCTTAAGTGAGGTTAAAATGTGTTGTGTTAGGGAGATAAATTTTAATGGTTTGTTGTCTTATTCAATCAGGTAGTGGAAGTGAAATTCAATGGTGTTTTGACTCGACTCCAACCATGCATAAGTGAATGAATCAATGCACTTTTCTTTTCGATGAAAAACTAGCTACAAGAAGGAGAGAGTTCTTCGATCCAAAAAGCAAAATAAACACAAGCACAAACTTTTCAAAGAGAAAAACTACACATTTTTGTATTTTTTCCTTTTATGCCAAACTAGAACTATTCTTTCAAATTAAATGAATCCAAGAATAACTTTCTTTTACTTTTAATGAGTAAAATACATGAGAATGTGTATTCACATGAAATAAATAAGAGAGCAAACAACTACCTATAATTAATTTTTCTAGTGATGCACCTAAATAATATAACATATGTGTGTCACTCTATAAGTCTCAATACCTAGAGTGTATATTAACCATAATCATCGCAATAATGTCATGCACTTGTTTTTCTTCAACATATAGTAACCATATATTATACATAGTCTCAATAGATATGACCCAACTACCAAAAGAATATGCTTACTTTTATTAGGAACATGGATATGAAATATTCATATCATGAGAACCATGTGTGATCACTAGAATCACTCTTTGTGTGCATACAACTTCAAACAATCAAGTGCTTGAGACCATCCATGTTGTACATATATGATGAATATGATTGTCATTGATGACAACATTAATGACAAAGGTGAAGTGTGATGACATGCCATGAAGTCAAAGCAAGCAAGTGTGTGGATGACAAGAGATGACAAAGCACAAGAAGGATAGTGGATGTGGGCATTGGAGCCATATGCACACCCCATTGACACACCTAATGAGCCAAATGACCCATACTGTGGTCATTTGTTGAACAAGATGACATAATAAAGACAAGTTTGAGGACAAGGTCATGGATGGACAAACACTTGGACAAAGACATTCTTGATGGCACAAAAGGTTGGAGGACATAGATAGTAAGAGTGACAAATGGTAGCTTGGGCATTGGAAGACATGAATGGTATGAATGGACAAATGACCCATTCTGTGGTCAATTGTTGGTTTGATGAAGTCATGAAGACCACACTCATATGAAGTATGACACAATGCCTCCTAGCTCTATTCTCTTGAGAATGATAGAATTGCATTTTAGTTATACAATTTTGGATCATCTTGCAGGTGTGGGAATACATATAGTTTTTTGTGTTCTCAATCTATGGGATTTGCTCACAAATAGGGTAAAGAAGTTGGCATTGGGCTACAAAAAATCATATTTGAGATAACCATGGTGACTAGGATATAAGCATTTGTATTGAATATATTGTATTTTTTCTCAAAAGAAGAGCTAGGGTCATTGCCATAAGCTTTACTATACCATTGTTGCAAAACTAAGTGTTGGCAAAGAATTAGCATGGGTCATCAACTCAGGGAATTGATAAAATTTGTTTTGCGTTAAATTGACACACACAAAAACCCGAGAAAATAAAATATTTTGCAACAATGCTTTTATACAATTGCTAATTACTAATGCTTGGAAATCTCATATTCATATATTTGATGGCAAACTTCAAGCTACGTGGTTCATTGTTGCAATAATATAGTATGAGATTTTCACAATTTTATTTATTTTTAAATTTTTTATTGGTAAATATGCTTCTTATATTATCCCAAGAAAATAAAACATATGTACAAATGTATAATTTTACAAGAAAAATGGGTGGCAAGATATGAAGGCCAAAACCATATGCCAAAAGGGGGTGTAAGAGTCCTTTGCAATATCAAAATGCAATAATAAAAACCATATGCCAAAAAAGTGCCCTAGCTTCAACATTGTGGAACATCATATAGATAAAAACCAAATATTCAAAAGGCACCCCAAGGCATTAGACATGATGATTGGCATTGTCAGTACCAAAGTAAGGGAAGATGCTACCATAACCTCAAGATGCTACCAAAGTAAGCCACCATAACCTCAAGATGGTAGATACCCGTTGCTGGTTTTTATTCTTCCTTGAATCTCTTCAAGCATGCACCCATAATTGTTAATTTAGTGTTGTTTACTGTTGAAACTATGCCCAAGAGTTCCCATAAATGCTCTTTACTCTTCCTTTCATTCTCGGTTCCGCCCAAAATCTGAGACGATGTGATGTCATTACTGTTTTCTGTTGCAAAATATCATGAATGGACCTGAAATCTACTTAGCATGCCCAGGTTTGGACAAATTGCTGATTTGGAAAGCCAAAACATGCACATGGACCCTTTAATGCACATAAGTACACTTGGTTTTTAGGGATGATGCACCGAAAATGTTCCACAACTGAAAATATTGATGTCCTTGAAGGTGAAATTACACACAGAACTTCCCAGAAGTGCTTAGAATTGATCATTAGGCTAGTTTATTGTTGTCCACAAACTTTTGGTCACTGAATGATGGAAAAAATTCCATAGGTTTTCCCATAATTTCCTAAAAACAGGTTTTGAGACTGTTTCTTTCTACCTAGCTGCCATACATAGGTGCATTTCTGACCTCATACCAGCATTGAGGAAGATATTGTCTGTTCTAGTGCATGTGTTTTCAATTGTTAAGATACAGTACATTGGCACACCTAACTCATATAATCCATCACTTAGAATTAGTGAGGAGTCCAATTAGTTAAAATCATGTTTTATAATACTCAACTAATATTTATGAAGAGGTCTTAATTAAAACCCATAATGGGTTTTCTTTAGTTTAAAATTGATTTGCTTTGTGTGAATCAATGCTTGTGAGACTATTGTTATGATTCATTGATTGCTTTAGAGCATAGGAAAATAATAAGACTACATAAATTTCCTAGAAACAAAACCATAATCAAATTCTATATTACAATTTGTTTTGGGTTCCATTAGGATATTTTTGGGTCCAATAACTTGTAGATAATGATAAGTCCCTCATGAAATATATTTACAATGATACCAGGAAAATTAGCATGATGAGGACTCACATTGAAGGCACAGAGCTTATTTGCCACCAACTTAATTACTTTGCATTGTATTGTTACACAATAATTGTCTTTGAAGAGTATGTTTGTGTGTCGCGAGTGGAAAAAATCTAAATATGCAAAGACCACCACATATGGTATTCAAATTGGAAATCTTGGATATATTGAGGTTTTTGGAGAGATGTTGGGGAAATGGTTACATTTATTGAGGCACTCAAAGGGTATTGCATATGATGGATAGTGAAAAACCCTTAGTGCGTTACCATTGTGAGGCCAAGGATATGGTCAAGGAGGCCAATAGAGCCACCTATGAAGGTGATGATGCCAAATACATGCTACTCTGTTAACGAGGGCTTGGTTAGATGGTAAAGCGATGGTGTTGTATACTCCTCATCAAAGGTTCAAATATCGTCAAATACATGTGTCACCCTTTTGTATTGGTCTTTCTTGTGAAGTGGGCTACTTCAAGTGGTTAGGGCCAACTACAAGTATTGGGAAATTTTGGAAAAATAGATACCCTTGAACCATATCTTATTAGCCAAAGGGATCTTCCTCTAGTGTTGTAAGCTCATCACATTACTTTTTAATATTTCCATATAGAGGAAGAGCACACTTGCTTCCTAGTGATAATAGGAAGAATGTTGTCAAAAAAATACATGCCACTTCAGGAGATCGTTGGCAACATGTATGCTAACCAATTCCATAGGCCTTCACATGTTGTTGGGTACTATCTGATCCCAATGTTACAATATGAATAGATTTTGTGCATAGTAGATGTGAAGAGGGGCATGTTTAACTACATTGAGAAATGCTTGAGACATAAGTATTCTAGTCACATGATTTGTTCTTAGCCAATTTAAGGAATTGAGCACTGCAAATGGATTGTTTTCCATCATTAGTGCACTCAAAGCAAAAGAGGATTGTCACTCGGTACTAGCCTTTCAATCTCATTTCTATATTATCATTCTTTTTAAAATTTTAATTTTAATTTGTTTATTTTTAAATAAATAGTAATGTATGTACTATGTGAGGCATATGGTGGGGGCACTTTATCAAAGGCACTCGTTCTACATGTAGTTGTAGGAGAAATTGGGGTTTCTTAAAGCAAATGCATTCCAAATTACACAACCGACTAGGACCTATGTTGCATTAGAGGATCAAGCAGATACTCAAGTAGTTGTGGTTCATTTGTAAATAGCCTTGATTGGTCACTTTGGAAAGATAATCCTATGGAAATGGTGTTATTGTACAACTCTCTAACTTGGTTAATTGACCATCTGGATCCCCGTAGGTAGAAAATTTCAATGGCCTCCTAATGCTCTCATCTACAATATCATACCAATGTTTCCCTCTCTCAACCAAAACCTCCTTACTCATCACTCATCATGATCTAATGCAATATGGTATAGGGTAATGTCACCCCACTCAATTCACAAAATTGATATCATTTATGGACTATGGACCACTTTTTGTACTAACTCAATAAGGTGAAGGTGCAACAGAATCCACCTATGTGTAACTCTTGGAGTCAACCCATATTTACCTTCTAAATAATTAGGTAGATCGAAATTTTCAAAACTGTATTGCTTCTTAAGTCGTTACAACTATATTTGAGAACATCACACTTGTCCTTGGTATCATATTAAGGTTCATCTACTCATGAATCCACCTTAGGGAGCAATACCAATTCCTCCCTCCTAGGTAGCTCTTTCTTGACATCAAGAATGATAACATTCATATTGTTAGTGGACACTTCAATAACCATTAATGACGCAGGAGCATGTTAAGAATCCTAGATAAGAATTCCAACAATGTATTTGAGGCCTCTCAAGAGACAAGTAAACTGTACCCACTTCTTGATCACCGAGTATTAAATTATTAATATAATACTTTTCATTTGTGCTCTCCGTGGGTGTGTATCTAGCAAGAAACCTTTTGAGAGCATACATGAAATCAAATTTCCATACAAATTTGTCTTTAAACTAATCATGAGGAACATGAGAGGTAAACTCAACCACTACCAACGATAAGATGTCTCATCAAGACACCATATAACATATTGAAATTGATCCTTGTATTCAATCTCATGAGACCTAGAAGAAGCCTCTAACAAAAGCATCTAGGATTTGCTAGAAATTATCTCGTCATTCCAAATTATAGGAACAACTATGGTCATCCCTAGAATTTAGGCTAAAAATTAGGAGGATGCTACATGTGGGATAATTGGAAATCACCGACTTCTAAGACATCGACCACAAAACTGCATAAAAACTGATAGGTTTGATTTCATCTGATTTCTGCCTTTGAGGAATTTTTTCAAATACTTGGTGTGCATCTCATTCTCACACTATAATTTGGTTCAACAAAGTCATAAATATCACAATAATCCAACCAAACTTGGTTGGAAAGTGACCAATCTATTCTGAGTGTTTCCGTCTCATGGATGTTTTGGAAAACACTTGTTGAGCAGGTTTAGTGCAAAATTTCATGGTCTTTTATTTGCACCCACTAGCTGGTAGAATCATACTCTGATACCACTGAAATGAGCTCATTATTTTTCTGTTGATTGTTGTTCTTTTCTTGTTTTTATTTGTATTTTCTCAATAATAGATGAATGCAGGAATGCAATACAAAGAATTAATATGAATTTGAAATTTAATTTCCATGCACATCGAAAGTTATGAATCAGATTTGTATTTGCAATTTTAGTTACAAAATAGAGGGTAGACATCAAGTATTTGAGAACCTTTGGACAACATCTTTCTTCAACATTGGGATTAGGAAGTTAATATACCATCATCATAATCATATTCCAACTATGGTATATTGTTCCTTGGAGATGAAATCCATATCACATACCACGTGATGTGTTACTGTTAAACTACAAATCGATTTCTTCAAATTTATGGAAGATGGAACAAGCCCTGGAGCCTTCACAAATCTAGATGTAACAATCCTATAAGTTTGAATGGCCTAGTTGAGTGCTTTTAATTACCAATATCAGCTCAACTTTCTCTCAACCAATGACAAATACCTTTGTATTTCATTCCCAAGGTAAATGTGTTGCAAATGCCTTTCTTCATCCTCCCAAACCTAGTGTAAAACCTGAAAATAACAATGCCTAAACCCTAGCCAATTAGCCTAAATGGAAACATTGAATTCTCTATCTTGCATACGCCAATGGATTTCCACCAACTGGTCCAGAAACTTGGGGATTGCTACACTATCCTGCATTTGTATCTTGTAGCCACCCTTAGTGGCTCAAAATTCTCTAGAACAAATGTTGACAAAATGGTGAAATGATGAAAAATCATTCTGAAGCCTCCAAATTCCCTTTTCATTTCCTTTGCCAAACCCTATCCCAGGCCCAAAGGGTTTTTGGGAAAATACGATTTTTCTTCTTGGGCATTGCATTATTTCACTAGGGATAACCCCCATGTGGAATGGACATATAATTAAAGTTTTGTCTAGAGGGTTTCAATCTCCCTCTCCCTCCCATAACATTATCACATAGACGAGCTCACAGCGTGCTCGTCTGGTTGTAGAAACGTAAGTTTCGTAAACCGCCTGCTATCTTCAACCACCAAACCTATTTAATGGTGTTGTCCTACAGGTCTGATTTGTGGTAGATTGGGTCAAATGGCTCCCCCAATACTGAAGCAAGAAGGATTATAAATCTCTCCTTTTGAGTATTGGTGGTTAGGTACAAGGCCATTCTTAAGTCTCTTCTGCCCCACGAAATTGATATTTACTCTCTCAATTTACCCTAGCAAATACAATTTACCCTACATATATGCAAGCAGAGATTAATAAACCCAGGGCTAGGTACTAACGGATTTGGGAGGCATTGGCCCCTCTCAGAGTTGCTCTGCGTGTGATGAGCCTGCTCATGAAATGTTGATCTGCTCAGGAACTGGACGTGCGAGTGATGAGCATGCTGACGCGATGCTGTACTATGGAACTGCCTCAGGTCGTTGGACGAGCGTGCGATGAGAATTCTCACAGATGCTCTACTTAGAACAATGTGGGTGCACAAGCGGGAGGCTGTGTTAATGGCACATAAAATCAAATGTGGGTCGCGGGAGGTTGAAAGGTGAGATAATTATATTTTTGGGTTTATTTATTTATTATTATTTATTTATATATATATTTTTATGTGTTTTGTTTGTATTATATTTTTTATTTGTTATATATATATATATATATATATATATATATATAGAAGCTATCTAAAGTGCGACGATTTCACTCGTCTGACCAAAATTTGGTCAGAATCCGGTGATATGAAATCTAAAAATCCGGCGATTTGTGTTGATTCAATCATTTTTTTGAACATCTAGATGAATTAAGCACCCTAGAAAACCCCAGGGCATCCAAATTATGCAGGATTAATACTATTATTTGAGATTCTAAAAATTCTATCCCGGATTTCGGCAAATTCGTGTCTGAAAATACTATTTTCTCCGAGCGAAATCGTAGCAATTTTAGACAACTCGTATAAATATATATATTCATATTGAAAAAAAGATTTTATTTTAAAAAAATTGATGAAAAAATTTTAAATTAAAAATTTAATGACGATGTAAGTGATGACAATGTTGATGAAATCAGTGTCGATGATGATGATGATGATCATCATCACCATCACCATCACCATCTCCACCATCCTGATCATCATCATCATCGTCATCATCATGATAATCATTGTCATCATCATCAACATCATCATCATTAAGAACATCATTGTCATCATAAGCATCATGATTAATGCCATCATCGTCATCAATCATCAATCATCATCATAAACAACACCGTCGTCGTCGTCATCATCATCATCATCATCATCATCATCATCATCATCATCATCAATGTCGATGTCATCACTATTCATCATCACAATTATCATAAACAACAACATCATCATCATTTTCATCAACATCAAGAACATAATCGTCATCATAAGTGTCATCATCATCATGGTCATTTTCATTGTCATGACAACCATCATAGTGATCATCATACAGATCATGATCATCATATTCATTATCATCATCATCTCCATCATTATCATCATTAACATCATCTTCCTTATCGTCATCATCATCGTTATCTTATTAGACATGAATCTAATGAATCTACCCTATAGTCTCAAAATAAGATTTCCAACAAGCCCTTATTTCCCAGTTCTAAATTCATATGTCCATTTATGAAGTGCACAAGTTGCAAGTTTCTTTGGGGGGGGGTTTCCTAGGGTGTGGCCTAGGCAACTTACTAGTAATATTTTTGGGAAAAATGAATCATTAGGTGGCAACAAGAAGTCAAAATTTTTACTTGACATCATTGAAATACTCATCGATACCTTTTCATTGATACCTCATTCCTTAGGTGGTCCTAAGAGGGTTTTATTTACAACATCAAGCTCACTCCTTTTTAAGCCAACCCAACTCATCATCATTATCATCATCCTCATCATCACCATCCCCATCATAATCGTCATCATCACTTTTCATCATCACCATTTTCATCGTCGTCGTCGTCATCATCATCATCATCATCATTAGCATCATCATCATGGTCGTCGTCGTTGTCATCACATCCATCATCATCGTCATACAGATGATGATGATGATGAGGGTGATGACGATGATGATGATGATGATGATGTTTGAGTTTGGAAACCCTCCCACACCGTCAATGCATGCGTCTAGTCTAACCATGCCAAATTTCAGTCCAAGCCAGCACATATTTAAAAAATTTCGACGTTGGCCCCATGTAGCACATTATTTAATCTATCGGTATGGTTTCTGATGCTGCAATGGTTAGTGTCAGTGATGTTTGAGTCTGGAAATCCTCCCACACTATCAATGAATGCGTCTAGTCTAACCATGCCAAATTTCAGTCCAAGCTAGCACATATTCAAAAAATTTCAACGTTGGCCCCATGTAACACATTAATTAATATATAGGTATGGTTTTTGATGCTCCAATGGTTAGTGTCAGTCACGTTTGAGTCTGGAAACCCTCTCACACTGTCAATGCATGCGTCTAGTTTAACCATGCCAAATTTTAGTCCAAGCCATCACATATTTAAAAAATTTCAACGTTGGCCCCATGTAGCACATTAATTAATATATAGGTACGGTTTTTGATGCTCCAATGGTTAGTGTCAGTCATGTTTGAGTTTGGAAACCCTCCCACACCGTCAATGCATGCGTCTAGTCTAACCATGCCAAATTTCAATCCAAGCAAGCACAAATTTAAACAATTTCAACATTGGACCCGTGTAATACATGATCAAGCACTCCATTTGGGTTAACATGATAATTGTGCATTTCCTTTGTGAGCTTCTCTTTGTTTCGAGAAAAATTTAATATTCTCTACTAAACAAGGCCAACCACGTGAAGGTGGAATCTCTTATGGCCCCTCCCCCCCTCACATCACTCTCAATTCCCCATAACCCGACAAAAATATCTATGTAAAAAAAATTAAATGTGTTTTTTGTCATACTCTATAACAAGCAATGTTTCTAATTATAACATACAGGAAAATGGGAAAAACACTAAGAAACAGTTAATTTATTATACGTACCAATGAAATTCAATATTTCTATCGCAATATTAAATCAAAAAATATATAAGAGTATATATATTATTTCATACCTCATACACTTCAATGGACTTCATCATCTTCTTCATCCAAGTCATCATCTATATCATCTGATCCAGATTCAACATTGTAAGGATTGGCCATATCATCATCGTCATCGATGTCAGTTACGATCATCATGTCATCATCGATATCATCTTCATGGACATTGTCTAATACATCATCTGATTCAACTAATTCTTCGACATCTTCTTCTGGAACATGATCATCTAACTCATGTTGATCATGATCATCTTCAACGTCGTCTTCTTTTTCGAGAACTTCTTCATTACCTTCATCTACATTATACTTTACTGGCCTTCCCCTTGGATCGTGTCTCACAACAAATGACCAACCCGCTCTACCTGGAATCTTAGAGTAAAATACATGTTCACATTGGGTTGGAAGAACACAGGGCTCCGTTCCTGGCTCAAACAACCTTGTATTTACCATGGTAAATCCATTATCATATTCAATAATTGTTTTATAGAGATCACGTTGATTCAATCGACACCTGTACCTTTTGACAACGAACAGAAATACCTTGAAGGAGTTAAAGTCACACTGAAGAATGTCTTCTAGATGCCCATAGTATCGATTTTCAGAGAATTCTGGATGTCTGTCACTTCTAGAGGAAACATTGGTCACCTCAAAGACTGCAGATATCCCACAATTTGATGTTTTCTTCATTTCATCCAACTTTTTGATGCGATATCTACAGCCATTGCACCACATAGCCTTATGGTGTTTTACCTACAACAAGCCATACAAGAAAAGATTACATAATGATCCAACATTTATGATTAAGTGCATGTTTATAATGCGCGTGTACATCGACAATATGTTTGCAAAAAAAAAAATAGTGTGGTTGATTAATATGCTTACCTACTTATCTTTTAAACCATATGCTAAATCGATTTCCCTTTGTGTTAAATTTGTATCTCCATTGCGAGGTGCAACTTTAACCAATGAAGCCACACATTCCCATGATATTCCATGACTAGATTGTTCACATCATTCAATCCATACCTTCATCCAGTCAAGATTGTTTGTGATGTATAAATGAATTGCATCCCTCTCGACCAATTGTTTGATGATAATAAAATTAAAATTCAATACAAATTGTATATTCACTTAACAAAGTATATTACACTCTAAATTGATGCAATATATTGAATATAAAAATAGAATATGTACAGTCAAATGTGTTATATTACCTTTCACCTTCCTCAATCTACCTTTCCCCTTTGGGTACTCCCCTTTGCAATATTTATTGGAGTCTGGATCACAAATGCGACGTAAATTGAGCTTTGACACTAATATAGGAAGATATTCACTAATATACAACATGTTTTGGTATACCATATATCCCTCCATCATAGGACCCTCAGCATGTGCCTGTTGTCTAACCAAACCCTTCATAAATTTCAAGTGCCTCTCAACCATCCACATGGACCTTGAGTGCGTAGGTCCACACAATTCAATCTCCTCAACTTGGTGTATGAGGTAGTGTTCCTGTGCATTGAAAAATGCCGAAGGTAGATGCTTCTGCATTTCACACATGAGACGAGGAATTTATCTCCTCCAATACTTTATATCTTATTTATGGAATTCTTTAGATGACAACCATCTACAAGTGACAAAACCCAATCAAGAGATTTAAGAAAAAAAAACATTATATTACATAACATGAATTAGAGAACAAAAATCAAATATAAGTTCTACAATGAATTAAACAAACACTAAGTGCATGCAAACAATCGCTACTTACCTCATGTATTTCCCGAGATTATATATTACTTGTTTGACATTGTTGTCGAAGTTGTTCGGGAGAGAGAGGTATAACATACTGTAACATGATACAAATCGTTTCATTTTTTAAACAAAGAGTAGACAAACAAAAGTACCAACCATATTCACTAGAATAGAAAAAAATAAAAATAAATGCATACCATAATAATTACCTTCATGAAGACATGCCAATCATGCGTTTTCACCCCTGCAAAATCACCTTTATTTGTTATGATATTCTTCATGTTCGCACAAAATCTTGTGGGAAATTTAATTTTTCGCATGACTTCTTTTACAACATTACTTTGCAGGTCCGTTAACATCCATGGAAGTGAGTTTATATTAATTTGCTCTCCGTTGCTATGAAATTGAATGACGTATTTCATTGCATGATTGCCTTCTTGAATGTCTTTGTAAATTTTGACAATTTTTTTTTTCACTCATTCCATCCAATATTCTCCATAATGTTTCAGTCACATTCTTTCTGATATGCATTGTATCAAACAAATGAGCAATTTGTAGATGCTCATAGTAGGGAAACCTACTAAATTGTCTAGGATAACTTTTCATTCCTTGTGGAAGCCCATTAATGCCTTCATGATCACATGAACGACCATCATGAATCGTAGTTTATAAAGAAATTACAGAAATCAATGTCAATTACAGTAAACAACACACAATAAAAAAAAATACTTAACATTTCATATACGATGATTCATACGTACCTTGATGATTTCTATTATATTGCAACTTCCATAGGTGAGGTGTCATTCTCTGTGGTTTTAATGCAGTCTCTTGCTTGCCATTGAACATATCCTATTCGGTAGTTCGATACCTGTGATTCTTAGAGAGGAAGTGCCTATACTCATCAAACACCTCATTTCCTAAGCTTTTTAAACGACGAGATTTGATCTTAGGACCACAAAATGGACATGCAAATTTCCCCTTTGTCTGAAGACCTACATAAAGAGATAGAATGTCTATGTCAATTATAATTATATACAAAATGAATGGGTTATTTAGAAAAACATGTGTGTGTAGTATATTAACTAGTTCATAAAATTAAATGCAAATAAAGTGGAACTTATAATTACAAACCGCAAAAATGGGTTAACCCTGGGGCATCATGTATTGTCCATACAAGCATTGCATGGAATTGAAATTTCCTTTGTCATATTGGTCTAGATACGTCATACATAGTGATGCCATTCCATAACTTTAGTAGATCGTTAATAAGAGGTTCGATATATACATTCATATCTTTGACTTGGTACTTACCTGATTGATTTGAACATATAAAAAATATAATTATGAGACGTACCATTTAGATATATAAACCATATTGCACAAGAGAAAAATAAAAAATATATATATGACATTATGCAACAAAATACGACAAATGAGATACCACTACATTAAAAAAAAAGATGTAGACACAATATACCTGGAACAATCATCAACAGCATTATGTGCTCCCTCTTTATTGACAACCATGGAGGAATGTTATTGTTGATAACAAAAATATGCCACACCGAGTAAATGGATCTCATCTCTGCAAATGGATTGACACAATCTGCTGCCAAAGAAATCCTAAGATTACGAGGTTCTTCTTTAAAGTGAGGCCATTTTTCCTCCATATCTCTAAATGCAGACCCATCTGTAGGCATTCGAATAATGTTGTCTTGACTTCTGTTCCGTGTATGATAATCCATAAATTGCGCTATGTTTTTGCACTTGAATAGTCATTGCAAACGTGGAATAATGGGAATATAATGAAGAACCTTGTGAGGTACCTTTTTTGTTACTTAATCTGTTTGATATCTATTGATATGAAATTCAGACATTCTGTTGCAAATTCATGTTGATTATAATATAGAACATGGTCATCGGGGCATACATGAATTGCTTCATACTACATTCCAATTTCTTTAATGATGGCAGATAAATCTCGATATGTGTGAGGTAAAATATTTGACGGTGGTAACAAAAATTCACCTATCATGCTACAACAAATTAAAATAAAAATCTAGTTAACATAATATAGAAATAATATTAATGAAACACATTTCATCCGTATTAATTTGACTTATGAATTAACAAAAAAATTATTAGACGATCATATATATTATGTGATGGAATATATTACATACCTTAACATTCGTGTGACTGATATGTTTGAAAGACCATTCATAACCTTCAAGTTCATTATCAACAATATAGAAGAGAGAAGATTTGGGAGCCCTCATAAAGGTGTTCGTATGCCTTCTCAAGAAGAGGTAAATTATGAATATCATCAAAATGATCATCATTTTCATGATCATGATCATCCATTCTAACATTAAATGAATCATGGATCAAAGTATTTGTACCATCATCTTCAACTATGTTATCAGTATGCTTATCTTCTTCAATATGATCATTAACTTGTTCTCCATTATTCATAGCTCCATGTTCCTCCGGTACTTGTTCTGAAAGCAATTCCTTTGGACGATATGCCGTAGGATGTATTTCCTTTATAATTACATGAAACCATCAATAGATAAAAGTTAATATAATAAATGTTAAAATAATACATACATTTACAATAGCAATCAAAATAAAATCATATATAATGTTAAACTTACAAATGGATAATATTCATGTCTCCCCTCAGCGTGTCCATGTTCCCCACAATGTTTTTTGGCTGTTGTGATCTTTATTCTTCTCCTCTTAAAGAGCCTGCATTGACTACATGGACAATAACATTTCCCATCACCCCTTCTTTTCACTCCATCCCACAATCTAGCAAGAAATTGTCGATTTTGTTCGTCTTGATCAGGAATATTGCTATTTGACATTTTCTCGTAAAGAGCTTTAGTGAATATCATCAATCTTAGAAAATCAAGCTCCACACTTCGCTCGCTTTAATCACAAAAGCAATAGCAATAATGAAAAATAGTCCACCGAAAAACAGTCCGTTGAATAAAAAAACTTCCACAAACTGTTGCTTGTATATCAAACATGTTGGAATGTTTCGAAATTTATAGATTTTAAAATATAACCATTCATCGGATATCTGACGAATTAAGAATAGTTACCGTTGGAGAATAGATGTCAGATATCCGACATCCTCGGGCATGATATAATGTCGGTTATCCGACATTCTTGGGCATTATATGACGTCGGATATCCAACATCCGTGAGCATAATATATGGTCGGATATTCGACATTCGTGGGCATAATATTATGTCGGATAGCCGATGACATTGGTCACTATTCGGCAGACCCCATCGGATATCCGAGGGTAGTCGGATATCCGACGGGCCCTTCTATTAATTTAAAAAAAAACATCAAATTTCGTAATTTTGAAGGTGAAATCTGATGACACAGTCCTTTTCGTCCGATGTCGTCGGATTATGGGTTCAAATTTTGTAGTGTAAGTGATGCCATTAGTGAAAAATATTTTAGATTAGTTGTTGAATTGAGTAAATGAGATTCACACTTGCTTTTATATCATGTTGAGATTCATAAGATAATGAGAAATTGAAAAAGACAATCACAAATTGCGATAAAGAGAAGAACAAAAGAACACCAGGGAAACACAATAGTTGTTGTGAAATACAACCTGAGAGAGAGAGTGTGTTCCCAAGAACAAGTGCGCTAGACTGAGAAATAAACCCAAGCACAAGATAATACATCACTTGATAGGTGCCCTTAGGAAAATCATTTTATTAAGAATGAATGAAACAATTGATGAGAATTGCAAATGAGAGTTGGTAGACAACTAAAGAGGTAGGGTGCTTTCTAGAAGAGGGGTTATGAACCTATGTGTATAAAGTCAACCGTTTCCAAATTTAGAAATATAATAATGATTGCATTAAAAAGTCGATCATGACCAAAATTGAAGCTTGCATTATTTTCAACAAATGTTCACTAGCAATCTTCTTGTTGCCTTGTTTGCAATGCTTTCTCTTGCTTTTATATTGTTGACAACTTTGATCCTTCTCATTGGCAAGTAGGTTTCTTAAGACACTTGGTCCACTACTAGGCCACGATCTATTCTTCTTTCTTTATCTCACCCAATGATTCTTGGTCTACATCATCTTCTTGTTCCTTTTTTAATTTATATTATCTTTGCCTTGTCTTCTTTTTTTGTCCCTCTACCTCGACTTGGACCTACTTTAGCAGCTCTTTGAGCTAGTTGCATCTTCTTTTAATTCTTCTGTCAACTTTGATTCTTTTGACCACACATGACCTCGACCTAATTTAGTAGTTGCTAGACTATACTTTTATCTTCTTTTCATTCTTATAATGATTTTGATTCCTTTCACTACACACCCATGTTGACTTAACTTACTCTTGTCAATTAATGATGCCACCACAAGTCCTTTATTAAACAAACATGAATTAAGGCATGAATGGTGGTGAAAAATTATTGTTCTATTTATTAATGGAACTTGATGTCCCAATTATTGAAATCAAAAGAAGATGGTAGATTTACATTGATATATTCAACAAACACTACTCCAATCTTCAAACCAACAAATTTATAACAATCCTTAATATAGTTCACATACCATATCATTGCTCGATAACAATCAACCACACAACTAGAGAAAAATACCATAAGTAGAGTGAATTGTTTAGAGGTGTCCTTAGGTAAAGAATGTATAAATTCACATCGAAATGAGATGATACATATGAGGAATATATCTTTGTATTTATACACACTTTTTAAGGTTCTAATGTTAGTCCCAACAAGGTGACTAAGTTGTCTTAAACAAAATATGGGGTACAATAATTTTCCTTTCTTAGTCTAAGTATGCATGTGACCTTCACTACTATCACATGGAAGATTGTAAACCAACCTGATCTCCCTCCAAGTTTGGAGTCAAACTCATTGCCACCTCTATTACTTCTGAAGTAGATGTCACTTTGTATGGTCAATTAGTTGGTATCATTTTGTATATGAATCATACTCGTCATTATATTTTCTTTGTTGTTGGTCTTGTTTCTCTTCATATGCAAACAACCCATGAAATCCATTGGAAATCAACAAAAATGATACTTCAATATATTTGGGGTACAATTTAGTTTGGGATATAGTATAGTGTTGACAACCTTAATGACTTAAAGTCTTCTATAGGTTATGTTTTCAGTCTTGGTTCTAGACTTGTCACTTGGGCTTGCAAGAAGCAACAAGCTCTTGCTCTTTTTTCAACAAAAGCATAGTATTGAGCTACAATTAATGCAAGTCAAGAAGCCTTGTGGCTTTGACAAATCGTCCTAGAGTTTGCGTTCTAGCAGTAGCATTTGACCACACTCTAGTGTGACAATCAAAGTGCCATCAATCTTGCCAAAGATGTTCAAAAATAGGGAAACAAACACACCAAGCTACACATGCACTTCATTATAAATATTATTTAGGATTGTGTTTTTGAAGTTGTAGACATTTTCACAAAGTCTCTTACAGAAGCAAAATTTTCCAAACTTCGATCTATGTTAGTTCAAGAAGTTTTCATTAAAATGGGACATATTCCAATGCCCCCTTCCTTCTCCTACGATGTCCTCTTTGTAAATACTTCAATCCTATCCCAAGTTATTAAGGGGGTGTTAAGATATCTAGACACTTACAAGTTAGTTAAGAGCGACTTGGTCTAATGTGTCTTTAGGTAAAATGCATTTTTTTAGTATGCATTTGTACTTTTGTAATCCGACTGTCACAATATGTTCTAGACATAATTTGATACAATGTTTGATCTTCTCCTCTATACTAACGACGATATTGATTCGTGAATTAACACTTGATTGGTATATGGCCTCTATTTAAAGAGCATGGAGGGTCATTTGTTGATGATCGATTGTGAGAAGCTCATATGTAAAATATTTTCCTTTTGCATTAATATATTGCCTCAAGTGGAGGCGTTCGTTGGGGCCATGGATTGTTTCCCTCTCTAAGGGTTTTAGCCATGCAATATATTGTTGTATTGATATTTGATCTATTTGTTTGAGCAATTCCTTAAGGTGTTCAAGTTGTGTGGAAATATCTCGTTTTAGTCGAAAAGTTAGGTACGCATATGTAGGCTCCATAAAACTATAATCAATAGAATGGATTAACATGTGGCCTCCAATGAAAAGTAACCACATGCTCTGAACACCCCCCTTAATTTGAATAGGGATCCATGGAGAGAAGACATTACAATACATCATGTACCCCCCGAATGACAACTTATTTGTACTGACATGCGTTTGGAGATTGGTGAAGGTGGTCTTTGGAAGAGATTTGGTGAAGATATCAATACACCAATGTACAAAATGAACAAAAATTTGCACAAGTTGTCCTTCAACATGGAGATGACAATTGTAATGCAACCAAATATCAATGTGTTTGGACATCCAATGATTCAATGGATTGCAAAGAAGCTCAATGTACTCTAATTGTCACAAAATAAGGTAGAACGAGGTTCATAATGTGTTTGGATATTCCACTGGAACAGTTCGTCACAACGGATCTTATAACATTTGAAGAATAAATCTTAGAATATGCAAACTAACGTATATGAAAGAACACAAGACTTACACTGGGAAACCCAATAGAAGGTGAGGTATATGCTATGTTCTCTCTTTCTTATAGATCTCAAAATGCACATACAAAGGAATGGGCACTTGCTATGGAGTCACCTTTAGACACACTATCTTGAACAAGTGCTACAAAATCTCCTCCTCCTCTATTATGTTCTTAGAATACGACTCCTAGTTTTTTGCTCATCACGTTTTTCATGAATTTCTTGTTTTTCGGGGAGCGGGGTCCATCAAAAGTAAGTCATGTCGGGGTACTTGTTGGATGCGGAATATAATTCCCCACCCAACGAGTGCTCTTGCTCGAAATTTGAGTGAATATACATGGAGATAAGTTGAAAAAGTAGTTTTATTATTTCTTCCTCCAAAATTTGATGAGGTATGCTAATATTATTTTATTATTTCCACTATTATTTTATAATTTTCATTAGAAGGCCCATTTTATACCTCAAAATATCTCTATTGGATGATCAAAATTTCAAAAGAGCAGTATGAAAGGTAAAGTCTGATCGAAAGTTTCCGATGCGATTGGACATCATCGATTAGATATAGTCTATTGAGAAAATCAGAATATGGCAACATGGAAGCAATCCGACGGGGAGTTTCCAATGCGATGGTAGTATTCCATAAAATCTAAAAAAGTCTATTTCCTGAAAATTGTTTTGGCCATAATTGGAGTAGTTTAGCCCACAATTTGGTGAGGCACGCTGTTGAATTTTTAATCTATTTTTAGATCATAAAAACTATTTCACAATGAATTCAAGCATTCATTTCATCCCATAGATTTTGTTGAATAATTGCACACTGAAAATATCGACTTAAATTGCAGCATAAACAAAGGTTCACAGAAATATAGCCATGCACAAGAGACACAAGAATTTATCCCGGGAAATCCAATAGGGAGAAAACCCAACCAACGTTTCTTAGAAGAAATAAGTCTAATTCAAGTACAATATCATTGATGAAGATGAACCCTAGCACACAAGAGTGTGCCTTTATTTCACAGGAAGCCCTAGCAAATCTATAGGTAGGAATAACGAACCTATAAGAAGAGAAAGAACCCAAAATGATTTTCTCCTTGCCTTTGCTAGGCCTTCCTTGAAAAATGTGCTCAAGTGGAGAAGAGAAGTGATGACGTTGATGATAAGAATGAAGTGTGTGAACACTTTATTTATATTCTTCTGTTCACTTGAATTTTTCCTCTTGGGCCCGTTTTGTACAATTTCACTGGGGTTGACTTGTCTTCTTTTGGTGAGGTTGACTTTCTATTTTGATCTTCATTTTGTTTTATCTCCAGGGCCCACTTGCACTTCTAGTCTTCCATCTTTCTTAAGGCTTCTTCATTGCTATATGAGATTTATTCAATGGTTGACTTGACTTCTTGGTTATTTCTTCATCATAGAAAAGTTGTCTTTGTTAATGTTCATCTCCTCACATGCACGTCTATTCACCCATAGAGCTATAATGTTAATTTGAACCCACCCTAAGAAGTCCTAGACACTTCCTAGAGCCTATGTCAAATTTAACAATAGATTATAATTTGTATATTTCATAAGGGGATGAAATCCCCTATCAAATAAACAAGTCAAACACTCTAATATAGAATAGATCACTCTGTCTTAGAGTAGGCAATGTGAGAGCACCCTGGGGCCAATCACCACTAGTATTGCCTCGCAAGTGATTGTCTGACCGGCCTTGCCAAGGCCATTCACCACTAACATAGCCCCGTGAGTGAATGTATATTCCCACTTGGTCAATTTAGTAATGCCAATCCAAGAGAATGTCTTCTCGATGCTGCAACTTGGATAAAAATCAACACCTACGACATTTCAATGCCATTGAGGTAGGCTACAAAATTGTTCGTGAGGGGAACGGGTCCATTTTGCTCCAATTTTACAGAAATTTCGAAATAATGGTTTTTAAAGATCAGTACCAAGTGACTCGAAAAGGGCCTTGTTGGGGATGAAATTGTTATGGCGTAGTTGTGGTCCATGCTTATAGCCAAATTCCAAAAGGTGTGAAGCCTAGGTGCAAAAGCATGGCATAATTCACTATTCCGGGGCACTTTTTGGGGATTTTGGAACACTTGGATGAGAGAAAAGTGACCCTAGATGTCAAGACTAGAACAATTTATGAACTCAGCATTTTACCTACTCATCAAAATGAATAAGTTTGCTTAGAGAAATATTTTCCACAAATGCTTAGTTTGAGAGAGAACATTTTTTGGAAAATTAACCAAGTGAAAAATACAAAAGTTAAAAGTAGTGAATTCTAGAAAATTATAGAAATTGATTGGAGAATTGGATTAGAGATATGAAAGTTTTTGAGTAATTCTTGTCATGAGTATTATCAATGTTCGATATACATTTTTTTTTTCTGGTTCCCCCTAGATGTTATTCTATAGGTGGTTGAAGTTGGTCTTTGAAGCTGAACAAACTTGCAGGAAAAGTGTAGAATTGAGTAAGATTTGACAATTTTGAAAGGTTGTAATTTTCAGCTCCGAGGACAGAATGAAGCATGAAGATAGTCATTGAAAAGCTTATCCATAGATGAAAAAAATTGCACAATATTATTATGAAAGAATGATTCATAATATGTTTCCGAGGAAAAAAATTGCACAATCATATTCTAAAAGATTGATTCATATGTTTCTAGAAATTAAACAAAAAAGTGCATGTAGACTTGATTTGACAAAAAATGTCAATATGAATAGTTTCCAGAATGCATAGAAATTTAATTTATTATTTTCTAAGAATGTAATGAAGATAACAAGTATGCTTATATGAACACTTTTGCATATACAATATCACATCAAGGGTAGTTAAGGGTTCACATCTAATATAGTGCAATTTGGAAATACTTGGTCTTGGTTGGGCTAAGAAAACCATCATCATGGATGATGCACATGATCTTTATGCAACTAAAATAGATTCCAATGGAGAAAATATACATCTTGAGAATGTAGAGACATAGTTTAATGGCTGAAGAAATCAAGAAACTCCCCCAGATATTGTAGAAACCATGAGAAGCCTAATAGTGGAATTACAAAGTTGTAGAGAAGTTAGTGAGAGGCTAATCAAAGCTCATGAAGAACAAAATTAGTTGAATGCATCCATGATCCAACACTTAACATATATTTAGAGGAAGATTCACCATGGGAAACACTCAGTAAATGAGGAAAAGTGTGGGAGCAGCTCAAGGATGCATTCTCACAAGAGGCCCCATAAACCAAGAAGTGTTTCTAGAGATATGGAATATACCCCAAATTTCTCTTTCTAATGAGTCATCTACTTTTAAAGATTCCACTAAAGATTCAATCCCTCATTCTCATTGGAGTAAGAGTAAGAGGTATTTCCAGAACAATTCACATGGGGAATTTTGAAATGCCAAATCGCATACTTTTGATGGTGAAGTAAAATCTAGTCAAGGATATGAGGCTTGGCTTCTTGAGATGAGGAAGTATTTGCAAGTCCATGATTAATTCGAGAAAATGAAGGCAAGGGTGGCTATATTTATTTTGAATGGAATAAGATCTATACGGTGGGATAACCTCATATAAGTTAAGAAGATCAATGAATGAAGATTGTGTGGAAGCAATTCAAGAAGTACTTCAAGCAAAAGTAACTCTCCGACAGGTACTGTAATGAAACAATTAAAGAGGTCCATGAGTTGAAATTGAGGCAAATTCCTATGGATGAGTATGTTAATAAATTCTTGGAGCTGTTAAGGTATTCCAAGTATATCATAGATGATAAGCTCAAAATTTAGTACTTTCTAAGTGGACCACCTTAGTCATACAAGGACATAATTGAGTTTGATGAACCTCGAACTCTAGATGAAACCATAAGGAAGACCAAGTATTGTTATGACCAAAAAAAAAGCATGCTAGAATTCCATAAGGCATGGAAGGACAAGACAAATGAGAAGTTTGACCAAAGAAAGAGGGGATTCAAGCCTCATTTAAAAAATAATCAAAGGAAACCACCACAAGGTGTGACTAAGCTATCTTGGATGATGGGAGACAATCCAAGTGAGCCACTTCAATGTTGTGGATGTGGAGAGGACCATTTTATTAGAAACTTCCCACATCAAAATGGGAGTTCCAAACATATTGACAACATCCAAGACGCTGATACTATAGATGATGTAGCAATGACCGTCCCTAGAATCTACGTTGCACTAGAGGACCGCCAAGTGGACCATCAATTAATTGTTTATCCTAACTATGTTGAATGCACTAAGATTCATCCCCTACTTCATGGCATAAAAGAAAACAACGTGTTTGTGAATGCTTCTATGTGAGTGAAGTCAATATCCATAACTCATGAGACTTTCAATGGTATATATCAAAATGATATGGTTGTCCTTATGTCCTCTATTTAGGTTTTGAATTTATGCATTGAGATATTTAATTCTAAAGAAGGTAGAGGAGGGAAAAATAAACACCACCTTCCAAAATAAATGAACAAACCTTGACTTTTGTTCAAGATATATTCAAACTAGATCAATACGCCAAACTCTACCAACTTGGTTAAGTAAAATAAATGAAGAAGAAGAAGGAACCATATACCATGGGACTTCATATCATTACTATGTGTAACATCATTTTGCTACACTATTAACCATTTCCATGGTTACTATTATTATTGAAGCAGTTAAGATGGTTTTGCTTTATATTTGATCATATTGATGCTTAGGGGTTGTTATGGATGCACTAACTTTTCCTGGCACTGACCTAAAGGCTTTGTCTGGCTCGTAGTCTCAATGGCACGAGGTGCTTTGTCATTGAAAAAAGTGTTATAGTGCAAAGATATTGGTATATACCTCTTGAGGTTGTAGGATATCAATGGTAGATTGATGCACCATTACCAAATTTTCTTAGAATGATCTAGCAAGAGGTTGTTTTGGTGAGGGTGTCTGATTCACATTTGATATGATATGCTAGTGTCATAGTAGATGATTCCATGATATTATTGACCCACTTGACATGATTATTACACCTATTTGTGGTAACATATTCATATGTAGAGTTTATTTTGGATTTATGATGATTGGTTTCCTTGATTCCAATGTGATTATGAGCATATGATGATGTTGCAGGTACTCTAGCTTGAGTGCTTTGGGTATTTTTGGAGTTTTCTACACGTTATTCATGTTGTTATGTAATTTATTACTCATCTAGTTTGAATGATTCATTGATTACATATCATATTTGTTGTTATGATGATTAGCCTATGTTTTGACCCCCTTTTTGGCATGGCTGGGGATGTAGGTGGCCAATGCCCTAGGACTTATGGTAGTATTTCACTGGTATTGTATCTTATTATGACACAAGTGATCTCCCTAGGTGGATCACTCACCTTATGCACATGTTTAGATGGCTTTTCAACTGGTCTACTGCTTATTCAACCCAATGTTTTAAAAATCGGAGTTGGAGTCAGAATCGGTCGAGGGTCAACTCGGACTCGGACTCAGAATCGATAATGACTCGGTCGATTTGATTTTAATAACTCCGTTTGCTAAAAAACACATAAAATATTTAAATTTTAAAGATTATATTCCATCATTCCAAAGCATTAGAGACAAAATATCCAAAGTCTATAACATATATACCATATAAGGATGAACATATCAAAATGGCACGAAGTGTAGTGTGCCGGCCCAGTGTGCAATGCATAATACATATCTCGAAGACTAGAACAAAGTGAAAATACACAATAAAAAAGGCCTGAATGGCATGTGGAGTGATAGAGTCCAAAATATGGTGCCAATAATAAGTATGCCACTACATCATTGATCAACATGATCAATCATCAAACTCATCACCATTGCTATGCCCAAAACTAGCACTAGGACTAACAATGATATAGGAAATGGCATCTGGCTCGGGCTCAAACCTCTCAAGGTCATCTACCACTGCCGCACTAGGAGCAACACTAGCTAGAGTACTAGCTGAATGTGTAAAAGCACGAAGTGGACGTGGATCAGGGCTTGCATGTGCACGCATCTGTCCCTCTCAACTAGTGCCTGCGATGTTTGGAATGAAATAATGTTATATCAATAGTTATATCAAATTATTAATATAGTAATATTGAAACACTCATATATTATTCAATGATAGAAAAAATATTAGCGGATTTGCTTCCATACTAATATTACCAGCCGCATCCAACTCAATATAAAAATCAGGATCAAACTCAGGCTCTTCAATCTCCATTAACCAATATGAGGTTGGATCAATATCATCCAACACAAGGGGATCTATATCAGGTCTTTTGTTCATCATTTGGTTGCGCCTTAAATGGAGGTTGTATTGCACAAAGACTAGATCACTTAACCAGTTTTGCTCTAAACGGTTTCTCTTCTTCGTTTGAATCCGCTCAAAGACAAACCAATTGCGCTCACACCCGGAAGAACTACACGATTGACTAAGGATTCGAATTGCAAACTTTTGCAATTGAATGCCTTGGCCAATAAATGACTCCCACCATCTTGCTGCAAGTGCAAAGACAGTTAAAGCAACGAATTAGATTGTGAATTTGACTAAATATTGAAGTTTTTAAATTTTAAAAATTAAACAACTGAATTTAATAAAACAATGGAATCTTAGCCACAGGTTTTCCAAAGGTACTTGTCGTTCTAGTGAAAGCTGTAATCTATTGGTGTATCTCCAACTACGCCATCTCATTTGGGACCATGCGCCCAAGCCACTCATACAATCCATATTTGAACTCCCTGGTTTAATCTTCTCCAAATTGAGCTCTATAATGATACCTTGGGTTCAAAAAATACCCAGGTGCATGTATAGGATGATGGAGTTGATTGTTCCATCTCCTATCGATGGTATCCCAGATACCTAAAAACAATTGCTACAACAAGGAAACAATATTTTGGATGGGAACGAAGAAAGACATTGGCAAGTATATTTCCTAATGTATAAAATGGCAGCAAGTGAAGACTGAACATCAACACCTAATAGGTTTATTGCATCCATTTCCAATTTCAGAATGGAAATGGGAAATGGTATCTATGGATTTTATTACTGGATTTCCAACTACTTCAAGAAAAAATGATTCCATCATGTTTGTGGTTGCTAAACTGTCTAAAGAAACACATTTTATTCCAGGTAAATATGCTTACAAGGTTGATGAGATAACAAGAATATTCATGAAAGAAAGATTCAAATTTCATGGGTTACCCAAAGCAATTGTATCCAACCATGATACATAATTTACTTCTAACTTCTAGAAAAGTCTTTTTGCAGATTTGATTACACTTTAAATACTGCCTACCATCCACAAACAAATTGACAAATAAAAAGAGTAAATTAGGAGATTGAATACATGCCTCACATGTATGTGATGGAAAAACCATCCAAGTGGGAAGATTATCCACACTTGGTAGAGTTTGCATATAATAATGTGCAACAAACATCACTGGGAATGAGTCCATTTGAAGCTTTGGTGGAAGGTGTAGATCACCAGTGACTTGGGATAATCCAATGAAATTTTTTGTGTTTGGGCCATAATTTTATAAGGAATGGAACAAGAGGTTGCAAATATTATACATACTTTAAAGGTATCCTATGATAGATATAAAATCTACGTGGATAAGAATCGAGTGCATAGGGAATTCCATGTTGGGGATCATGTTTACCTCCAAGTGATGTCAATGAAAAGTTCCTTGAAGCTTGTAAGTTGTGAAAAACTGTCACCAAGATATTGTGGGACATTTGCAGTTCTTTAGAGGACATGGCTAGTTGAATAGAGAATTGCATTGCATTGCCTGCTAACACTAGAGTTCATAGTTTTTTTCATGTTTTTTCGCTTACGAAATATGTATATGATCCTAACCATGTGATTGATTGGGATGAGATCCAGGTGGAACTCAAGGAAGAGTACCAAACATAACCACTATGCATCCTTGACAAGAAGGTAATATTGCTCCAGAATCGAGCCACCTGACAGGTAAAGGTGCAGTGGAAGCACTTTGGTCCCGATGAGGCTGCATGCGAGCTAGAGGATGCCATGAGAGATGCATATTTTTTTGTTTGTTTTGATTTTGAGCAAACAACGAGGACTGTGTTATTCCAATGGGGAGGGAATTGTAATACCCCCAATTTTGACTTGGAATGTATTAAATCAAATTATGTAAATGATGTAAATATGCTAGTATGGATTCCTAGTGCGGAGCTCAATGCCAAGTCTTGACTAGTGATTGGCTTGGCATGAATAATGTAAATATTTATATATTGACCATGTGGTTGACTTGTCATGCTAACTCAAAAGATATGTAAATATTATATTGGAAAAATAATAAAATGGTCCAAGATGGCTGTGTAAATAACACTATAGGAGCTATGATTCCACTAGAGGGAAGAGGAAAGTGGGCCTATGGGAGATTATATCTTCTATTTCCAAGTTTCAACTATAGAACTCATCCATTTGTTTCCATGTGCCTTGTATGAGCCAATTACTTCATTTTGACTATTAAATCTAATCATTGGATGCATGTGTAAGGTTGGCGAGGAAAGTATTTTGATGTAGTTATGGAAATATGGAATGAATATACTTCTATGTTTGTTGTAAGAGTCATTTTTTATATGGTAAAAATTTATGTCAGTTGTTTTTTTCCCCATCCTCTCATCTCCTTCAGAGCCTAACAATTATTCTCATGCATATTTTAACAACAAATTTTAGAGAAGGCATAATTTTACTCTTGCTGTTCATTCCAATACCATTACCAGACTTAAAAATAACCAAAATTTATAAATTCTAAATAGACAATTGCATACATTAGAGAAAATAGATGGTTGTAGGTGAGCATAGATGATGGGAAATCCAATGCTTTGGTGGTCAGTACAAGAATTATTGGGACTTATAGAGAATATTATAAAGAGAAGCAATTTAAGATGCCTCAAAATATTTATGAACCTAATTTATTAGAGGAGTTCCTAGTTGGCTATTGTGATGGTGCTTCCCAATTCAGAATGTGTGTGTGTGTGGGACGGGGGGAGTGCTACTAAAACTTAACATGAATAATTTGTTTCACTTGTGATTAGGATGTGGAAAAGGAATAAATATAAAAGTTGAGCTATTGGCTTAGGGGTGTCTCCGGATGTGGAAAAGGAATAAATATAAAAGTTGAGCTATTGGCTTAGTGGTGTCTCCTTTTATTTGCATCAAGGGTAAAAATACCCTTCAGGTTCTTGGTGATTCAAAATTTATAGTGGAGTGGGTGGCTGGAAAGTAAAATCTATAAGTGGTTTCTTTGGTTCACTAGTGCTCTAAGTTAAAAGTGTCACAAAGCAATTTTAATGAAATGTCATGTAAAGAAAGATTAAGAAATTATAAAAGGTTTTGATAAATTTTAGTTTTGAAAAAATATTCACTACTTATTATTTCAATAATCTTATATTCTCGTGAATTATGCGAATTATGGAATTTTAGGTTTTATAAAACAATAAAGAAAGATGGAATAAATTTAAAAATATTTATAATTAAAAAAATTAAAATTTAAAATATACTTTTCATAAAATTTAGTATATACTTTCTATAAAATTGAGTTTTCTTTGATATACTTTTTATTCTTGATCTATGGAGTTATAAAATTTCGAGAATTATATATGCTTTTGAAATATAGATTGTAATTTTTTAAAAAAGTTGGAGAAATATTAAGCAATCAATAAATTAATGTACAAGGAAAAGCTCAATATGGGTTATTATTTTTTTTAGGATTTTATATGTTTTTTAAATATGGGATTGTAAATTTTTGAAAAAATTTGGAGAAAATTTGAGCAATTAAAAAGTAAATAAAAGAATAGCTAATAAAATGAAAATTAAGAGAATTTTATAAATAATATTATCAAAATTAAATTTAGAAAAAAAAATTATGTTATTACAAGAATTTGAGAATAAGAAAAAAATAATATAAAGAGGTACAAAATTAAATAAATTTACCTTTTTATTATATAAAGATTAATAAATAAATTAATATTATTTAAATAAACAAACTCAATTATTTGAATAAAATTAAGTCTTTAAAATCTAAAAAAGTAAAGTATGTATATTTAGCAGTGAATGGAGCCCTTTGACATATAACAATATTTTATTATTATTATTATTTAAAATTATATATATATATATATATATATATAACTTGTAAAATAATCTTTTCTTAAAATTGTGTAAGAAAAATTGAAATCATTAAATATAATAACAAGAGTCACGAGGTGGCAATGTTCCCGACATTGCCACCTGGGCTAGTTGTTAGTTTTTTGTAATTGGTGTGAAAGGATTGAACAAATAGTACTTTCGGATAGCAACATGTTATGATGTTTGATCATTTTGGATTGGTAACACTCAATTCTCATCTATCATTGTTACACGGTTTGGAATTATAAACTCAATTCTCATCTAAAGAAAGACATACTTATTTTTTACATGATAATCTAATTAGAATATAAGAAACTATGCCGTCATTTAATATATTATTCATTAATTTATACGAAAAAATTTAAAATATTTTTAAAATTATAAAATTCATATTAAATCTTAAATTGTTTTTTTTCCCTAGGAAAAATTCGCAATTTTATTTCAATTTGGAACAAAATTACATTCAGCACATGTAATAAGATCACTAAGATCCCTACATTTTCACAGATTACATCCCAAATGCATTACTTCAAGTTCAAACTACCTCATCAAAGTCTTGTTCATCTTATATCAGCTGTTGTCCTTACTGCCTATTACAAAAACCCTCTGAATTCATATAAAGGCTGTCCCAGCCTGTAGCTGTAAAATATCTCCCTTCGTAGTCTCTGTTTACCAATTTTCTTGCTGCTACATTCCACACAGATTAACATATTAATCTGATGCGATTCACTACCATATTCTGGTGCTCGGCGTTCTGTGACAGCGCGTCCAGTGTAGGCCGATCCTTTAATGTTTATTAACTCATGTTGTATGTCTGGCTATACAGCGAGCAGCTTTCATTTATCTCCCCCATCTATCATCAGTATTTATTGCAGTGCCTCCTGGTCCTCATAAAATGGACGGTGATAGTAACTGAATGTGCCTGCCGGAGCATGAATAGTTATCTTCCAGGTACCATTGGCTAAAGCCTGCTGCGTAGCCTCCTTTGATAGCTTGTCTGCTATCCCATTCCGCTCCCTGTAAACATGTGTAAATGTGATGTGGTTGAAAGTCAATTTTATCCGTTTTACCTCTTCCAGGATAGGTAAAAGTTCCATCACATGACACAGTGTATTCTCCTTTGCCCAGTTGATGACTAACAAGGAGTCACCAAAGATTTGAATGGACATGCATCCTTGTTCCAGGGCAAATAACATTAGCAATTTTAGCGACATGAGTTCTGCGTAGTTATTAGTGCCTCTTCCCAGTCCAGCCACCATGTGGAAATAATGTGCCTCAGTTTTGTATAGGACTCCCCCCCCTCCACAAATTGAATGTAGGTCAGAGGCCCCATCGAAATATGCCCATGGCATGGTGCGATCTATCTGTTCTACCAGCATATTTCGTGTTCTGCTAATTTGTACAGGTGCCACAAAATGCAGAGTGACTGCCATCATCTGAGCCACTACCGAATCCAGAGGAACCCTGCTGTCCTGGAAAATCACCTTATTGCGGGCAATCCATATGCCCCAAGTGTATATACACGGGAGAGCCCGGTGAGGGGATGAGTATTGTTCAGACCACCATAAGTGGAATGCTTCCAGCACACTCGTTCCCCTCCACCCCACCTTAATAGCCAAAAGCTTGCTGATTTCAGACCATACAGTCTGTGAGTATTGACAATGAATAAAAAGGTGTGCCAGAGTCTCTTCAGCAACCATACATAGTGGACATATCCCTGGACCCTGAATAAAGCGTTTCTGCAGAATGTCCCAAGTAGGGGCCTTATTCTCCAGGATCGCCCAGAATAGTAATTTTGCTTTACCCGGGCATCTGAATTTCCACAATAATTTCCACCACCACACCAAACCTCTGTTATGGTTTTCCACATTGAGTTGGATATATCCATATTTTGGTGAATATACACCGGAGGGATGGTGATCCCATATAAGAACGTCAGCCCTGTTGGTCAGCCTAATATGTGTAAGTCTTAACCGCCGTATATAATCCTTCCATTCCTCCTGTAGTTCGGCCGAAATCCCAAGTTGTCGAGCAGAATGCCACCCCTGCTGCCATAGTGTTGAAGTACCCTGATCCGCTACATCATGCAGGTTATAACAGCCTCTAGTAGCCAAGTAAGTCCTCAGTGCCATCGAAAGGACATGTCCACCCCTGCAACCAACCCAAGGGTCCAACCCTATCCGAAGTAGTCTCCCGTCGCCGATCCTCCACACTAAACCAGAGCCAACTAATGAGAAATGCTGCACCACTGCTTTCCAAACCACCGAGCAGTTTGTCCTCGACTTGTTTCTCAGCCTGATCCATTCGAGTAGTGTTAAAGGGGAAATATATTTATGGTAGACCACTCTAGTCCAGAGGCTCTGTGTATGAATTAGTCGCCATGACACTTTGGCCCCCAAGGCTTTAGCAAACATGAAAATATTCTTTAATCCCCAACCTCCCAAAGCCTTAGGTACAGCAATTTTCTCCCAGCGTACCCACACCAATGCCCGATTCTCACTCGAACCCTTCCAAAGAAAAGCAAAACACAGTCTCCGGATCTTCTCTAGCACTCCGATGGGGATCCAAGCAAGTGACAGCCAATATACCGGGATTGCTTCCAATACTGATTTTATCAGGACCAGCCTACCTGCCCGAGAGAGCCATTTGTGACTCCAGCCATGTAGACGCTGTTCTAATTTTGCTATTAACCAGCTCCAATCTGTCTTCAGATAGGCGTTCGGTTTTAAATGGAAGCCAAGGTACTGTAATCCCTCATCTAAATCCAAGGTCTTGTATGGCAGTTTGTTGACTATGTTTATAATCTCCGGCTCGGATAGATTCGAGCAAGTGATAGTCGATTTGTCGATATTTACTAACATACCTGCTGCAGCTTGTACTAAGTGGAGGCCTTCAACCACCTTGTCAATATCCTGGCTCGTGCCATCACAGAAAATCAAGATGTCATCAACAAAAAGGAGATGTGTAATGAACATTACCTGAGAGATAGAAATGCCTCTAAAAGAGCCATCTGCTTTAGCGTTCAGAATATATCGGCTAAGTCCTTCAGCGACGAGGAGAAACAACAGTGGCGAGAGTGGGCATCCCTGTCGTAGCCCCCTCCCTGCCTGGAAGAATGGGCTAGCAGATCCATTAATTAGGACAGCAAATTGCACCGTAGTGAGGCAGGCCATAATCCATCTGATGATTTCATAGCAGAATCCCAGGTGTGTAAGAAGCAACCGTATGTAAAGCCAGCTGACCCTGTCAAATGCCTTGGAGAGATCAATCTTTATCACCGCTCCCTTCTGCTTCTGCACCTTGAGCGTGTGTAATCCTTCCTGTGCTACTCCGATGGCCTCATGTATTTGGCGTCCTTCCAAGAAGCCAAATTGCTCACATGAGATGTGCTGAGACAGAATTTTCTTGAGTCTGCGCGCCATTACCTTAGATATGATCTTATAGATGCAGTTGCAGAGAGCGATTGGTCTGAATTCAGCAAAGTTTACTGGCTTGTCAGTCTTCGGTATCAGAGTTAAAAAAGTGGAGTTGAAGGGACCATGGACGAACCCAGCCTTGCGCGATTCTTCCACCACTTGCAGTATCTCCTCCCCGAAGAAGTCATAGAATCCTAGGAAGAATTCTATAGGCCAGCCATCTGGTCCCGGGCTGCTATCTTTATTTAAAGATTTCATCACCGACGAGAGCTCATCCAGCGTCACCTCCTCCATCAATGTACTGTTTTCTGCCTCCCCCACAAAGCTGGGAAAAAGCTGAGTTACACGAATAACCTCAGCTATGGATATGCCAGGTGGAGCCGAGAAAAGATCTCCAAAGTGTCGAACTCCCAAAGCTGCTAAACCATCAAAGTTTGTAACCTGTTCTCCATTTTCGGCTGAGAGTTCCCAGATCGAGTTTTTGAATTTTCGCCCCTTAGCATATGATTGAAAAAATTTTGTATTCTCATCACCACACTGTAGCCAAACCGCCCTGCTTTTCATCCTCCACAGCTCTTCACGCTCACCCAGTAACACATTTCTGCGTCTCTCCCACTCCAGCAACTCACATTTCTGCATTTCATCCAGATATCCCATGCCCAGCCTGTTATGAATCCTAGCAATGTTTAGCTCAGCATCAATTAAGTTCTGATCATCCTTCACTCTTTTGTCATGAGCCCATGTGCTAGTGGCCTCTTTAATTCTTTTCAGATTGTGATAAAAGTGGGCACCAGCAGGCGTCTGAGTGTCAGGTGGACGATGAATCCATAGCTCCTGGACCAGATTAATGAAAGTCTCCTCCTTCAGCCAGCTAGGATTGAATTTGAAGGGGCTGGGTGGTTTTTTCCCGGTACCTCGTAACTCCAGGAAAATAGGGCTATGGTCAGATATCCCACCGGAACCTACCCACTGTCTAACAAGATCCACCCCATGTGCCAATCCTTCAGCCACCAGAAACCTATCTAGTCTTTTGGCCACTCTATGAACACCAGCTCTCATATTCCTCCATGTGGGGGATAGCTGGGCTGGAATGATGTCGAGGAGATCCTTCCTGACAAAGACGTTGATGAAATGGTTTGCTAATGAGTCTGGTACAGCCCGAGGCCCCCAAACTTCAGAAGACCCCAGAGTGAGGTTGAAATCCCCACCCAATATCACTTCCCGGCCGTCAAAGATATCCATCCCTAACAAGGAGTCCCAGTAGCCCACCCTATTTGAGTAGGGCCCATAAATATTGAGTACCGTGATCTTCCGTCCTATCTCAGCATCCCAAACTTCCAAACCGAGACCAGAGGATACCCCCCAAGTACAGTCACATCTGCAGCTCGTTGTCTTCCACCCCGATGCCAGCCCTCCAGAACGCCCCCTGGCATCCACTCCTACAAACTTCCAGCCAGGGAGCAAAGTTTCTAAAGTACGAACCACATCCACACTGTCACCTAATGTTTCTTGTAGCATAATAATGTCCGGTTGATTTAGGTCAACCAACCTACGAAGCGAAGATTTTTTAAGTGGGCTCGCCAACCCACGACAATTGAAGGACATAATCTTCATAAACAATCCCCATCCTGGGCTATCACTGCTCTAAGTGCCCACTCAATAGTGGATTGTGTTCCCATCACTAAATCCACTTTCGCCCGTTCTTTAGCTTTAGTCATATGAGATTTACGTCCCCGGCCTTTCCCCTCAACACTAGAGGCCAACTCAGGTAGTCCCTTGCCTCCCGATCCAACGGCAGAGATCTCCCTACTACGAAGGGCATATCGAATATGCCTACCCTCGGAACAAGAAGAGTGTGATGTAGGAACAAAAGGGGGCGTGACGTTACCCAACTCAGGCCGAAGTGGGAGGTCAGCCAGTCGAGGAGGAGACCCATGGCAGCCCCCCCCCAAAATAAATGGGTCAGCAATAATAGAATGAGCATGAGAAGCAGACTTACCCGAGTGTGTCTCATAGGAACCCTGACGATGAGTGGGCATCTCTTTCTGCAGAGATGTGGCCTGTGAAAACGGAGGAACCGAGCTCATGGAGTCTCCCTCCACAGCAGGGAGCTCACAACCTTGCTCATTACTTCCAGTATTCACCAAGGATGGCAATCTAACCACTGATTCTGTCCTCCCAGCATTACTCAAATGTTCCACAGAGTCATGAAGCCCCCCCCCGTCAGAAGCTGGCCCATTTCCACCCTCTACCTCCACCTGTGAGTCCACTTTCAACACCGGGACAGCTACAACGTCTGCGTCGGCAGCTTTCAGAGGCATACTATTCCGAAAAGATAAGGGACAGCAGGCTACAAGATGTCCCAGATCATGGCATCGATAACACCTAAATGGCACGCCCACATAATCCAGTGTCTGGACATAATCCCCATCCTGGGAATGAACTTTAATCTCTGCAGAGAGTCCCATCCTAATGTCGAGATTGACTAAAATCTTAGCAACCGAGTATATACCATTCTTCAGATGGGAGGAATCAGAGCACACGTATTCGCCAAGATAATTCCCGATCTCAGCAAACCTAGTCTCGTTCCACATATGCATAGGTAGTCCAGGAAGTTTGACCCACAGCGGTTCTTTGGCTACACGTTCTGTTTTTGCGTCGAATAAGGGAGACCATCTTTTCAGAACCAGTGGTGCTCCCAGCATCGCCCAATGTTGACGCAGAACAGCATTGACCTCCCCGCTGTTCAAGAAAATAAAGGCGAACCAACCATTAGACAAAACACGAACCTCAGGGACAGTTGGCGCGATTTTAAGCCATTTCTCTGCCACCCAACGCTGGAGGAAGCCTCTGCCTAGTCTCCTGCCTCTAACATGTCCAACCACTGCAGTGTTGGAGTAATCCACGGCCTCTGCCATCGTGACATCGACTCCCAGCACCAGCTGATCCAGTCTTTTGCGTTCTTTGACCTTCTTAACAGGGTTATTAAATGTCTTCCCTGTTCGTGGCTGTAACACATCTTTCAGAGCCTCTTCTCTCCCCGGGATCGCCATCTAATCACCACTCAGCTTCCAGCTAATGGTCCAGACGAATGCTCTGAACAAAAGACAGGATTACAGTGTCCCAAATAACTGTTCAGCAGTGAAGTGCACTCACCAGCCGCACCAAGAAAGTGATCACCTCCAATTTTGCCCCATAATTCACAGCCTGCAAGCAATCTGGAAAGACCCCAGCGGTGGGCAAAAATCAAGAGCCTCAAACGTCTACAGCACAGGTCCCCCAGGTTAACCAGAAAAGATTCACCCATCTACGGTCCCATTAACACGATTGTGTCCCTGATCAAAGCTCCAGTCGCAATAGAATGTCGCTCACTGGAATCCCACACAGTGAAAGTGCTCTGCAGAGCCAAATAATGTAGCCCCTCATATCCAGATCGAAAGCACGAACTCCAGTATTCTAACCACCAAGTAATCCCTGATGTCCCTGCATTGTACACAGTGATCAGCTAACACTTTTTCCTCCGGGGTGCACCCTCAAATCTGCCACCAGACATTTCCATCAAATTCTAACGTACACCTTCGAATTGCTTCTTGGAGCCCAAATTCAAAATTCTTCCCTAATTTGAGTTTTTTGCGGTGCAAGCTCTATTATCAATCTTAAATTGTTAAACACACAAAAATATTTATTAATTTAGAAGTCCTCGCCTCATATTAAAATAAAATAAAGAAAAATAACTAAGGATTATCCATCCATTTTTTGGGTAAAAATATAAAATATAATTATATGTTTTTTATAAAATATAAAATACAAAATATTTATTAAAAATAATATTTTTTAATTAAATATAAATTAATAATATTGAATTCATGGATTATTGATCATCACGATAAACATATAATATTTTTTTATTTAAAGTATTTTACATTTATTTTAATAAAAAAATGTAAAAATGAAAAGAATGAAAAATGTTAAAGTAAACCAGTAAAATGCATAATAAATAAGTAAAATGAAAATAAAAGAAGTAAAATGAAAACAAAAGGCTAATTCATGTCTTAAAAAATTCAATATCTTATAAAAAAAATTCAAGACCGTATTACACTTCCTCCATAATAAAAATAAATAAATAAAATGAAAATAAAAGACTAATTCATTTATTAAAAAATTCAATATCTGATAAAAAAAAAATTCAAGACAGTATTACACTTTCTCAACTCGTATGTTGAAAAAATTAAATATTTTAAGGAAAAATTATCAACAAAAAAAATATAACTTGATAGATATAGAACTTGATAGATCCTATGCGTGTTATAGGATTACCTTAACTTCCTTTTTGAAGGGAAAATAAAAATGGTGTTATCCGAAATATAATGTGCATTTAATTTTTTTTGTTTGTGCATTATTGTGCACTTTGAATAGTGTGCACGATTCCTTACAGTGCCCAGCGTTCAAATTTGAACCCTTCCTGGCACTTCCAAAGGGTTCTAACCCTTCCTAAAAGTGTAAAGTTAAAATTGCCCTTCAAAAAACAATTAAAATTCGAATTTTACCCTTCCAATAGGAATGACACAATTTATATCAACATTTCAAAAGAAGGGTAACATTTGAAATTACCCATCCATATAAATTTCAATTTATATGTTGAAATTCCTATTCTATAAAATTTGACTCGTCATTCAAAATATTGGAAATATCATAAATTATAATCAAATTTCAATTTATATGTTGAAATTCCTATTCTATAAAATTTGACTCGTCATTCAAAATATTGGAAATATCATAAATTATAATCATTCACTCACTCATGTCATGCATTCATTGCTTAGCTTTGCAACGTGACGAGTGATGACTGGCGACTATGAGGTACTAGCCACTGGGATTTGACTCTGAATCCCGACTCACTTCGAGCTGAGATCTAAAAGGTGTGACAATGTGTCAATGACTATGGTTGTAATAATAGAACCACTACTAGGCCCAAAATAAGGCTGAAACATTGTGCCTACTACCTATGTGAACTGTTAGGATATTTCTATACTCCATCCTAGTCCTACTAGGTTTCTAGTCATTTTCATTTTCAGTCATGCATGCAAAATTAGGGTTTGCATGCATTTTGCATGCATTCTAGGTCATCAGTCCCAGCACCTAGTCCTCAGCAAACTAGCCCCCAGAGCTTCTTTCAGATCATTTCTAGCCCTCCCAGTGACTAATGCACCCTCCTTTGCTCCATTACATGACAAGGGCGCCTTCTTCACCTACCAGTCTAGTTATATTCAGTTATATTGAGTTATCTTCAGTTATTTCCTTAATTTAAGGACTAACTGACTCTTTACTGAGTTTATCACTCTGTTGGACCTCCAGTGAGACTAGATTGACCATTCTGACTCCATTTAACTCCTATGGCACTCTCCACTGAGCCTCCTTCACTATATTAGTGCTTCCATGTGCCAGTTACACCAACCACATTCAGTTAGACTCAGTTTGACTCCCGGTTGACCATTACTTGTGCATTGATGACTTCACTGATGAGAAGGTGGACTCCTAGTTAGGCATTGATGACTCTCCACTGATTATGGATCTGTGCATGAAGGCCAATTCGAATTCCTCCTAGTGAATTCGAATATTCATACTCAACATTGTATATTTACCTGTTTTCTATTCAGTTTAATGTAACATGTGTAATTATTCTGCCTCAATCAGAGTTTCTTTAGATCTAAGTTCTATTGCTTGTCTCTTCTTCTATTATTCCTAAATTCTTTCATTGTGAGGTTTACATCATCTCTTTGGATCTTATGTGGGCAATTTCACATGAACCTGGATACCAATGTCCACTAGTTTTTCGTCAAAATGAAATTCAAATTTCCCCTTTGATGAGTCCTCATCTACAAGACTTCATTTATTGCATGAATGTCATAGACTCACGACAACTCTAAACAACACTCAATGGCATGCAACTAGAACCACAAAGCAAGCTAAGGTTGATTTATGCATTGATATAGAGAGGGGGCACTAGGCACACAATATGGAGAAACAATGAGTTAGAAAAAACATTTGGACCAAAGTACCACAATGGTTATTAATAAAATTAAAAAAAACAATTTTTGGCTCAAGAATTGTCTTTAATTTGATGGGTGACATGATCATGATCATGTAATCTCCCTCAGTCATTCCAAAAACATGTGGTTTCTCATTACGTTTCTCTTCGACACTCGCCACCAAAATACGTATAAAAATTACATGTCTTTACATCCTCTTCCATTTAAATCCTCATCGCATAGTCATGACTAAGGATTATTATGCATGCACATCCTCACCTTATAATATCAATTGGTTCAAGGCGCAGAGACAACCATAAATTATCAAATGTGTCAAGACGCACAGAGCAAGAGACAACTATAAGTAAGTCTTATATTAAATTTACCATATAAGTCTTTAATTTGCACTATCATCTGAGGTTTGACTCGTTGGATTCTTGTGATATTCTTATAACTCCTTACCAATGCGATTGCAAGGCTTCTTTGATGGTGAAGTCCATAATTTTAAGTCTTTTTCCTCATTATCATGCCTTTTGGTAAGAAAATAGGGAGGGAAGTGGCCCGCATTAGCATGTAAAATAGTTTTGACATAGAGCTAGATACATTAATTCTTTCATTAAATAGCTTAAATTTCATGCCAGTGACTATGAATTCACCGAATTGTGGATTGGTAAAAAACACATCAAATTTTAGAGCCTCGAGCTCTTAATTACTCATGTATCTAGATTTTTTACAAATCGAGCCATTAACAAACTTCTTTTGTTGTTCTGGTTCAATTTAAAAGGTAGATTGTCGAGACTAAAAAATGTAGCGAGTCACAAGGCTCCAGTTGAATTAGGATTGATTCCATTTCCCCTCCATCCCATACCTATATGTTGTTGCGACAAGTGTTGAACAACAAAATTTGATGTCCAAGCCTTTATGATGCTAGTGTTGCTAACTTGGTTGGTGAGGATTATTTTTTAATGTTTTTTTGAGATATGTATTGTTTTTTCTTAGGCGCTTAATGTCCATCATTCTTACATCTCTCAAGCTTGGATGGTTTCCCTCTCTCCGGTTTGAATTAAGGTTTTGGTTGGTTTTATATGTAGATTTTGGTTGTAGGTTTATTATAGCCTCATTTTGCTTAGTGGCTTCTTTTTGTACATAGTTAATAGTAAGTAATTTTCTAATAGTTTTAGTTTTATTTTAAGATTATATCTAGTTACAACGTCTTGTAGTATGCATAACATCATGTAGATGCCCCAATATGGTTATTGCATTGTTTAAGTAGTTTTTTTGTATAATGAAGTGTGATCTAACCCAGAAAAATACAACAAAATAGTTGTTATTTTAATGAACTGTAAAATTAATGTTACATATATGTCAAATTAATGTGTTCAAATTCAGTTTTATTGAAAAGATACCATTTTATCATGTACATATTTAAGAGTGCTCAATTGTTTAAGATTGTAAATATTTGTATGAGAAATATTTGTGTTTTGCATTTTTCAAGGAGAAGGGTTTAGTTAATTTATACTTATCAATTGAAGTACAATTATTTAAATTGCCCTTCATCTTTGAAGGGCTCCAAGAACGAATGCCCTTCCAATAAAAATTAAGACCCACCCTTCAAATTTCATCACTGACAACACCCTCTACAAATTCTGAGTGCGCCCACCATCCATATATCCTTTGCGGCACCCTTTTACTGTACACGTTGTTTTTGGAAATAAACGAAATGTGTTTAGATATCAGTGGATAGATCTGAGACGTTTCATTTGTTATTTTACTCATGGGCTGTGATATTGGCGGACCACTTGTTCTCGTTTTTATGGGATATGGACATTCCAAGAATGGAAATGAACACAATAAGCAATATTCATTGTATATCGTACTGTAAGTTTGTACAGATTTCCATATTTTAATAAATTTACTGTATTAATATTTGAGTATTTACTGCGTTACACACATGAGTACAAAGGCTTTATTTGCATGTAGGAGATCGAGGACCATTTTATATTATAGTAGGTGAAACCACGCAACCATAATTGACTAACCCGGCGATGCGGGCCCATAATGAGTTGGATCGATGCTTTATTGGGACTCTTGGCATTTTAGCATTCTTTATACACACAGCTGGCGATGTGGTGGGTTGTTAGCAACTCTCATTACTACGTTGAAAATTTTTCCGTGCTCGAGAATGCAATTTAAGGTAAGGTGGAAACCTTTTTAATACAATTAATGTTAAGATTTACTACAACAATAATTGAGAATTTTAGAAATATAAACTTTCATCTATCTCTTTTATTGCCAATTATACTAAATTAAGATTTTCAAGATTCTCTTTTATTGCCAGTTATACTAAATTAAGATTTTCAAGATTTTTACTTTGAATTGGAAAAAAAAGATTTGCTCAATGTTGTATCTTTTTGCACAAGGAATGGAAAATAGATTTAATCCATCTTTTTTCTAGCCAGTTATATTAACTAGCACATATCTATTAATTTTAGATAAAAACCTTAATAGACATCACAAAGTGAAGCAGCTTGTAAATAGAAATTCAAGCATTGAAGAAGCTCAAATTATATCGTTATAAATTAATTAATATTACATATTTAAAAAAAACATAACTTTGACGATGGAAGAATATAATATGGAATAAAATTTGTTATATTTTAATTATGAAAAAGTGTTCAAACTCTAAAAATTGCTAATCCACATGAATGGATTATATATACAGAAACAATTAAGTTAAAAAAATCTAGATTTTAATTTTAAAATAATTTCAAATAAAAATATAAATACATAAAATAAAACTTAATCACCTTTATTAATATAATAGCAAAATTGTTGTGTTGTTAACAATAATTTATCATTAATATTATAAAAATTGGTTAAAGTATTTCAAAAACATAAAAATTTAAATTTTTTAAAGCTTTCTCTTTTTTAACTCGGCTAATTTAAGAGTGCTTAAACTCTGTGCATGTTAACATTGCACGAAACCTTTCACCTGAATTTCCTATGCGATTCAGTTTGGACTCAATTCGTTTCTGGTTTTTAAATTCCAATCTCTTCATTGGAAGAATAAAGAATTTACTTTACATCCCGAGCAATATATATATATATATATATATATATATATATATATGAAAAAGAACTCAGAATGAATGAAAACTAAAAAAAAATTGATTGCAACCACTATCTTATGTAAGAAATAGCAATATATGGTTATGAACCACAATGGCGTCCACCCTTAATGCTTGGATTTTCATTTTTTAGATTGTATTTTTCTGGATCGATCAGCAACTTTTGTTGAAAGCTTATGTTCTTTATTCTTTCGGAGCAGCTTTTGATTTGCAATTTCATCCTCGAAGTTGCAGGTGTCTTCAGAAGTAGCTGATTTATGCTATTTTAGTCCGGAACAATACTTCTATTATTATTCTTGCAGAGGCAGAGGTAACATGTTTGATAGTTCAATTATTGTCAAAGCTTACTTTTGTCAAAATCATATATTGCAGTAAGAATTTTATGCATCATATATATATATATGCACAAACATGTGCACAACGCATAAATAGTCTACACAATTGTATGAAATAGTTTATCCAATTGTATTGGACATAACAATTTTAGCATTAAAACCGTAAATAGAGATAGGAAATTTGTAAAATATGCAGATAATTTAGTTAATTTGCCACTTATTTGTAGGAAAAAATTTTCCTGTAAAGTTCAAGAGACTGAACTCATTGAAATCTTGGGCTTAGCTTTGTTCAATCGTAAATTATGCAAGGGAATTTGCAGGCAACGCTCATGAGCCATTGCATTCCAAGCCACCGCCACAGAGCAGTGGAACAATTGTCCCTCTTGACAAAATCAAAGGTGCAGGTATCCATAACTGGTTTAGCTTATTATGAAAATAGAAAACAAATACCAGTTATCAAGTTTATATTATGCACAAGAGGAATTTGCTTCACTGAATAAGCATTAAATTCACTATAGTAGACGAAAATAAGAAGGATTTTGAAAAATATACAACCTGAAGCTAGACTCATATCATTGAATTCCTGGGGTTGGGAGCCCTATCCCAACGTGAATACCCCAAAGGAAGCTTAAGGAAACACTAGTGAGGCATTGCATTCCAAGCCACCACCACAAAGCAGTGGAGCATTTTCCCCTACTGGTAAAATCAAAGGTGCAACATGTGCATGTTCATAGTTTCTCTAGCTTATTACAAAAATTGAAAACAAATAAGAATTATCAAGTTTGTAGTATGCACAAAAGAGGAATTTGATTCTCTGAATAAGCATCAAATTCACTAGAAAAATGTACACAACCTAAAGCTGTAAACTTTGCGAGACTCACATCATTGGAGTCCTGGGCTTGGGCACCTTATCCCAACATGAAGCCCCCACCGGAAGATCCTATGCCATTGCATTCATGGGCACTAACTAACACAATTAGTAGTGAAGTAGTTGCCCAGAATCAATGGTGTATCTTGTGTCCTCCAAAGCACCGAGACCGGTAGATCAACGATTTGAGTCTCACTGAAGCTGGAAATAGGTGGTAAATAGAGGCAACATGCTTGCATTATAGATAAAATCATTGAATTAGAAATGAGGTGATATGCAACTCAAAGGTTAAAAACAACCTTAGCTTTCCTACCTCTTAACATGCATAGCAAGGCATTGACAATTGTTCTGATCACACGAAGATAAAAGGGACAAGGGATAGTAGTCCAAAATCCAAAACACGATAAACATAAACCTCTAAATCATATAACACGTAGCTTGGTTAAAGCACTAAATTACACAAGTTTCAATTAAATTGATTTAAAATATAGCATGTAAGTAGTCCTCTCCTTACCCTGATCTAACCTAACTTGCTTGACACGACCGCTGGTGCAATAGACAAATTTTAATTAATGAGCTCAGTTGGTGCAACATAAAATTTTTAATTAATGAATCCCGTAACTACAAAGATGAAAACGGATCTCAATAAACCTGTTTTTTCATCTTGCCTACCATCCACAGAGCCCACTCTTGTATGTTGCATATGCTGATGGATTTTGTCTTGTTATGTGGGAACCCCTAAGCTATCGATCAATTGCAGATGCTTTAAAGGAATGCGGGTATTTCTTCCAAAACACCTGCATTAACTAGCCTCTGCTAGATCTACCCCGCGGGCATCATTTTTTCCAAAACGCATTAACTATCCTTTGCGAAGCTGACGTTAGCCCGTAGCCCTCTCCTGGGAAGGGGGAATCGAGGCTGACGTCAATCTCCTGCCACCAATAAGCATTTTGAAAAATATTAATTTTAAAATTTCAAAAAAATATTAAAAAATTTCAACTAGAGTTTTTTTATGGGCCCGGAAAAATTTACAGATTTAAAGCACATAATAATAAGAGTTGAACGATCCATAGATGAGATCCCCTTCGAGGATATAATAATTTAAAAATTGAATTTAAGATTATAGATCAAATTATTTTATGAAATCCTATAAATAGATTTTTATATATCTAACTAATACTACTGCTAATAAAAGGTCAATATTATTTTTTTAATTAAAAGTTTAAAACTACAAAAAATTATTATAATATTAAATTAATTTTTTAAGGAATGCCTTCACATAAATTGTATCTTAACGATACTTAAAGGTGTTTTATTTGAAAATAATATTATTATAGCGATAAACCTAACTAAAAATGAAAATATACAACCTAATTATTATCTTATATAATGTTGTCATATTAACTTTTAAAATAAAAATATACAACCTAATTATAATCTTATATAAATTTGTCATAATAACTTTAAAGTAATTTTGTTATAATAAATTTCAAAATACTTCATTTTAAAACTCTCTCATTTATAAAATATTCATTGCTTTAATGAATCAAACATATTTACAAGTTTCTACTTCACCATGAAATATTGTTAATGAAACTCTGCATTATGTTGTTTTAATATATTAACATAAATATCGTATTGTTAACGATACTTTGCATTATATTGTTTCGATATTAACTTTAAATATTGTGTTAGTAATTGATTGCAAGGAAATACAAATTTGCATAACTCAAATATATTTACAAGTTTCTACTTCACCATAAAATATTGTTAAAGAGACTTTGCAATATATTGTTTTGATATTAACATAAAATATTGTGTTAGTAATTGAATGCAATTAAATACAAATTTGTATATTATTTCATTTTATTTTATATGTGTTTTGGTTGTGAAAATGCAATTGGATAATGAATTTTCAATTAATGATATGGTCGACATGATTGTGAAAATGCAATTGAATAATCAATTTTCAATTAATGATATGGTGGTTATGTTTTTGATATACTATTGGCAATGGTAAAATTTACACAACCAAGGAAGAAACTAAATTATATTTTTGAACTTTTCAAAATTATATATGGTGGTGTAAGTTTTAAATGTAGTTAAGCAAAATATATAATGTTTTAAAGGCATGTACCTAATATGAGAAAGAAAATAATGCCACATCTAAAAAAATTTATTTGCTAGTCCATTTCCACTTACTTCTACCCGTGCATCAATTCCCATAATTTCTTTCGTCTTTGTAGCAAATTCATTACTGTTTTCTTTTGAATTTCAACATTAACTAGACTGCTTGCTTTACTTTCTATTTCAGCTTATGTAGTTGGCTTACAAGCCAAGGCTTCATGTTTTTGTTCTTCCTCCGTTGTTGTAGGCTCTTAATTAATTTCCATTAGTATTGTGCTTACTTTCAACATTTCTTCTTGAGTGCATTCTTCATCCTTTATACCATTAGTAAAATAAATTGCACCCCATAACACATCTTCCTTAGCCTTCTCTTCTTCTTTCCATGTATCTTGTTCATCACATGCACATTCTTCCTTGTCTTCCTTATCGTTAAATTCAAATTCTGCTCCCTAAAGTGCTTCCTCTTGCACTTCTACAGGACATTCTTCAAGGATATCATCTTCTCTATCTTTGATGATAGATTCCAATTGTTCCAATATCATTTTCCCCTTTGCTTCTAGTATTGTGGTTCTAATAAAAATTTGATTTTCAACAACCTATAACTCAACTTGATGTTGATTGATGTTTCTCTCCCTTACACTATATATTGTCTCCGAAATATCCCATGCTTCTTTGGATGTTGTTGCTGCTGCAATCCTGGGTAAAATGTTGTCATCTAGGCCTTGTTGAATGAGAGACAATGCCATTGCATCCCTCTTCATATTGTCTATGAACTCATCCTTCTAAGCTTGTATCAACATCTAAAATATTGCTTGATTTGGAATTCTACAAAACCATTATCAACCAAATCTAATAAATCTTTTACACAATCTAGTTTTCATCTTGATGACACAAAATTTATATTTCTTACTAGAGAAAATAAAAAATGATGAGAAAATCAAAACTGCTCCCTATAATCCAAATCCTAAACTCTGCCCAACTTTTTTAAAATGTGAACTATCCAAACACCATACTCTATTAAATGAAATAAAGACTAAAATCAAATTATGCAAAACTCTAAAAATGGCTCACATGTAGCCTTATTAGATAGCAGTGCAATATGGGGCAACTCTTTGCATTCAACGAAAATCTGGAAAAATTATCCACGACAGAGTGAAAAACACCCAATATTGCATGCTTCAAAAACATTCCTTAAAGGAATTTTTAGCCCCATTCTCAAACTTTATTTGAAAAACAAATATTACATACACAGATTTGATTTTTGTTTATTTGTTCAACTTCTTACCAAACCACACTCATTTCCTGGTGGCGACTTGGCTTGGTAGCACACCGGAATTTTTCCTTCCACCTGGGTTTCTCTTCGACCCATATTACACACCAATTTGTTTTTGTAGGCGGATTGAACTACCCACATGCAACAATAGTCTAAACAAACTTTGACTGAGCCTTCACTCTCACTCCCTCTTAAATGGATCTGCAGATCCTTTTCTCGCTGGTGTTCTTTGGAATTTCCTCAACTTTGATACCGATCTGAAAGATGGGAGGTAGATAAAGAAAATAATGCTACAACCAAATAAACATATTCACTATTCTTTATTGCATCAATGGCCTAACTGCTTCTTCTACCTAATTGTTAAGTGAGAGTAATTACACTTTCCAATAGTTTTGACATTAACTGAAAATATTACATGTTAAGTGAGAGTACTTACACTTTCCAATAGTTTTGACATTAACTGAAAATATTATGTTAGTAATTGATTGCAATGAAATAAAATTTGCATATTATAGGGTTAAAATATTATTTTATTTTATATTTCTGTGTTTTGATTGTGGAAATGCAATTGAATAATGAATTTTCACATGTTTCTTCCTGATGTTATTATTGGCTAGGGTAAATTTTACAAAACCAAGGAATAAATTGTTGGCATTGGCAATTTCCAATGAGGTTTGATGAGGTACTTATGTACAAACTTTCATAACCGGAAAAAATGAGAAACACCCATAGGATAAAAACTCCTCTCCAAAAAAGAGAAAAGCACCATTGCTGAAAAATGCATTGGAGCTGAAACTAATGAAGTTTTCACAATGAGGCGGTGAATGGCATGAGCAGGAGACCTGTGGAGGCTAAAAGCTCTAGCCAAAACTCTTAAGAAGACTCAATCCGAATAACCTAATGAACATGGTTGAACTTTGAAAAGTGGATAGGTTGTAGAGGCACGGAAATAGCAAATGCTGACAACCACCATATGACTGCTTTAAATAAATAGGTGTTGGTTAGGAACTAGAACAAAGCTTCGAACATAAGTGAATACCATCAACCATCAAACAACCAATGAGTCCCATGGACAGAAATGTTCAAACATAAAGAATGGTCAAAACTCTAAAGAGGGCCAAGAAACTCCACGATATCAACACCATCCAATATACATGTAGAAATCCAAGTAGCGAATTTCGAACTCTAGAGGAAGTGAGTATTGAAAGCACGTTCCAAATTGCTGAGGTAATGAGACTGAATGCACACCTGTCAAAATAAACTGATTCTCTAGAACCAAGTCTCGATACAAAAGCTCTGATTAGCTACTCATTTACAACCGAGAAAACATCATATGCTGAGTGTCCTTATGGATGCCAACCCATCTCACTAGATTGCATGGGTCGCTAGCCGTGACAACCGTCGAGTCAAAATAGGAATCATTGATGTGTACAAGGCCCACTTCAAAGATGCTTGATCTCGATCGAAACTAGTGAGTAAAAAATCACTCGAGGAAGCATTGCATACCACCCCCACAATGTTGAACTAAGTGGAAAAGATGATGGCATTGGATGTCATAATTGATGGCGAAAGTATGGAGACACGAGTTGAAGGTGGCAAAGATGCAAAAAGACCTAAGCAAGAAACACTCTAAAGTGACGATCTACAAGACACTGCGAAACAAGATAGTATAAAGAAACAAATGTCCGTTTACCCTCTTAAGACTATCTGCATGAGTGACACAAAATCCACTACTCAAAAATTCATAAAACCATCATGGACAACACTCCTCAACATATGTCGTGTCAAACAAGGTCATGTTAGGTACCCATTTACAATACAAGAATAATAATATATTTCATTGAATATATTTCATCACTCAATGAGAAAAAACCAAATATCTTATAAAACCAAATATTTGTGAAATGCAACGGCTTACCAGAAAAAGAGCGAAATGGGCTTTGCAAGTCCTCAAACAGTAAGGAAAATGAGACTTTAGTGCAAGGAATGGTCTTTGCAACTCCTCAAACGGTAAGGAAAATTAGACTTTAGTGCAAAATTATAGCAAAAACAAGGTTGCCAATAACTTTTTACAATGAAATTGGCGCCTGAGACCGTACTAGCGATGAAAACCAATATCACAATATAATTTGCGCCTGACACCGCACTGGCGATGAAATTGCACATGGATATATTCTATGCTCGGCCGGCAGCAAAACATGCTGTTTATTGCTTCCAAAATTATACGGTATAGCATTCGAACTGATCTTCCCTCGGTTGGACAAGCAGCACAAATCCATTCATTCATTGTTCATCCCATTCCTATCAAATGCATCGGGCCGTAACTTATAAATATTCCTTTTTTTAAACAAATTTTTACATGCTACCGTTGTGTCCCCTCGATCCTCCTCGAAAATCAATTCCTCCTGAGTCGTGATCTTTCGAGGATCGAAGCAACATCTGTGACATTGTATTGGGTTTTCCATTTTTCCACTGGTTTTTTCTCAGAATGTTATAGTTAGAAGTCAAAGTGTACAGAAATTGCAATCCTATCCATTTAAAAATTTGTTTTAGATGTTTTTGGTCTCCCAATCAACTCAAATTATTAAAATTGAAATCTGTGTAACGAAATGCTCAGATTACGTTAAAAAATTGTTTTAGATGTGTTTGGTAACATCTATGTTATCTCTTCACCACATTTGTCTTCACCACATTTGTTGGCTTGTGCATTGATGACGCCTCACAGGAGGGAATTGAACCTCGGCGGTAGATAGCACGTCCTTAATTCATGAACCAAATAAATCGTAGTTGACGACGTGGTGAGTTTTGGGATCTTCTATATCTGCCCTAGTTTGCCAATGTCTAAACATGGTATGTCCCTGCATATCATTTTGTTGGGCTAAATAGGGTATGTCCATGTATGTCTGTATTCAAATGGTTTCCTTTTATACATTTTGTTGGGCTAAATAGGGTATGTCCTGTATGTCTGTATTCAAATGGTTTCCTTCCTGGTTTGGCAGTGACTGGATAGGAAATCTTCAATGTGTTAAGGGAATGCAATTCGTTGGTTTTAACCCTTAGAATTTAATATGTAATAATAATGTATTATTTATATGATCTAGTTTATGTGGCATACATAAATCCATGTGGGATGAGAGAATGATTCTATGGAATAGTGTAAAGCTCAAGGCCAAGGAAAGACTAGGAGTCCTAGGTTTACAACATCATGGGTATATTTTCCATTATATGCTCATTTTTATAAGGAAACGGAAAAATGCATAATAATATTATATCCACAATTTTTTTTTCTTCTTAAGGGAGATGCAATGGGACTATGATATCACAAGAGGGGAAGAGGAAAGAGGGGTATGTATGTACGAAATAGTTAATATATGATAATAAATTAGTGTACACAAAATGCGCAAAAAGTGTAAATGTGGAGTATAAATACAAAAGAGATACTAGAGATGGGTTAAACAGTAAATCCTTAACTAACAAGAGAACCTTTTTCAAATACCCCAATACATTCATATATCCCATTCACATGTTCCTTCAATAATGAATACATGAATTCTATGTATACATAATCCAAATAATTGCATATGTGGCCCTTTTATTAGGCTAAACTCATTACATATACATTTACATACATTTACCCCATATATGCCTCCTTGGGGTCATTTCATATACATTTAATCCCATATAACCCCCCTTGGGAAATGTCATATTATCTTTTGAAGGGATTTGTAGTTAAGTTTTTTACATGTGATCCTTCTTCTTTCCATTGATGATGACCCTTCCATCCAAATTCAATTATTTTTGGTTGTAATCCTCGAGAGTTGGTTGTTGCATAATTTTGTTTCCTTTGATTCCATGTGTTTTTTTTTTTTTTTTTTCCATGGAAAAATTCGTAATTTTATTTCAATAAAATGAAAAAATTACATTCTGTACATGTAATAGAATCATAGTGATCCCTACATTGTCGCATAATGCTGTTCAAGTATCTTACAGGTCTATGAGACCCAGACATTCTCAGAATAAATGTTGTCCAAAACAGCACACCAATAGTCGGTTACAAATGTTAATAGTAACTTCAAAACTTATACTCAGTTTGCCCTAAAGCTACAGAACAGATGCAAGCAGGTTAATGCTCCATCACAGTTCCATCATAGCCATATAGACCAATGAAATACCACCATACTTAAATAGTGAACATAGAAACTTATACCCAGCAATCTGGTTTGCACTTGATTCAGCAACACACCCTGATTGGGCACAGCAGAGGCCGTCTCCTCTGCTGCAAGCGATTCCTTCTAACAATCTGATAGAATTCAGATGAACGAAATGCCCTCTTATTCAGCAAAAACCTGTTGAGCATCTATTGACAGCGCCCACGTATGGATCAAATCAGAATTATTGCCATCCAACATGATAATCTGCGTGGTCCTTTGTTGCAAGTAACCAAAACCGAACAGAAGCTGTAGAGTTCAATCGCCCAGCCTGTCCTCCATTGCCACGTTGAAGGGCATATGGTAAAAACTGTAGGATGTAGCAGGGTTATATAATGTAATTCTCCAAATGCCGAGATCAAGACGTTGTTGAGTAGCTTCTTTGGAAAGAGAGTCTGCCATGCCATTTCGCTCCCTGTAAACATGTGTAAATGTTATATGATTAAAATTTTGCTTTAATCGTAAAACATCTTCCAGTATAGGTGAGAGAACCATCACATTACAGCGGGTATGCTCATTGGCCCAATCAATAACAATCAGTGAGTCTCCAAAAATCTGTAATGTACGACAACCCTGTTCAATTGCAAATATCAGCAACAGTCTAAGAGACATGATTTCAGCATAGTTGTTTGTACCGCTCCCCAGACCAGCCGTTATGTGGAAGTAATGAGAATCGGATAAGTGTAATACGATCCCCCCACCGCACACCAATTGATCCAAAGAAGCACCATCGAAGAAAGCCCACGGTGATGTAGTATCAATCGATTCAGCGATCACTGGACGAGTTCTAATCGGTTTAGTGGCAGACTTGTAATGAATAATGATGGCCACAGCTTGTGCCACTACCAGCTCCGTCGGGACTCTACAATCCTGGAAAATAATCTTGTTGCGCGTGATCCATATACCCCAGGCAAATATGCATGGGACCGCACAGATGGTAGAAGTCTGTTGTTCAGTCCACCAATCTTTGAATGCCTCATCTACATTTTCGCCCCACCAACGCGAGTTGATATCCAAGTAGTTGCAAATTTGTGTCCATACCGTCTGTGTGAATCGGCAGTGGACAAATAAGTGTGATAGAGTCTCATCCGCCTCCCTGCATAGTGGGCAAATGCCCGGGCCCTGTAGAAATCGTCTTTTCAGAGTATCCCATGTAGGAGCCTTATGTTCTAAAATCGCCCAAAAGAGTAGTTTGGCTTTTCCAGGGCATTTTAGCTTCCACAAGTTTTTCCACCACCACACCACAGCCCGATTTTGCACCTCCAAATTTAGCTGAATGTATCCAAGTTTAGGTGTGTATCGTCCTGAGGGATGGTGATCCCAAATAAGTTCATCAGGCCTATCAGTCAGCCGAATATGTGTGAATCTTAAGGTCCGAATGTAGTCCTCCCAAACCCCGATCAGATTCACAGGAACCTCAAGTCGCTGGGCAGAGGTCCATCCCTGGTGCATAAGAGTGGATAACCCAGGTTGTGCAATATCAGCTAAGAAAAGACATCCCCTAGCTGCCAGAAAGTTCCTTAGGTCCACAGGCAGGACATGTCCCCCCCTGCATCCTACCCAAGGATCCAGTCCAAGACGGAGGAGTTGTCCATTCCCAATACGCCACACTAATCCCGATCCCACCAGCTGAAAATGCTGAACCACCGCCTTCCAAACCACAAAGCAAGATGCCCTCGTCTTATTTCCCAGCCTAATCCATTCAAGTAGGGTTAAGGGAGCAATATATTTGTGGTAGACCACCTTTGTCCAGAGGCTCTGAGTATGGATGAGTCGCCAGGCCACCTTTGCCCCCAAAGCTTTGGAAAATAGGAAAATATTCTTTAAGCCCCAGCCACCCAGTGCTTTGGGGATGGCAATCAAATCCCATCTAACCCATACCAAGGCTCGATTCACTCCCTTACCCTTCCAAAGGAAGGCAAAAACCAACCGACGGATCTGCTCCAAGACGCCTCTGGGAATCCAAGCTAGTGACATCCAATAAACCGGTATTGCTTCCAATACTGATTTAACCAGAATCAATCGCCCAGCCCGCGAGAGCCATTTTTGACTCCATCCATGTAGTCGCTGCTCCAATTTAGCAGATAGCCAGTGCCAATCAGCCTTATGATATGCATTGGGTTTTAAGTGAAATCCAAGGTACTTTAAGCCATCATCGATGTCCAAAATCCTGTAGGGAAGTCTGATGGCCAAGCGGTGGATCTCCTGCTCATTTAATTGCGAGCATGAGATAGTTGATTTATCGGAATTCACAAGCATGCCCGCGGCGACTTGCAGAAGATTGAGTCCTTCGACCACCTTATCAATAGCCTGTTGCGAGCCATCACAAAAGATAAGAATGTCGTCAACAAATAGGAGATGTGTGATATACATTACCTGGGTAATGGAGATGCCACGAAAGGAGCCGTCGGCCTTAGCTTTCAGGATAAAACGACTGAGGCCTTCTGCAACGAGGAGAAATAACAGCGGTGATAGTGGGCAGCCTTGTCGTAGCCCCCTGCCTGCATGGAAGAAAGAGCTTGCCGAACCATTGATCAATACAGCAAAACTCACCGTGGTGATGCATGCCATAATCCATCGAACAAACTCATAGCAGAAGCCCAGATGTGTAAGAAGCATCCGGATATAAAGCCAACTCACCCGGTCAAAAGCTTTTGAGAGGTCAATCTTTATCACTGCACCCTTTTGCTTCTGAACCTTCAGGGTATGTAATCCTTCTTGTGCTACACCGATGGCCTCGTGAATTTGTCGACCTTCCAAGAATCCGAATTGTTCACATGAAATATGCTGAGACAGGATATTTTTGAGTCTCCTAGCCATAACCTTTGATATGATCTTATAAATGCAATTGCACAGTGAAATAGGTCTGAATTCGTCAAATCGATCAGGCTTGTCTGTTTTGGGAATGAGAGCAATAAAAGTTGAGTTGAAGGGACCATGTACAAAACCAGCCTTTCTAGATTCTTCCACCACAGTCAATAATTCCTCCCCAAAACAGTCAAAGAATCCCAAGTAAAATTCAATTGGCCAGCCATCAGGCCCCGGGCTTTTATCTTTCTGGAAAGATTGCATTACCTGCAAAAGCTCAGTCGATTGCACCTCCTCCATCAATAATCGGTTCTCATCCTCCCCCACAAAACGTGGGAATAGCTGAGACATCCTAATAACCTCAGCTATGGAGGCCCCAGGTTGAGCAGTGAATAAATCTTCGAAGTGTCGGACACCCATCTCAGCCAGACCATCAAAGCTGGAAACCCGTTCCCCTTCAGATGAAGCTAGTTCCCAGATTGAGTTAGTGAATTTTCTTCCCTTTGCATATGCTTGAAAGAATTTAGTATTCTCATCCCCGCACTGTAGCCAAATCGCCCTGCTCTTCATGCGCCACATCTCTTCGCGCTCACACAGTAACACATTTCTTTTGCTCTCCCAGTCCAGCAGCTCCCCTTTCTGTTGTTCATCCAGATATCCCATACCCCGACAAAGTAGTAATCTATCAATATTCAACTCAGCATCCCTCAGAATCTGATCATCTTTTATCCTTTTATCAGATGCCCAGATAATCGTGGCCTCTTTAATACGCTTGAGATTGTGTTGAAAGTGAGCACCTGCATGATCCAGAGACTCCAAAGGTCGATGAACCCACTGTTGCTGAACTAAATTCAGATAATCCTCCTCCTTCAACCAGCTGGGATTGAACTTGAATGGACTAGGAGGTTTGTTACGACTGCCCCTTAATTCCAGAAGTATGGGACAATGGTCAGAGACCCCCCCTGACCCAACCCATTGCTTTACAACATCAACCCCCAGTGCCAACACATCTGCCACCAGGAACCTATCCAGTCTTTTTGCCACCCTTTGTTCCCCTGCTCGCTTATTCCTCCACGTCGGGGTTAATCTGGTAGGCTGAATGTCAAGTAAATCCTTACCAGCAAAAGCTTGTATGAAAAAGTTTGCTAATGGATCCGGAGCAGCACGAGGCCCCCATACTTCAGATGACCCCAGGGATAGATTGAGATCTCCACCCAATATCACATCCCTTCCGTCAAAGAGATCCATGCTTAGCAAGGAGTCCCAGAATCCAGCCCTATTATTATAGGGTCCATAGATATTGAGAATCGTTAACATCCTGCCAATCTCAGCATCCCATACTTCCAAACCAAGACCAGAAGAGATACCCCAAGAGCTATCATATCTGCAATTTTTCACCTTCCACCCCGTTGCCAGTCCTCCAGAGCGACCACGTGCATCCACACCCACAAACTTCCAGCCAGGTAGCAATGTTTCCAAAATCCGAACCACCTCCACACTGCCGCCCAGTGTTTCTTGTAGTAGTAATATATCAGGTTGATTAATATCCACCAACCTCCGGAGAGACGATTTTTTAATGGGACTCGCCAACCCACGACAGTTGAATGACAAAAGTTTCATATATAACCCCCTTCCAGGGATTTCGCAGCTCTAAGTGCCCATTCAATAGTGGATTGAGTGCCCATTACCAAATCAATTTTAGCTCGATCCTGTGCAATGGACAGGTGAGATTTCCGTCCCCGTCCTTTCCCCATAGAATTTGCAGCCAATTCAGGAAGTCCCCTACCCCCTGATCCATCAGCAGAGATCACCCTATTTCTAAGTGCATACCGAATACTACGACCCACCGAATTGGGAGAGGGTAGAGTGGATACTAGGGGTGGCGTGTAAGCACAGTTTGTGACAGGAATTATACAAGGCGCTACTGTACAAGGTGATACAGGGCAGTCAGAAGAATGTGTCGTTAAACAAACCCCCCCCAAATCAGTGGAGACAGAAAATAGAGGATCAATAGAAGAGTGTTGTGACTTACCCGGGGGAGTTGTACCCCGACGAGAGATCTGTCCATTAATTTTCCTGGTGGATGCTCGAGTTAAGGCAGTCGTGGAGCTCAATGCAGTCCCCACTCCATCCTTCTGCAAGCGCTGAGAGTTATCCCAGCCCACGGTCTCCACAGTGGACAAGGGTGTCCCGGATCCCGGTTTGCCACACTTTGCCTCTGGTTGCATTGATTCTACAGCCCCAGTGGCAAAAGTAGACACAAAATCATGATCCCCTGCCATCAGTGGACTCCCCTTCCGCGCAGTATCAGTCCTGACCTCTGCTACAGGAGCAACTGGCGGTTTTCGATCCCGAAATGGTAGTGTGCACCCTGCAACCAGATGTCCAATAGCGTGACATTGGTGGCAACGAAAAGGCACCCCCACATAGTCCAAGATCTGTGTGAAATCCCCATCCTTTGTCTGAACGGAAATCTCAGCCGATAGCCCCAACCTAAGATCGATTTTGACCAGGATCTTAGCCACCGAATAATTACCGGTAGCAGTATGGGAATGGTCAGCGCATATGTATTCGCCAAGGAAATTCCCAATGGCAACAAATCTTGATTCATTCCAGAGATGCATGGGTAGCCCGGGGAGCTTCACCCAAATCGGTTCACGGTCAATTTTTTCAGTCTTGGAGTAAAAAAAAGGCGACCATCGTTTCAGCACAATGGGGACGCCCAGCATCGTCCAATGTCGGCCTATAACAGCTTCAACCTCACCAATATTTGCCAGTATAAAGGAGAACCAACCCTTCGTCAAGACCCTAATCTCCGGTGCAGCAGCCACCCGATCCTTCCAATTCTCAGACGCCCATCGCTGTAGGAAACCCCGCCCAAGCCTCTTCCCACGGGCATGTCCAACCACAGCAATGTGGGAGAATTCCTCCGCTTCCTCCATCGAGACATCCACACCCAACACCAGTTTGTCCTTCCTTCTCCGTTCCTTGACCTTGTTAGTAGAATGTTTAGCCGCCGGTGCAGGCCTTGCACGAGGAATCAAAGGATCATCATCAGGTAGGAGTACTCCCACCCCAGATGCCACCGCAGCAGATGCACCAGAATTGTTTCCCTGACCACCACTGGCCGGTCCCCGTTCCTCCACATCACGCAGTTCCACTGACTGAAGCAGATTTCCGAAAGAGAGAGAGGTTGATCCGCCACCCGACCGCATGTAATCACAGCCTTCCGAAAGAATAGGAAAATTTGTATAAGACCCCAGATGGGGTTGCAGCGTCCGTCCCAGGAGACCCGCCAAATCAGGCCTGTCCTTAATGCTGGCAGAAGACCGAAAGTTTGCTAAATCCTCCACGAGACCCTCCAGCCCAAGAGAGCTGGCCGGCGAATCCATCACTCCCACGGACCCCGGTAGATCCCCGGTCCCCCTGCCAGACAATAAAGGGCTAGGCAAAGCCCCCGACCCATAATCCGCCGAAATTTTTGCTCCAAGATCAAATATCCCTATGTCACAATCCCCACCCGAGGTGTAGTCCACCTCCTGCTCATATCCGCTCCCCATACCACGCCAGGGGTTCCCTCACGACAGGCAAAGCTGGACCCCGACCGAACACCCAGATAGGGCCCAGTCCCCTATCCACCGAACACAATGAATCCCACGGATCCCCACACACAGCCCCAGGGTTTATTCACAGACAGTCCATCCCTCCAAGAGCCACTTCAAAACAGATCCAGTGCCCAAGCACACGCCCAAACAGGAGCTGCTCATCATCCACCAGCAAAGACTGCGACCCGATGCACAGTAACAGCCCCAACCACGTCTAGATCGATCTCAAAAATGCGCTCTGCCCGAGTTAATGACCACCATCGCAGATAAACCACAGAATCCAAATCGAGAAAGGATCTCCAGTCAGAGAAAAGGAGGGCTAACCAGTCACAAGCCTGGATCTGCTCTGCTAATATTGCTGAGCATCCGGCATCTGCGAATCCATCAATAATCTCTGTATAGAAAATAACGTACTTCTCCCATCAGTTTCTTGGAGCCCGATCAAAAGACAAAACATCCGCGATTCCATGTGTTGTTATTGTAACTTCTCCATTTTTTTGTTATTCTTGCTCTCTAATATGTTGGGAATGTTATATTCTTTGCGTGTAAATTGACTGGAAAAATCGATAATCAACCAATATAAGTTGATTGAAGTAAGAGGTGATAGATCGAGGAAGTTTGGTTAGTCAAACGACCATAATTAATTGTTTGGTCAAAGGAAAATGACTGGTCGATGTGAAGTTGATGGAATGAATAGAAGCTCAACAAGAAATTGACCAAAGTTGATCCAGTCAAGTCGACTATAGAAAAATAATTGAAAATGGTTAGGAATTTATGGATTGACATTGATGAGCATTTGGTTGTATTGCATATACAAATAAGATGTAATGGCTATGAATGATAAACATTACTAGTGAGTATCATGACCATGTAATAAAGTGTGATTTGTGGTCTAGAAAGTCACGGTTGTAAACACCTATTTAGAGTGTTTGATTAATAAATGAGTGAAAGCTCATTGGTTTCTTGGTTTTCCTCTAGGAGAGAGGTTTATAGGGTAATTTGTTTGTAATGTGTTGATCTTGTGTGTAATTGTTTATGTTTAATCGTGTTTAATTATATGAATTGATTTGCAAACCTATTGTAGTCGGTATTAAGACCCAACCATTGGTATCAGAGTTGTCTTTGGTTGGTCCTAGATCTAGGGAATACCTATTACAATGCGAGTCTTCTGAAAGAATTGATTCACAATTAGAATGGATAACACGTTGAGGATAAAAATTGAAAAATTTATTGGACAAAATTTTGAGCTTTGGAAGCTTAATATGGAGGATCTCCTTGTAGATTGAGAATAATGGATTATAGTCGATGCAGGAATGAATCTAGTAGGTTTGTTGAAGGAAGTTTGTCAAAAGATCGATAGAAAGGAAAGGAGTAGAATCTGACTTTGTTTAGTAGATTTTATATTGTTGAATGTCTCAAAAGAAGACACCAACAAGAAGAAATGGAAAAAGATGGGGAACTTGTAGCAGTCAAAATATTTGGTTAACAAGTTGTTTATTTGGAAGAAGTTGTATCTTTTGAGGATGGGTAAATGTGACTCGATTATAGAGCACATGAATGCATTCAACACTATTATCAGTCAGTTGTTGTCCGTGGATATTAAAATCACCGAGGAGGAAAAATGCATTAGTCTATTGTGTTCTTTGCCAGATTCTTGGGATAGCCTGATCATGGCTATTGGAAGTAATAGTACCACATTGAGGATTGACGTTGTGGTCACATCCCTATTATTAGAAGATATGAGATGAAAGAAAATGAAAGGTATGACACATGATGCCTTGATGGTACAAGGTCAACCAGTAGATAGAGGAAAAGGAAAAACCTATAGTAGAAGATCAAAGTTGAGGGGTATATCTAAACTAGATACCCTAGTACAATGATAAAACATGATGGTGTTGCAACAAAGTTGGGCATTATAGACGAAAATTTAAGTTGACAAAAGTTGAGAAAGGTGAAGGGTCTAATGAAGGTCATCCAAATGATGGTAAGTATTCATAAGAAGAGAAAGGATACGTGTATTTTTACTCCACAAGTACAGAGTCGGATCGTGAATCTTGGATGATCGAATCTGGTGCGTCATATCATATGGCACCTTGCAAAGAGTGGTTCTGTGAGTATGAGAAGATCGATGGTGTTGATGTTCTAATAGGAGATGATTTACCGACCAAGATAGTTGGATGAGGTAAAGCTTGACTAAAAATAAAAGATGGAAGAATATGAACACTTCCAGGATTACATCATAACCTAGGTTTGGCTTGAAACCTAATCTTGGTAAGTAAGATGGGGAATGCAAGTGTGTGGTATGTATTTGAGAAAGATACACACAAGATGGTGCGAGGAGTTGTAATGTACCAAATCCCCCTATTAGGAAGACTAACTCAAATATAACAACTTGGACACACAGATGTTAGGATTGACACACTTACAAGGCTGAAAATAAGGTGGGATGAAGGTACTTACTTCAATAGTGGAACATTCAGGAATGCATCATGCCTGGGTAGAATCCTTTGGATAAACCAAAGGCTTCAAGATAATATCCCCAGGACTTATGTGGAACCTCCTGTGCTTCTGGTGCACACTGGGAGTAGCTAAACCTTAGGTAGGATAATATGACTGTCCCCAACAAGATATGAACTCAATTTTATTTGGAAGAAAAGGTTAAACAATAAAACTTCTAATTAGGAGCAAAGGTCGAGCCTTGGACTAGTGAAGGAGATAATTTCTAGATGATTTCGAATGGCCTCAAAGGCTTCCTAATTTATGTTCTAGGGACGTGGAGGCACTCTAATACCTTTGATTTAATTATTAGAACTTTTAGATAAGATATTAGAAGTATACTTGACAATTAAAGTCATAAAAACATGAAACTAGTCATTTTTCCTTACTAAGGCGCAAGCATTGAAAATAATGAGTTACAAACAACATTAAATGGTCACGAAATCTACAATAATATTCATAAATGAGGCCAACGACATGCCATTGAACAACAAGAAGCTATATCAAACTTTAATATATGCCAATAACAATGTATTGAATCCCAAACTTACAAAATGCCCAATTATCTTTGGGATTTTACAACATAGAAGTAGATATTGAACATCTGAGGATAAGAGAAGGATATTTCACCATTGGACCAGATCTATGAGGAGGATAAAATCATATTATAACTCACTGGAGGAACATAGACAACTACAATAGATCACAGGGGGTTCAAATGCTTAGTTCACCCTCTTCATTAGCCAAAACATACCACACTTAAGACACTATTGCTACCAAATCTTCACATCCACTTGAGATTACAACACATCATATTGTGGATTAGATTTGACCTGCAATTAACTCTCTAATGGATGCATTAAACTATGTGAAGAAGATTGGACATCGTCTTCCTCAAGCATCCAATAAAAGGATCACTAAATCTCTTAGTTGGATCAAGGATTGCAAAGGGGCACATCACCCAACGTTGGCAAGGGGCACACCACCCAAGCCTTTGATATGCGCAGAGCTCTCAAGATGAATTCTCAAATTGAAAAAAGATGTCAATGGGTGTGTTCAACCTTCTTTTATTAACCTCTGTTAGCTTTTTTTCCTCCCCTTTTGGACTTGCCATCTAGGAATTTTGAATCATAGGTGCATGGCTGTTTGTTTAGGAACCTTGCTTTTGACTTGGACTTACTTTCCTTCATGAATTCACCCTCATTCGATAAAATTAGCCTCTGTATCTTTCTTGGAGCCTTTTTCCTAGCTTTCTGCTTTTACTAAACTTTCATGAACCTTATCTTCCCAAAATTAGGAAACTTTTTGTCTTCTTAGCTTTTATGCTGCTTTTCCTGCTTTTGGATGCTTTCTGTCCAGGTTTTTCTAAGGAGAAAAATCATCTCCCTTATCCTCATCCTAAGCACCCTTCTTGGGCCACCTAAGCCATGTAAAACTCATAAATAATGATTAGAAATATTAATTAAAAAAATTTAAACCCACAATAATTCATTTATTTACATAAGGTAACGTTTTAGTCAAAATTAACCCCCTTAGCAATTTTTTAAATTATTTTTCCACTAGAACCCATGGAGGTTGAATGGGTAGTGGTGGACCATGGTGCTATAAAAAATGGGGACATTATAGTCCTCTCCTCCCAAAATTGATCGTCCTCAAGCAATTGTAATTCAATATGTCATTTGAAAAGATGCTCAGCTGTTTTGTTCGATGGTCTACCAAGAGGAAGGTTCCCAAAAACCTTCTCATGCCACCTTCTTCCACCTCCCTCAGTGTTAACACCATGAGTCTTCTGAAGACTCCCAAAACACCAACAAGGAATATAGTATGCCCATCCATCATAAAAGTTACCATGTGGGAAAATAATCCATTGCTCTACATGGATAGACTTTTGGAATTTTAGGCCGACTCGCCCTCCAGGATCCCATTGACCCTACTGCATTCCTCTTAACACTTTGGTCCCTTAGAACAACTTGTCATTCCAAAGGATACCAGGATACCATGAAAATATTGATAGTGCATTATTACCAATTCCTCTTTGAACACTTACCATTTGATATAGTAGGATCTGTATTTTCTCTTGTGCCTTCAAATCTCTCACTTGCACTATTTCATCCAATATTCCATGAATGTAAGTTAACCCTCTATCGGGTGGCCTACCCTGTGGGAAGTCTCCAAAATCCTTCTCATGCTTTCGAGGCATTCCTTTGATGTCTTCAAGATGTAGTGAAACATCTATGGTGGTGCCATGATTGGGTAATAGGCACTCAACAACCCATTCAATGTCTCCATGCCTCAAGACTGATCTCATACAATGTGAATACGCCACTTAATTAGGATAGGTGTTGATGCCTTGGGGAACTATCTACTTCCCAACATAATCTTTGAAACTTATTTGAGGCACTTGATAATTCATGGAATTCTCTCCAATGGAGTATAACCATTGTAATCCCAACACTAAGTTGGTGTCGGCAACATTAACAACATAAAAATTATCTGTTAAGGTATAACATCCTATGGTTACTTGCAAATTTGGGATCCATTTAGTGCAATCCATGGAGTTATTACCTGGTATGATGACTGTGAAGCCTTCAAATTTTTTAGTAGGCATCTTCCTTTTTTCCACCAAAGATGCATAAATGAAATTATGAGTAGCACCTCCATAAACCAAAATTGTCACTCTCTGCCCTTGAACCACTCCCTTGAATCAGAGAGTGTGGAAGCGAGGTACTCCGATCATGAATACAATATTCCCACTTGTTGGTGGAATTTTTTCTTCACCTACTGACTCATAGCCACCATCTGCTCTGACTGGTGATTCCTTAGCTTCACTATCTGAGAATACTTCAATGTAATGTGCCTTTCCCTTAGCACACTTATGGCCTGGAGCCCATGACTCCTGGCATGAGAAGCACAACTTCCTTCTCCTTAACTCATCTCGGTATTTGACAATATTATTCCTCTCAAATATTCTATCTAGACCCTTTTGAAAGGATCCCTTATCCTCTAGCTTAGGAGGTAAGTTTGTCTTAGGTGCGAATCTGGTTTTAGGAATGGCCTCTTGAATATCTCTAGTTTTATTCATGGCATATTGCAATGTTGTAGGTCAGTGAGATTTGACTAGTTCCTTAAGTGTCTCTGCTAATCCTTTTATAAACAAAATAACTAGGTGAGCTTTGAAAATATTAGTGACCATGACAACAACCTTTTGGAATTCTGAAATGTATGCATCTAGAGTTCTAGTTTGCTTCAATTGTGTAAGATCTCTGAATGACATTTCAGGATATTTCTTGTCAAATCTGTTCACCAATATTCTTGAAAACTCCTCATAGGTGGTTACAATATCATGTCCCAAGGTTATTAAACAATAAAACTACCATTCATTAGCATCTCCTTCCAAATGCAGGTATCCATCTTTTAATGGAATCTCTTTCGGACATAGGATTCAATTGAAAATATGTATCAAGCTTCTGCATCCAAGAACTAGCGGTGCATTTAGCTAATCCATCAAAATAAGGAAGGGGGATCTTACCAATTGTTCTATGTAATTCATAAGTTTGAGTGGGAATTCTATTTCCTCCTCTTGATTTGACCTTGTATTGGTAGTGACAGTACTCCCCGAAGGTTAAATGTCTCTTGCAATATATACCCAAAGCCATGTATTCTGCAAGTCAAACCTCCAAGGGTTCAACTCCTTCAAACTACATTTCATGCTCCTCCGTTATGGGTGAAAGGAACTTGGGAATAGTAGGCCTTGGGAAAATACTTGAATTCATTTGGCAGATTATGTGGCCCAGTCTTGGAGAATATTTTCTTGTCGTCCCGGTGAGGGCCACTACTACTGCAATCACCATATTGATTTTCCACCAATATAGACAAGATGTCTCTAGTTCCAGTTTGCACTTGCGTAAAGTTTTCCATAACCTTCAACATGCTTTGAGAAAACATGTCCTCCTTCTCTTCTCTACTCTTACCACTCTCCCCCATACTGGATTTTCCTCCTTGAATCTCAGCTTGTGTGGAACCAATTTCTTCTTCTTCTACAAAGGGTTCTTTCAGGCCTTTCCTCTTAAGGGATGGATTTCTCTTTGGACTCATCAAAGATAATCACGAGCAGGTTCAAAGGACCATGCTCTGATACCACTATAATGTACCCAAACCCCCTATTAGGCACACTAACTCAAATCTAACATCTTGGACACACATAGGGTAGGATTGACACACTTACAAGACTAAAAATAAGGTGGGATCAAGGTTCTTACTTGGACAGTGGCACATTCGGGAGTGCATCACGCCTAGGTAGTTTCCTTTGGATAAACCAAAGGCTTCAAGGTAATATCCCCAACACTTCTGTGGAAACTCAACTGCTTTTGGTGTGCACTGGGAGTAACTAAACCTTAGGTAAGCTAATATGACTGTCCCCAACCATATATGAACTCAATTTGACTTGGCACAAAATTAGGTCAAACGGTAAAAATTCTACCTAGGAGCAAAGGATGAGCCTTGGACTAGTGAAGGAGATAATTTCCAGATGATTTGGAATAAACTCAAAGGATTCCTAATTTATGTTCTGGGGATGTGTGGGGACTCTAATACCTCTAATTTAATTATTAGAACCCTTAGATCAGACATTAGAAGTAAAATTTCAATTAAAATCATCAAAACAGAAGACTAGTCAAATTTTCCTTACTAGGGAGCAAGCATTGAAAATAACGAGTTACAAACAACATTAAATGGTCACGAAAACTGCAATAATCTTCATAAATGAGTCCAAAAACATGCCATTGAACAACGTCAAGCTATATCATACTTTAATAGATGCCACTGAAAGTGTATTGAAGCCTAAACTTACAGAATGCCCAATTATCTTTGGGACTTTACAACATAGAAATAGATATTGAACATTTGAGGATGAGAGAAGGATTTTCACCACTAGACCAGATCTATGAGTAGGGAAAAATCATATTATAACTCATTGGAGGTGCATGGACAATTTCAATATCTCACAGGGCACAAATTTTCAGTTCACCCTCTTCATTGGCCAAAACATACCACACTTAAGACAATACTGTTACAAACTCTTCACATCCACTTGAGATTCAAATACATCATACTATGGATCAGATCAGATGTGCAATTAAATCTCTAATGACTGCATTAAACTCTGTGAAGAATATTGAACATCCTCTTCCTCAAGTATCCAACAGAAGGATCACTAAATCTCTCAGCTAGATCAAGGATTACAAAGGGGTACATCACCCAATGCTGGAAAGGGGCACATGTAATATCCTGATTTTGACCCTATTGCATTAAAATTGTAAATGATATAAATATCGTTATTAAATCATGGTGAGGAGCTCAAGGCCAAGGGCCCACCATCGATTTATCGTTTTATGTATCGACAATTAAAAATAGATTCCTATGGTTCTTGTGCTAGACAGGCACATGTAAATTAAGACATCATGTAAATACAAATTTTAATGAAATACCCACAACTATCTATGCAATGCAACAAGAGACGGGGGCATGATTTCACAAAGAATAGAGAGGGAAAATATTCAAACCCTTGAGCCAATAGAGTCAATCCATGTGTCAATGAGAAAACCCATAAACCATCAACTACCCATTTTGACTTATGCACCCAATCATTTAATTCTTCCAAGAGTTGGTTGAGGTAGTTAGTGCCTTGGGAATGGAGAGGTATGGAAACCAATTTCGTGCATGAGCAAGCCATCAATCTGGGAAATCGTATTTTTGCTTCTTGGGCAAGAAAAAACCCATGAAATTATGCCCAAAGCCATTCTTCACCCATGGCCTTTGCTCTCGCACGCAGTCTGAGCTAGCTGGGGCTTTCTCCTTCACATTTTCCATCATTTTCCTGCATTTTCCATGGATGGGAACTCGTTTTTGTATTACACAGTGGCTAGGAGAAAGGGAGTCACGATTTGGGGGTTTATGGAGGCCGTTTTTGTACCTTGAATACCCATAAACGTTTTCTGAATTCGACTTTCCCTCCCATGGCTAAATTCCCCATCTACCAATTCATTTTTGGTTTCCCACGTTTTTCTGAAGCTAATGGAAACCCCATTTTGGGAATCCCACTGTAAAAACGTTTCCCTTCATGCCCAACACTTGTGATTTTGCTGTTATGTGCATCCCTGTTTTGGTTTGAACCCGTGAGCAAGAAATTTGGAGTGGAAGTGGACCGGAATTGGCTTGATAAACTTAGTGAGGAAGGTAACCTCTCAAGAATATCAATAGGGCTGGATACTCTTCTATGCACACTTGGAAGAACACTAGAATGGGAGGTATGGCCTGAGGGACTGTGCAGTAGTGAAGGGAATACTTCCTTGTGCTGGGTGTGTAGGTATTGTGAGGACCAAGCTAGATAGATCTTGTAGATGGCATCCACATCTCTGTGGTTGAGCTCACTAGTTTAGCAATTCTTCCTTTCCATTTCCTTAGTAGCCTGATAAACCCAACTGTGGATTGGCTTAGCTAATTTTGGTGTATTTTCGCTATGTGTGAGTTTGCTGTTCCCTTTTTCCTCACAGAAATCATGCCCAGCTCGGGGGTGGCTGTTGTGTTGCGAGATTGATGAGCATAACTGGCCTATGGTTGGGTGGAGCGTTGCAGTTGCATAGCCAGTTGCTCGGGACTACTTCGTTTCAAGATAAGTACTCTCTTGTATAAATTCTGCAATGTCTTTATTTAATATCTGTCATGAAAATGTTGAATGTATGTTAGATATGTAGATGATTTTAATTCCGCTGTGTTCCTTACAATCTGCATATGTATATGTATTTTTGTTATCAATGAGTTTACTTAATTCATATGGGGCTAGATGCCCAGTTTTAGCATGACGTTCTCTCCATATCGCTAGTATGATGGGAGGGGATGTGACAACACACCACCCAATCCTTTGAGATGTGCAGAGCTCTCAAGATGAATTCTCAAAGTGACAAAAGATGTCAATGGGTGTGTTCAACCTTATTTTATTAACCTCCATTAGCTTTTTTGCCTCCCTTTTTGGAATTGCCATCTAGGAATTTCAAATCATATGTGCATGGATGTTTGTTTAGGGAAGTTGATTTTTCCTTAGTCCTACTTGATTTCATGAATTTACCCTCACTAGCTAAAATTAGCCTTTGTAGCTTTCTTGGATCCTTTTTGCTAGCTTTCTTCTTTTACTAAACTTTCCTGAACCTTATCTTCCCAAAATCAATAAACTTCTATCTTTTTAGCTTTTCTGTCACATTTCCTGCTTTTGGCTACTTTCTGTCCAGCTTTTTCTAAGGATACAAGTCATCTCGCTTATCCTCATCCTATGCATACTTCTTGGGCCACCTAATCCATGGAAAGATCATAAATAATGATTAGAAATATTAAATATAAAAAATTTAAACCCACAATAATTTATTTATTTACTTAAGGTAAATTTTTAGTCAAAATTAACCCCCTTAGCAATTTATTTAATTATTTTTCCACTAGGACCCATGGAGGTTGAATGGGTAGTGGTGGACCATGTTGCTATAAAAAATGGGGACATTATAGGAGTGATGTTACTGATGAGAGGAATTTGGACTGGAAACTTGTATAAGCTATTGGGAAGAACATGCACTGATGAAAGTGCTAAGTGGTATGTCTTGAGCCTGATGGAACATCTATTTGTTTGGTCAACTATACCATGTTATGGCATCAACGGATGGGACACATAGCTGAGAAAGGTCTTTATGATATGCAGAGTAAATGTATGGTCGAAGGTATCCTTTATTTCTCTAACAAAGTTGACTTCTATGAACATTGTATTTATGGTAAACGAAAAATGTAAGGTTCTCATATGATGCTACTAGAGCTAAATAAATATTGGATTTAATACATAGTGATTTGTTTGGACTTGTGTCGGTCCTTTCACAAGAGGATTTCAATATTACATTTATTTCATATACTATTTCTCTAGAATGGCATGGTTGTATTTTATGAGGAAGAAATATGAGGTTTTTGAGAAATTTCAAGAGTTCAAATCTCTTGTGGATAATTAGACTGGTAAAAAGGTCAAGGTGCTAAGAAATGCTAACGAAGGAGAATTGTGTAGAAAAGTGTTTGACTGATTCTGTAGATAGCATGGTATATCTAGACAAAACGAAACTCCATACATGCCTCAATAGAATGGAGTTTATAAAAGAATGAACATAATGTTGATGGGGAAAGTGAGGAGCATGTTCAATTGTGCAAGAGTTGCACAAGAATTCTGGATAGAGGTAGTTGACACAACATGCTACCTAGTGAATAAAGTGTCGTCAATGGATTTGGTAAATAAGAGTCCATATGAAGCATGGGATCCCAAAAGGCCCTCTATTAAACATATTAGAGTGATTGGGTACGATTCCTTTGTGCATATCCCAAAGGAGAAAAGAACAAAACTCGATAATAAGTAGGAGAAATGCATATTCATTAGGTACAAAGGATGGAGTGAAAGGGTGTAAGTTGTGGAACCCAGTGACAAGGAAGGAGGTTTATAGTTAGTATGTGATCTTAAGAGAATTTAGAGGAACTTCCGGGAATGAAGAGGTTAAAAGAGAAAACCATAAAAAGAAAGAGTTTGAAATGAATGAAAAAATTCCATATTTAGGGGAGTCAACTGAATCTGAGGGAGATGTGGAACAACAGACTCTAGATATTAGGATGTCTGGTCAAGCAAGGAAACATCCAAAAAGGTATAGTCCACCCGAATTTTTATCCGCTTTTTCATTATCTACCATAGAAGAGGATCCCAGGTTGGAAAATTAAGCACGTGATCGAATTGACAAAGAGAAACGTCTAGGAAAGAGATATGGAAGAAGAAATGGAGTCCTTGAAGAAGAATGAAACATCGGATCTTGTTGCATTACCAAATTGAAGGAAACCCATCGACAATAAGTGGGTATTCAAGAAAAAGTTGAATGCAATAGGTCAAGTTAAGAAAAATGATTGACTAGTAGTGAAAGGATATTCCCAAGTCGGGGGAGTCAACTTTGGTGAAATTTTATCTCCTATCTCTAAGATAACTTCCACAAGGGTACTAACGTATTTAGTTGGAGAATTTGATCTTGAGATATATCAGATGGATGTAAAGACAACAATTCTTCATGGTGATCTTGAAGAATAAATATAAATGAATCAACTTGAAGGTTTTATAGTGGAAGTAGAAAAATAGCTACTATGTAAGCTAAAGTATTCAATCTATAGTCTAAAATAATCGCCTAGGATGCGGTATCAAAATTTTGACATGTATATCTAGAAGATGGGGTTTTTAATAAGTTAGGATGATCACTGTGTGTATCAGAAGAAAGTTGGTTCTCATTTCATATATGTAGTTTTATATGTCGACAACAAGTTGGTCAGAAATATGATGGATCTAATAAAAGATGTGAAGTTTCAATTATCCTTAAAGTTTGACATGAACGATCTCGGAGAAAAACATTTCATTATTGGAATGGAAATATATAGAGATTGAGTACGTAGAATAATTTGGTTAAGTCAAAGAAAATATGTTCACACAAACCTGAAATTTTTCAACATGGAGGAGAGTTGACTCTTTAAGATCCCTATTCCCGTGGGAGTCAATCTAATTGTTGAGCAGTGTCCTAAGACACAAGAAGAAGTAGAATATATGTTACATGTGACCTTCGCTAGTGTTGTATGTAGTATAATATATGCTATGGTATGTACAGGACCCGTAATTGCCCATGTAGTGGGAGTATTGAGAAGGTACATGTCAATTCTAGGAAAAGAACATTGGACCATAGTCAAGAGAGTATTAAGGTATCTATGTGGCATGACAGATTATGTAATTTTTTATGGAGGAGATCTCGAGGACAACAAGGAAATATATGTACAAGTTTTTTTCGATTCCGACTAGGTTGGAGACAACACAAACAATCGACTAGTAGATATGTGTTCAAAATATTCAGTGAAGCAGTCTGTTGGATGAGTAGAAGGTAGTCAGTTGTTACACTGTTTACTACTGAGGCTGAACACATGGAAACCACTCATGCATGTAAGGAATTTTTTTGGTTGCAAATGTTGTACTCAGATGTTGGGTTTGGACGTCATGCTATTAAGCTGGATTGTGATAGTTAGAGTGCAAGCATATTGGCAAATAATCTAGCATATCATTTGAATATGAAACACATTGACGTTCAATTCGCCTTTGTGAGGGAGATGGTGGATAAACATAAAGTGTTATTGGGAAAAATATACATAGTAAAGAATGATGAAGACTCATTGACCATGTCGGTAAGCATAACATATTTTTATTTGTGTAGAGAAACGATGGGCTTATCATCCCTCCTGAGGTGAAATAGAGTTCTGAATCTCATGTTTATGAAAATAAGACAACAAGTCAGAGAATATTGGGAATTCTATATTGTTTGCATGTAAATCAAATAACAGATTCCATTGTTGACTGGTATTAGTCGACTGAAGTTGGAGGCGACAAACGGAGGAATTCTGGTTAGGAGGCCAACTAGAATTAGTTGTTTGGTCAAAGGAAAATGACTAGTTGATGGTAAGTTGACGAAATGATCGGAAGATTAACGAGTAATCGACCAAAGTTGACCCAACCAAGTCGTCTGTAACATAATGATTGAAAGTGGTTAGCAATTTATGGATTGTCATTAATGAGTAGTTAGTTGTATTGCATCTATACATAAGATGTAATGGCTATGTATGATATACAATTGTAGTGTGTAGCATGATCATGTAGTGAAGTGTGATTTGTGGTCTAGCAAGTCATAGTTGTAAACACTTGTTTAGAGTGTTTGATTAATAAATGAGTGAAAGCTCACTGGATTGCTAATTTTCCTCCAGGAGAGAGGTTTTCATGGTAATTTCTATGTTATGTGTTAATGTTGTTGTGTGCCATTGCTTATGTTTAATTATGTTTAACTACATGAATCAATTTTCAAACCTATTGTAATCGATATTAAGACCGAACATAATAATATATTGTTGAATAATGGTATTTATATGCCTTGATCCATGAATGTCGTTGATTTTTTTGTCTTATTCCTTGGTAGTGTTGATGTAGATCTTCTTGTATTTGTTACAAAAACTCTTGGTAGTGAGGGTGTTGATACAATTTGACATTCGATGAGTGGAAGAGGCTAGTTGCAATGATGGCTATAGGTGTGCCAATTAAAGTGATGGCTGGAACATGGACAAGGGAGATTTTTAGTGACAAAATTTGGCTTGTCATGAGTGTAATGAGTTGGGTTTAGTGATTTGAGAGTGTCATAGGAGGTTTCGTCACCCTTGTGGTATCATGTTCTGGCTTGGAGGTGGAATTCACAGTTGATTCCTATGGAAATGTGGAAAATCACTCTTAATAGCCAGTTTAGTGGACATGGCTTTAGTTTCAAATGAATATTCATGGTTGGCCTCTTTATCGAATGTTTTGCTATTGCATTTAGTTTAATGGGTAATGAAAGAATTGATAATATGTATTGTTTTTTTGTATATAGGGTAATTGATAATTGGGTTGGGCTCATACTTGCATGACACAAGGTCAATTCTGGTATGTTTCCACTATACCCCTAGGCATGCCAACATTTCTCCATGCATGATACATAGCGATCATGAGGTTTGAGCTAGTGATGTCGCAATGAGTCCCTTAATAGTGCAACCTATCGCTAATTAATCTACACTCTAGGGGTAAAATAATATTTTCATTTTTCTAATATATTGAATTTTAAGGATTTGAACTTGGGTGGAAAGGAATTAAATCCCTCTTTTTACCACTCAAGTTACCCTTACCTTATAATATCTATTGTTATTTCTTCCATTGTTTTGTATTTTGATATGGATTATATATTGTATTGATGTTAGAGGTTATATTTGGCCTTACTAATGTTTTAATTCAGAAAATAAAACTCGTGATTAGTTCTAGGTGGATAAGGAAGGCATCTAGGGATGCTTTATGTCTACTATTTATTTTCCCACTTTGTCAATGCTTACTACAAATATAAAATGTGGATTGGAAATTTTGTTCTAACAATGATTTGTTATAGTATTTTGTGATAAAAAGATCTGAGAACATGTTATATACTAGTTGATCTTGATGCATTCAATATGGAAATCAATTATTGGGTTAGAACAATTTTTAAGACTTCAAGCAATTCAATACATAATATTATAATATCAAGGGGTTACTATTTCCTAGAAATATGCATGTTACAATAATATAAATGTATTTTTTTTGCTAACTTTGGATAGAGTTGGTCCCTTTAGAAAATACAATATGTTGATCATGAAAAGATAGAAGATGTAAATAACCATGAGTACTAGGTTCTATATTCTTAGAAATAAGAGAGAATTATACAATGTGTAAATTTCACTTAGAATTTTTTTTCAAACTCTTAACCTCTACAAACCCTAAATATTCATATGAAAACAAAGGTGACATATCACAATGAAACACAAACATGACATATTTAGGTGGTATTGGATAAGATTTTGGGTCCCCTAATATTAGGTTGACCTTGAGATGGGTCAAATGGCTAGGTCCACTACTTCTTATGCCACTCTATTGGATTTGAGATTATAGGTTGAGCCTATTTTATAAACCCTAGTGATTATATAGCCACAACATGTCTCTTCTTCAAGTGTACTCATCCTCTCTACGTGTGATCAAGTTGGGTATGATCACTAGTATGGTCATGTTTCCAAGTGGGTTTAGGTTGGGGTATGACTGATAGAGTATGGTGGGCATGTAGGGTATTGAAAGTAGTGTATGCATTTTCTTAAATCTATATTAATAATATGTGTGTGTGTATTATACATTATATATGATATACTATAATATATATTGCATTGTAATATATATATATATATATTGTATTGTTATATTTAATATATTATTCAACTTGATACTGTGTGTGCATAACATCACATGAGTGGTAATGTTGGCCATGCTTCTTGGGTGAGGTACTTGCAAATAATCACTTTCACCTAGAATCTTAATGTTGGTTGTGTTTCACTCAGAGGGGTTTCCATTATGATATTTTCATGGATTTTCATCATTGGTGGTTGTTATATCTATTGTATTGGTTCAATGACTAAAATGTACTATTGTGTCCACTTCTTTATTAATTGAAGTGTCATTTTTGTTACGATATTCCTATACTCCATCCTAGTCCTAGCAACATTTTCATTCATGCATGCACTTTTAGGATTTACATGCATTATTTAGGGTTTGCATGCATTTGCATGCATCCCAATCATCAGTACCAGCACCTAGCCCTCAGTTAGCTAGCCCCCAGAGCTTCCTTCCACTCAGTTTCAGCCCTCCTAGAGCTTAGTGCGCCCTCCTTTCACCTACTGCATGAGAAAGGCGCCCTTCCTTACCTACCATTCAATTATCTTCAGTGCTTTCCTTCATTTAAGGCTAGATTGACTCTCAACTGACTGTATCACTCCGATGGACCTCTAGTGACACTTGACTGCCCATTCTGACTTCAATTAGCTCCTCATGCACCCTCCACTGAGATTCCTTCATTCAGTTAGTTCCAGTTACACTCAGTTACACCTACCACACTCAGTTAGACTCAGTTTGACTAATGGTTGATAGTTACTTGAGCATTGCTGACTCCACTGATGATGAGATAGACTACTAGTTGTGCTTCGATGACACTCCAGTGATCTTTTGATCACTCCATGAAGGCTAATTTGAATTGCCACCTTAGGCATTCGAATCCTCATGCATTGTACTATTTATTTTTCCATATTGTGATTAATTAATTAGTGTGTGTGAAGTATTTCTGCTTCTATCCGAGTTCTACCGTATTATTATTCTGTTGCTCATTATACTGCATTGACCACTCTTCTTCTATTTTCTTGCTTAATCAATTACTTTCTTGTGAGGTATACATCATCACTTAGATCTGCTGTGAGGATTTTCACATGGTATCAGAGCATGTTGAGAGTATTGTTTATCTCCATTCCTGAGATTTTTTTGCAGGTTATTATCAAGATTTTGAGTGCAGTAGTTGCAGTAGTTTCTACATTTATGCAGCAGTAGCAGTTGCAGATATTCTCTATTGCTTTTGTAGGTATTCTACAACTTCAAAGTATTTAGAAAGAATCCCTCCTCTTTCTCCATTCAACTATGATCTTCTTTCTCTATTCAACTATGATGAATGGAAACTGAATATAATAACACATTTGAAGAGAAATAGTCTCTTTGATTATTGTTTTGAAAGAGAGTTTGAATCCTCTGAAGAAGAGATTGACTGGTTAAATAATGGTGATATAGCTTGTGCAACCATAATGTTTGCTATGCCTTTTTACATGACACACCAATTCATTGATATTGAAACTCCAAAAGAGCTATGGGCTCACCTGGATGAAAGTTTTGGCAGACAGAATGAAGGAATTGTTCCAAACCCCTTCAAGAGCAATCAAAGTGATGCATTCACCCTCCTTGATGATCTCATTGATCATGAACCAGTATCAAACACATCTCATATTGAAGTTGTCCACAAAGAAGAAGAACTTGCATATTCTACACTCATGCTCCAAATTTCTTCTCTTTCTGTGCCAGCTCACACTTTAGATATTGCAGGAAGTCCTAAATCCTCTCTTGCACCAGAGTTTGTTGGTTTGCATCATGATCACATGAATATTTCAGAGGTAAAATCAGCTATTGGAGGTAATGAATTTGCTCTCCTCAAGCAATCACCTCTTATTTACTACTATATGATCATTATTCCATGCTTTCGGAAGGTTATTGAAGAATATGGCCATTGCCATTCGCTTGGGATAATTTCTCATGCACACCATGATTTTGATCTCACCTCTTATGGTTCAAAGGAGATCTCAAGAAACCATGATTCAAGTCTTGGATCTAATTTGGATTCTAAGCAAACACTACTTGAGATAATTTCTCATGCATATGATGGTTTTGATCTCACCCCTGTTGGTTCAAAGGAGATCTCAAGAAACCATTTATCAAGTCTTGGAGCTGATTTGGATTCCAAGCAATCATTGTTTGATAGTTCTTTTTGGAATAATCTCACCCATGATGGTTCGAAGGAGAAGACAAAAGACTATCTGCACATTCATAGTTTTGATCCTGCCTCAGCTGATTCGAATCACAGGTTCAAGGATCATTCTCATACTTTTGGATTTGTTCTCATCACATTCGATTTGAAGAGCAAGTACAAGCACATGCTTTCTAAGCATGATCCACTTCTTCCCAAGAAGAAGATACCTCCAGACATATGACCAAGCATCACACTTGCTTGAGTTTGGAGAATTTATTTTTGTGTGTGCCTTATAGTCTATTTTGAGGGGGGGTATTTTTCCCATGAGGTTTTCCCCATTTCCTCGGTTTATTGATTGTTATTATTCATTGTATTGGGTGAAATTTGGTCTTAGTTACCGGGGCTTAGGATGGATTAAGGGGGGGTGTTAGGATATTCCTATACTCCATCCTAGTCCTAGCAGCATTTTCATTATTTGCATTTTTAGTCATGCATGCACTTTTAGGATTTTCATGCATTATTTAGGGTTTGCATGCATTTGCATGCATCCCATTCATCAGTCCCAGCACCTAGCCCTCAGTTAGATAGCCCCCAGAGCTTCCTTCCACTCAGTTTCATCCCTCCTAGAGCTTAGTGCACCCTCCTTTCACCTATTGGATGAGAAAGGCGCCCTTCCTTACCTACCATTCAGTTATCTTCAGTTCTTTCCTTGATTTAAGGCTAGACTGACTCTCAAATGACTGTATCACTCCGATGGACCTCCAGTGAGACTTGACTGCCCAATCTGACTTCAGTTAGCTCCTCATGTGCCCTCCACTGAGCCTCCTTCATTCAGTTAGTTCCAGTTACACTTAGTTACACCTACCACACTCAGTTAGACTCAGTTTGACTAATGGTTGACAGTTACTTGAGCATTGATGACTCCACTGATGATGAGATAGACTACTAGTTGTGCTCTGATGACACTCCAGTGATCTTTTGATCACTCCATGAAGGCTAATTCGAATTGCTACCTTAGGCATTCGAATCCTCATGCATTGTACTATTTATTTTTCCATATTGTGATTAATTAATTAGTGTGTGTGAAGTACTTCTGCTTCTATCCGAGTTCTACTGTATTATTATTCTGTTGCTCATTATACTGCATTGACCACTCCTTCTATTTTCTTGCTTAATCAATTACTTTCTTGTGAGGTATACATCATCTCTTAGATCTGCTGTGAGGATTTTCATAATTTTGTTTGAACAATGTAGTTGTAAATGAGAAATTTGTTAGGTCCATCTGAAAATTGGTTATGGATTGATGCTTAGTTTGATATAGTATGATCATGGTAGGAACTTATAAACAAACCATTTTCCATCCTACTTGGACTCTTAGGGTCCATTGTGACTCCCTAAGAAGGATCACCTTTTCAATTTGATCCCTACATAATTAAGGCTAACCATAATACACCCCCACCCTCTATTTCAAAATGTTTCGTACTCATATTTTCATTAGTAACCATGTACACGTACTTGTAATTGTATAATGGGTGTAGAATTTTACAAATATTATACATCTAGTTCCCCATTTAGTCTAGACTCCACCTGAACTAGGAATGTAATCATTACCAAATATAGATCGAGTAGTCATATCAATTATATTCAATGATAGATATATTCAAGATAATATTATTTGAATGAATCTAGTTCAATTCAAAAGTCTTAATATCTATTAAGGCCACACTATACCTAAACAATTTGTCCTTCTAATATATTTTATTCAAGGATCCTAAAATTGAAATAGAAATGGTATACCCAATACAAGATGTAAGGGATATTACTAACTCACCCCATCCAAATTCTAGTGAGTTTCTCTATGTTTCTCGAACATTTCACCATATAGGAGAAGAATAACAAAAGGATTATAAATGACATTACATTGATAAAAAGTATCTTGCACCAATGAGTGCATAAGGACTAAATGGGCATCATAAGTTTGAGAAGTACAAGCTTGATTGGTTTTGGAACATGCTATAGAACTAATTCTAGTTCCTTCCAAACCTTATAACATGGATAAGTACAATATTGAGTGGTTGTGAAAGATGATACAAAATTGTTGCTATTTGCTACAAAAACTCATAATGTTGAATCCAGACTTGAGAATTTAATATTGGGACATAGTGGAAGAATATCCAAAGATAGTGTGCTATGGATTGTCATGTTATATGTTGTTGCATAACCTTAGTTTAGACACTGTTGAAATCATTTTTTCATGACAAGACAAATACATATCATTTTAAGGTGGCTTGCAATTAGGGGAAGAAATTATATGTTCATGAGTGTCTAGAAAATATGTGTTGAACTTATAGATGACTCCCCTTTACTAATTCGTTAATGGTTAAAATTTTGATTGTATAAAATTCTTTTACCACAAAACATGAATCAACTAGTGAATAGTGAAAAGGGCCAACATTGAGATGTTTGAAAACTATGCTTACTACAAAGGAACTTATTTTTTTCAAGAATAATTATTATCTATTGAGCAAGGACAACATCCTGAAGGTGGAATATTATTTGCCCCCTTCACCCCCACCATTCATCAAAATCAATTCCCCATACCCAATCTAGTTTTTGGAAAATAAATTTCATTAATATAATACAATAACATAGAAAATCGTATAAAATGTACAAAACCAAGAATCATGGTAAAAAAAAATACAGAAAATCATAGTTAAAAACATAATCACCTCATCCTATGTTTCAATAATTCAATATCATTAATCTTCTTATTCATCCAATTCAATATCTAATTCATCAAGATACAAATCATTGAAAGGATTTGTGATAGAAACAACATCATTATTATAAGGATATTTTACACCCTCAATATATGAGACACAAATAGTTGTCATTCCTAGTCACAATCAACTAAAAACAACAAGGTTTCATGACTAATATAAAGTACCACCAGGCCTCAATTTTCCTTCAGGAACAACAAGAGTCTCATGGGTTTTATTTATTAAAACCATAGTTGGACACACTTTCTCAATAATAAAATCATAGAGACATCTCAAAGCCCCATAAAAGGAAAGAAAGATCAAGAATTAGAAAGCCAAAAGTGAAATTCATGTTTGGCATATAAATTTATGACATGCCTTCCATCCAAAATTTGAACTTATCAACATGTTGTCCTACAAATAAAATATCTAGAGATAAGAGAAGAACACATATGGGATGATTGAAATAATCTAAACTTTGGAGCGATCAAGAGTGAGTTGGCGAGGACAATTTTCCATTGTTGAGGAGGAGCTACCAACTAGATCCTCACAATGGAGTCCTCATTTGAGAGAGAACATCACTAAGATATTTCCTATTATCCACTATCCTATTCCAGTAACTTTAACTTATAGGTAATGATCAGAATGGCCCATATCAACCAATATGAAGGGAATCTATCATAGTATATTGAGAGACCCTCATATGATATTTTCCATTGGATTGCTCAGTTAATAAGCATGATAAATATTATTCCTTAAAGAGGACATAGACCTCCATTCTCTTAAGCATGAACGTTGACATTTTTTAGTGAACAAAGAGTTATAAGTGGTCTTCTCCATCATACTAAGGTTCGAACACCATCAACATAGGATCAATATGAATGGCTAAGGATAAGAGGATATGAACTCTAGTGAAGGGAATTATACTTTAGGATTCACGTATATAAGTTTTTGTAACATTTTATTTAGATTTTATCTGGACCAATCTTATCTCCCCCTCACCTCCCCCCCACCCCCCCAATATGTACTATTGTTGATATATGTGAAAATGTATGAGTTTCATATTTGGTTATGGTTACTTTACTTGAAACTAATTTAGATTTTATTATATGCTTTGTTAAATTTATGCAAAGGATTGTGAGGAAGGTGCTTGGTTGAAGAGTGTTCGATAACATGAAGTACATTGTAGTGGTAGTTGGATTGCATAAGAATACTCAAAATCATTAGACATATGTTGAAAATAACTTTCTTATTTCACCCTCTTTGCATTTTGTTTGTTGACATGCATGTAGATATAAGGAAATATTGATAGAGATATTGATTAGTGACTATTGATGAGATTAATCAACTCAATAGAAGAATTAGTTAACTATATAATTGAAATCCCCCATCATAGAATTGGTGACTCCATTGGGGATTCTTTTGAAAAATCATATACATGTTGTGTTTATTTTTATTTTTTTAACATTATAAAAATTATAGTAGCTTCTTCATGTTGATATAAAGTTAGTGAATAGACCAAGAATTGAATAAAATTGAAATATGGACTGTTAAATTGATTTTTTCCCAACTTTTGGTCACTTTGTGCACCTGTTATTATAAACACATGCTACCACTTTTACTTATTCTAAATAGCAAGCATGGCTTCCCAATTTTTTTCCTTGTAACAATCATGAGTGCCTTCACAAAATTGAAAAAGTTTTAATTTCTACTTTTTTTTAAAATGATTTACATGTGTTGCATGGATGATTAAAATGAAACTTTGCTTAACCGATATTTTCAATCACTACAACAAATCACCCTTTTAGGAACGAATTTGGATTGTAGTAGTCTTGTTAGAACTGCCTCCCACAAAAAAATTAGGCCTTTGGGGGAGGTTTTAAACCCTTTACCCATTTTTTTTTGTGCAAATTGGACTTTTGGGGGCAGTTTTTTAAAAGCTGTCCCCAAAAGTCCAATTCTCATGTTTTTTTTTTTTTTTTTTTGGGGGGGGGGGTGTTAGAAATACCTGCCCCCCCCACAAAAGGTGTTTTTGAAGGTTGTTTTTAGAAACACCCCCTAAAAAAAAATCATGAGAATTAGACTTTTGGGGGTGGTTGTTTGAAAACTGCCCCCAAAAGTTAAATTCTCGCGTTTTTTTTTTTTTTTTGGGGGGGGGTTAAAGATTCCCCCTAAAGATATTTTTCAAGGAGGTTTTTAAAAAATCCCCTCCAAAAGCATTGAGAATTGAAATTTTGGCGGTGGTTTGTAAAATCCCGCCTCCAATTGTTAAATTCTCATGACGTTAAGGGGGGGGGGGGGTTAGAAAGCGAACCCCTAAATATATGTTTCAAGGCATTTTTCTAAACACCGCCCAAAAGAATTCAAGAGAATTTTACTTTTGGAGGCGGTGTTTTGAGGATCACTGCCAAAAGTTCAATTCTCATTACTTTTTTTTGGGGGGGCGTTTAGGAGGACTGCCCCTAAATAAGTTTTTTAGGTATGTTCTCAATATCCATCCTCTCAAAGACTAATGCAATTTTCCACTAATTACCCTATAATTGATCCCTAATTAACCTCATAATTGACACCTAATTACCCCCAATTAACCACTAATTACACATAAATGACCCCTACTTGACCTCTAATTTCCCTTAAATAATCCATGCTTACCACTAACTAACTCTTGATAAATTCTAAATGAACCCTAACTTTTTCCAAGGAAAACATCGTTGAGAAACCCAAGGGATGCTTCCAAACATTCATAGTCAATGGCATATTCTATAGCAAACCCATTGATGTAGACTAGTGTGCCTCACACACAGGGATTCAAAATGAGTGCATGCCACCATTAACCTAAATAAATGCCCAACATCAGGGGAAACCATTGGTTTAGCTAAGACCTTGGGCTTAAATGGTCCCTACTTACCCATAATTGACCTGTAATTACCATTAATTACCCCTATTTAACCCATAATTGACCCCTAATTACTATTAATTAACCCCTAATTACCTCATAATTGACCCCTTATTAGCCCCTAGTTACCACAACTCATGATCCAATAATTACCCCTAAATGACCCTTAATTACTCACAATTGACCACAAATTACCCCTAAATTATCACTAACAAATCCCTAATTACCCTTCATTTACCCATAATTACCCATAAATGACCCCTAACTCTGCGTTGGGCCCAAGTTCATCACATACTCCTTATAGAGGGAATTTTTGGCTTGTGAGTGGGATATGGTGGCTATTTTGGGATGTATAACACCATGAATGATTTTTTACAACTAGACCATAGTTTGGGATTAACGTCTAGGGCCTAAGTTCATATAGTTTACCCCATCTCTCATGGGTCATGTGTAGCACTCCAATCAATCATACATGCCTTACATATGAAACATTTAGCATATGAGTGAGACACATGTTAGAACAAATTAACCATCTAGACCTTAGTATATGCCATTATTTGGTTTCCTAGGTATTTAGAACTATGTTATTTGGCTACCTAGTGCATTATTTGTCCACCATATCCACTATAGAACCCTCTTTGTGCTTTATTTCTAGATTTTACTTTGCTTTTATGAGATAAAGTGCCATTCTTGATTTATCCTACTTTTATCTAGCTTTTGTGAGTTTAAGGAAGCTTTATTATGCTTTTCACATGGATTAGGATGAACTAGGAGCACTAAGATGAATTAGGCAAGTTTGTTGCTTTTCTGCCTCAACATATTCCTTCCTTTTCTCCCGAAAAGCCACCCACTAGTTGATTTTTCATCACTCATGGACTAGCTAGGCCCACTTAGCCAATTCGTGACCTTTCACTATGAGTTGGGGCTTGATACTTGCCATAGATGGATATTTGGTCTATTCTAATTCTGCCACATGTGAGCCTACTCGAATTTCCTCCAAGACTCTTGAACTCTCTCTGTGAGATGTATTATATATTGTATTCATATTGATGAATAATATAGAGTGGAAGTTTACAATAATTGAGTTCTCTCTTATGTTTTTGCTTCAATATTTCTTCTTATTTATGCTAATCTCCATGTAAATTCTCGGTGAGGACTACTTTGTTTCTAGATACTGGCTTGTGTAAATTATTTCATGGTCTTGAAACTATTTAGAATATGACATGTTATCATAGCTTAGGGATATTAGATTGAGCATAGCTTCTTGCAGTAATGCACCAGAAGCAATGGAGTTACCACATAATTCATGGGGCAATTGTATTGAGTCCTTTGGTTTATCCATTGGTGTCTTCCTAAGTTTGATGCACTCTGAATGTGCCTATTAACTAAGAAAATATCATAGCTTAGATCTAGATAGTCCTCCAATATAAGATTTTCAAGAAAGTTTGATTTGTAGGTATTGAAGATCAAATGGCAGAAATCTCAATATAAGTTCGAATGGTGAAAGTCTCCTTGAAGTGGATCCTTCTCATGTTGCTCCAGAAGTTTATGAGAACTTTGATTTATACTCTTCATATGCAGTTGATCCAAGAGAAGACATTCAAACCTCTATTGTTGAAGAATAAATCTCCTTCCATCTCTCAACAATGTTCCCCTCTCATACTTCATATACTGAGGATCCTATTCCAGTTATTGGTATGCAAGAAGGTAATTTAATGGTTATTGGGAAGTCTAGTATGCAATGTGAAGCTATTAGTTGTGGTGTCACTTCCATTGTCCAGGTCATATTAGAAAATTTATTGAAGATAATGGATTTCCACGAGGTTTAAAGGATTAAATATGATCCTCATCAAATTATATCGCAAATGAGACAACAAAATATAAACAAGGCTTTTTATCATCAAACAGTGGACGGATTAAAAGAAATGACAAATTTATTCAAATTTGAACAAGATAAAAAATAAGTAAATATGGAACAAACAAGCAATTTGGCAATGTTGGTTCATACACCAGCTAAATATGATATCACCAATAAGAGAACTATTTCAGAAGTTGATAGTATGGAACTAGATGAAGAAGTTTCAAGCAAGAAAGAAAAAGTGGAACAATAGAAGGAAATTATTAGTATGGAGGAATGAGATTTAATTGTTTCAGAAAAAAAGAACTACTTTGATTTCGCAACCACCTGTAAATATGCAGCAATATTATTTTTCAGAAATAAAGGAACCTAGAAGTAACTCTCAGTATAAGTATAGATTTGATTTCCTTTCATAGTATGTAGAAACGAAGAAGCAGTCTTTGGAAGAAAATCAGAAATTGTTCCCTGAAGTAAGAAAGTTGATAGAACAAAAAGTTTCCCTTGTTACAATTAAGGATTCAGAAAGAAACACTCTAAGGTTTGTAGTGGTGAACGATGAGAAAGTTTCTAAAATGGAAGTTAATCTTGATGATATTGATATACCCGCTAAGATTCAATTGCATAGACAAACAAGAGATGTCCTGTATTCTGATTTATTACAATTCACTTTAAAATTTTCTAAATTGCAGTCCTTGATAGAAAATATGGAGAGTCAATTGAGGCAAGAGAAGACATAAAACAAATCAAATTTGGTCCAGATTAAAATACTACAAATGGACCTTGTGACTGTGGGAGTTGGGCTAGGGAACAATCAGTGTACCAAAAGGCTCCTTGATGAAAAATAAAATACCATTCAAATGCTCAAGAAAAAATTGAAGGTGCCAAATTTTCAACATGTGCAATGTCTAGAGTTGACAGCATTACAACAAGAAAATGAAGCCATATATCAAGAAATGATGGATCACACAGATAAAATGTTAAAGTTACAAGATGAAAAGCATGCTTGGGAAAAATAAAGGATTGAATTGTTGTCACAAATTCCTATGTTAAATACCAATCGGATTGGAGCTGTGCAAGTGACAAAGAGCCAAGGGATCAATCTCTATGTACAGATGAAGGGAAAATGGATAAGTACTCCACGAAGGAACTGACCAGTGATATATCACAAATTAGTCTAAAATATGTAGAGATAGAAGAGTGGAAAGTAGAAAACCAAAAGTTGAAATAGGAAGTAATTCAAAATTTTGAAGAAAAGAAAAAATATTTGAGTGATAGAAAAAAATTGCAAAAGAAAGTTGATGGATTAAAAGATAGATTGATAGGTAAGATTCCATTACAAGGAGCTAAACACCTTATATGGGATGCGATATCAATGGAAGTAACCAAATTAAGGTCACGTTTTAGTTTTATGGATGATAAATATGTTATAGAAAACATAGCTCTCTAGAGGTGTAAAGTGGAAAACGAGACATTAAGCAAAAGACCTTCAGAAACAACTCAAAATACAGTCAGTTTTTTAAACACTCTAACTCAATCAGATATGTAGAGTTTTGGAATCAAAGATAGAACAACAATCATCATTTGGGAAGAAGAATTATTGGAAAGCATGATTGTGTTAAAGAAGTACAAGACAAAGCGCAACAGATGCTCGTTCAAGTTCAAAATTTTAAGAAATTATTTCAGAGGATTTTTGAAAATGGTCTACCTTATTTTTGGAGTGATGATGGAAAATTAATGACTCAAGAAAATTATCACATTTTGATAGTACAAGGTCATATGGATCACTCAAAATTTGAAGGTTTGGTCAAATGATTGACTAGATAGACAATAATTGAGAAATTGACCGATGATTTTGAAATATTTGATCAATTTCTAATGATTAAGAAGGATCTTCTAGTTGCATGTTACACAACATGCATAGAATTGGAGGTGATGGTAAAAGAAATAATGGATTATGAAATAAAAAATCAAGAGCAATGGAAAATTGTCAAAAAATTTGGGAAAACAAAATATAGTTTATATCAAGAATGAATATTCAGGTGTCTTAATTTGAAATGAAGTTGTGGTTCCTTTGTTAATCGCTCTAGTTGTTACATCAACCCAAATCAAAGCAACACGTTACAAGCTTGGTTGACAACAAAAAAAAAAATGTTCCTGAAGTTTAGATATTTCTTTGAAATTTCTATTTTTACCAAAGAATCAGTTAAGGGTTTATTCAAAGAACATTTTGTATAAATTCTGATTTTACAAAGTAATCGGGGTTGGATTTGAGAGAAAAAAAGACATAGTGATATAGTATTTTTTGAAGACTTTAATGAAGAGTAGAAGTACAGGTCTATCGAAAACAAAGATTCATATGTTGTCACTTTATTCAGTCTATTAATTTATATTTTGTGAATGTATTTCTTGTTACACCATCTTATCACTTTGTCTAATGTTTGAATGAACTACCTGAGTTAGAATTAATTTTATATGCTCTGATTCACACATTTAAATATTGTCAATGTTCTTTCTTCCAAATTAATGAAGAATTCATCCCAGTTAGATGCTCTGTCAAAGAAGGTATTATTTCCGCAATACCTGTGGAGTCTTCAATGAGTACATCTTGGTGAAAGTATCAGGTTTGTAGGAAGCATACACCAACTGGTTGGAAGCTTTGGACGTCAAAGTCTAGATATCAGCAAAATCGATCATCCATTTTACCAATTCTGTGTAGGGTAGAACTGCAGACTGAGCTGCAATGTCATGCTGATGAGATTTACTGATGTTCTGGTATAAATGTGCTTCAAAAATCATCGACGTCGGAACATCGACAGAAAAATACGTGATTGCGTGTGGGTTGGAAACCATCCATCGAGAGAAAAATCAAATATAAAGATTACATTCCCTACTTATGAATTCCATATTAAATAGTAGGGATTAGGACATTGACTAAATTATAACATATAAAAAAAAATTGTCCAGACTTCCGGCTTCCGACAAGAAGGGTTGTTTGACCCTTCATTTATGAGAAAAAATAGAAAAATGAATGGCCGACCCTTTCCGTATTGTAGGATTAGTAGGAATAGTAAACACCAAAAGGATAGGGAACCCCTTATTATATCCTGAAAATATCAAAATATCATGGAGAGAAAGGATCAGACGCCCCTTCATTTAGTAGAGAATTGTGAACACTTATATCCAACAATTCACCTATATCTAGAATGGTGAATACAAGAAGGATCGAACGAACCTTATTGTATTATAGAACTATTATGAAAAGAATACTGGGAAGAAGAAGGGTCGATCGCCCCTTCATTTATTAGATAATTGTAAAAATGTTCAACCTACGAAGGCTAGGATGTCAATTCATGTATATCCAGAATGGTGAACACTAGAAAAATACCGAGAACAATAAGGATCGACTGACCCTTCATTTACAAGAGAAATGTAAAAATATTCAATCTACGAAGGATAGGATGACAATTCCTGACTTTCAACTTCCGCAGTAAATAGTAGGGATCGGGACATCGACTAAGTTGTAACATATAAAAAATGTTTGTCCCAACTTCTGAATTTGGACTAGAAGGGTCGATCGACCCTTCATTTATGAGAGAAAGAAGAAGAATGAACATATGACCCTTCCTGTATTGTGGGATTAGTAGGAACAATAAACACCAAAAGGATCGAGCACCCCTTCTTATATGCTCTAAATATCAATAAAATCATGGAGATAAAGGATCGATTGCCCCTTTGTTTAGTAGAGAATTATGAACACCTATATCTAATAATTCACTTATATCTAGAATGGTGAATACAAGAAGGGTCGACCGACCCTTCTTGTAGTATAGAAATATTATGAAAAGAATACTGGGCATAAGAAGGGTCGATCAACCCTTCATTTATGAAGAGAATTGTAAAAATATTTAACCTACGAATGCTAGGCCATCAATTCATGTATATCAAGAATGGTGAACAATGGAAGAATACTGAGCACAAGAAGGGTCGATCGACCCTTCATTTATGAGAGAAATGTTAAATGTTTTAATCTATGAAGGCTAGGCCGACAATTCCCAACTTCTGACTTCCACGGTAAATAGTAGGGATCGATACATCGACTAAGTTATAACATATAAAAAATGTTTGTCTTGACTTTTGACTTCCGACAAGAAGGGTCAGTCAACCCTTCATTTATGAGAGAAAACAGAAGAATGAATGAACGAACCTTCTTTTATTGTAGGATTAGTAGGAATAGTAAACATCAGAAGGATCGGGCACCCCTTCTTATATCCTCTAAATATCAAGAGTATCATGGAGAGAAAGGATCGACCGCCCCTTCGTTTAGTAGAGAATTGTGAACACCTATATCCAGTAATTCACCTATATCCAGAATGGTGAACACAAGAAGGATCGAATGACCCTTCTTGTAGTATAGAACTATTATGAAAAGAATACTGGGTAGAATGAGGGTCGGTCGCCCCTTCATTTACGAGAGAATTGTAAAAATATTCAACCTACGAAGGATAGGCCGTCAATTCATGTATATCCAAAATGGTGAACACCGAAAGAATAATTAGCAAAAGAAGTGTCACTAACCCTTCATTTATGAGATAAATGTAAAAATATTTAATCTATGAAGGCTATGCTGGAAATTCATCTATATCCCGAATGGTAAACAAAAGAATGAACGGTTGACCATTCCTGTATTGTAGGATTAGTAGAAATAGTAAACACCAGAAGGATCGGGAACCCCTTCTTATATCCTCCAAATATCAAGAATATCATGGAGATAAAGGATCGGTCACCCCTTCGTTTAGTAGAGAAAAGTAAAACTGTCAAAGCTACGAATAGCCATCCAACAATTCACCTATATCCATAATGCTAAACACAAGAAGGAACGACTGACCCTTCTTGTACTATATAAATACTATGAAAATAATATTGAGCACATGAATGGTCGGTCGCCACTTTAGTTATGAGATAAATGTAAAAATATTCAACCTACGAAGACTAGGCCAATAATTCATGTATGTCCATAATGGTGAACAATGGAAGAATATTGAGCACAAGAAGGGTCAACCGACCCTTCATTTATGAGAGAAATGTAAAACTATTTATTCTATGAAGTATAGGTTGGGATTTCATCTATATCTAGTATGGTGAACATAAGAATGAACGGCCAACCCTTCATGTATTATGGGATTAGTAGGAATAGTAAACACAAGAAGGATCGAGTGGACCTTCTATTATCCTCCAAATATCAAGAATATCATGGAGCGAAAGGAATGGCCACCCATTCGTTTAGTAGACTTAATTGTAAAATTGTCGAAGCTATGAATGGTCATCCAACCATTAATTCTATATCCAGAATGGTAAAAACAAGAAGGAACGACTGGCCCTTCTTATATTATAGAACTATTATGAAAAGAATACTGAGCATAAGAAGGGTCGATTGCCCCTTCATTTATGAGATAAATGTAAAAATATTCAATGTACGAACGCTAGGCCGATAATTCATATTTATTCATAATGGTGAACATTGGAAGAATACTGAGCACAAGAAGGGTCGGCCGCCACTTTAGTTATGATAGAAATGCAAAGATATTCAACCTACGATGGCTAGGCCGACAATTCAACTATATCAAGAATGGTGAACACAAGAATGAATGGATGACCCTTTTGTATTGTATTATCATTAGGAATAGTAAACACAAGAAGGATCGGGTGCCCCTTCCTATATCCTCCAAATATCAAGAATATCATGGAGTGAAAGGATCGATCGCCCCTTCGTTTATTAGATAATTGTAAAACTATTGAATCTCTAAATGGTCATCCAAAAATTCACCTATATCTAAAATGGTGAACCCAAGAAGGATCAAGCTTTACAAAAGTGGTTCCTTTCCATGCTCACCCAAGAGCATCACTCGGGTTGATTTTGTTCAAAATAAAATAAAGAATCATGGATCTAATTTTTTTAGACCATTGTGTGACCTTGATGAAGATGAATTGACTACGGTGGCATAAAATATAATAAACCAATCAGTTTGACTAAGCATATCAGTTGATTTTTTTTTTGTGTAGAGACTTTATATCAATATTGCAAGCGAATCAAGAACGAGAGGTCAACCAGGGATTCGATCTATGAATATTTCAAATTACATGATGTTCATACTTTTCATTCACAGATTATCACTAACGATAATGTCATTGAAATCTATAAAATTTCTCCAAATCATCTCCAACAACTGTGCAATATTTTATGCTCCAATAAGCAAGCAAAATCTCATGAAAAAAAGAGAAAGAAAGAATCTGAAGAGGATAATGGTAAAAAATTACCAAAGGATGCTGAGAAAATATTGAACATTTATCAATAAAGAGGGGATGGGTATGTCCATTGAATTTGTCAAATATAGTTCACAAGTTTCCTATCTATGTTGTTATCCTGCATATTTGGTCAACACACTAAGATCCATTTCATTTTTTTGTGCGCCAATCAGCTGTGAACTTGTTATTGTTGATATGTGTAATTGTGCTAGTGCTTGGATAGAAGAAGATATGATTATGTTGTTATAATACTTAGAATAAAATGAAGCAGCTTGTAATTGTATTTTTTTAGCTAATATGGAAAACTCCTGTATGGTTTCTAAAGTTTTCACACATTTAAGCAATCAATCAAAACAAGTGGTAACATAGAATCCTACCAAGGGAGTTTATAGAGATTTCTCAAAGGACTTATATATAGGATTCTCTATTATACAGTATTAGAGAATTGGATGGGATGAGGATAATTTGTCTATTTTTCAAATGGATATGGATTAGAAGGATGAGAACCTACCAAGGATTGATTTTCCTTTGGCCAAGGTTACCAATGATAGTTTGAGAAGCCATGTTTTTGAAAAAGAAAGGACACAAGAATTCTGGGATCACATGGTTTCCAGATTGATCTCTTCTTGAGGTACAGTTCTTCGTTGTATGTAGGAGGTAGAGTTCTTCATTTATTGATCAGGTCGCCAAATAGAATAATTATTTCTATTGTGGAGAGTGTACAACAAGATTTGTTTCTGAACAATTTCTATCATGAATTGGATATAAACCAAGGTATTTGTATTAACATTTTGAGATGTCTTATTTCATTGTACTTTACTTTTTTCGGTTAGTTATGTTCAATAACTTATTCAATTTCCTAGTCTAGCAATATATATTTAAATAAAGAGCACACTTAGATATCATCCAATAAAATTATAGTATCTGATGAAGACATTGAATGTGATGGAGAATCCACAAATAACTACCAAACTGGTGGACAAGATGGACAAAAAGGTAATTTTTTTCTCAAAGATCCTAGTTAAATTAACTAAATTATGAATGGGGATAGTGACCTTGAATACTTGCAAAAAGTTATATAAAATGTATACTTGCAAATTTCCAGGTCAAGATGATTGGATTGCTTTTGAACATGTGGATCATCCACAATGAGAGATGGGATCGACGATGTCTGTGGATATTAGTCAACAAATCACATTGGATATGGGAGCCTTGGATAATAACGAATCAGGCTAGGGTTTGGTGCAAAATGAGGTATCTCCAACAATGTTACTCACCACTCAAATGTTGGTCGGTCATAAGTTGACAAGTAAGAGAAGAATATTATTTTCTACCTAAATTGGTAAATTATTTATTTATTTATTTTGAAATATATCATGAAAAGCAATATTTATGTGTAGCTCCCCATAGAAAAATGTTATTGATATTAGAAATGGAAGGTTTTCTATTTCGCAATAAAGTCATAGAAAATGACTCCAAAAGAGTAAAAAATGGAAATAAAAAATGCATTAATGGAGGAAAAAAAGTAAAAAAGGGGGAATAAAGTATTGTTGGTGAATTTGAATTTAAACACAAATAAACTTCATATGAGTCATGAAAAAATGTGATACAATTTTTGGGATTATGTCTTTCCAAATTCAATGTTGGGATTTGGTCATCTAAATGTGGGGTCAATGAGCAGAAGTCATTGTTTACAAAATTGAGTGGAAGTTTCAATGCGGGGTCAATGAGGGGAAGTCATATAATGTATCTGGTGATGTGTTTCAAAAATTGTAGAACATGCAAGCAATATACTTAGAAACATTGAAACACAATATTTTATTGATTGGGTTGTGTGTGTTATTTCTTGTTTGTAGATACTAGAAGAATTGTTACTAGTAAACCATTGATTGTTTTTTATTTCAATGGAGTTTTGTTGCACGTAATTCATAAAAAAAAACTGGATTGCCACGAACAACGGATATTGAATCAACCACAAAGTATTATTTTATACATCCAGGATTTAGGGATTTTTTTAAAAATGATATAGTATATTTGAATTTTTTGTATGGACATCTTCACAACAAAAAAACATTGACGAGTTTTTGCTAACATTATTAGAAAGAACATGATTAGAAAGGGAACAATTTAAAGTAATTTTAACACAAGAATATTGTTCTTGCATAGCCATAGAGGGTTATCATGGTGATGGAAATCCTTATGTATTTCTCAAGCCTTTAAACAACATTTGGGACATTTTGATCCATGGTTGGGATGCTATAAATACAATGATTGTAGATGACTCAAAAGAAAAACATGTTTGTAACCAGGAAGGGAACTATATTATAAAAAAAATGTATACTTTCCAAGATGCCAGTGAAACATTCTTGTTAGATCGATTATGGCCTTGCTTGCTGCACCTGAATGGCGTGACTGATGTGAGGCCAATTGTGAAAAAAAGAAAGTGTTTTGTTAAATAATACATTTGAATGTTTGTTTGTACTAGTATGTCCAATTACATTGTGATTATAATACTTGTAAAGTGTCGAGTTTGGTTTTTGAAAGTGCAAAATCAGAGCTTGAAAGTGCCAGAATCGGTTTTCAAAATTGCAAATTTAAGTATTGGAAGTGTCAAAAGTAGCATTCCAAAAGGGAAAAATAAGGTTCTAAAAGTTCCATTATCATATTTATCATATCGGAAAAGTGCAAAAACCAATTTCAAAAGTGGCGATATCAAAAGCAAAAGTATGCTTTTGGAACCCGTATTTGGCACTTTTGGAACCATATTTTGCACTTTATAAACCTTGATTTTGGGGTTTAGAAAGGTTGTTTTTGACCCGTCTTCAAAGTGACTTGGACTAAAATATGTCCAAGTTTAATGAAATAGGTGTTATATATTACCCTTATCTGTCATAGAAGTTTCACACCAATCTATTCAAATGGCTTCAGTAGATTCAGATCAAAGTCTTCCCTAGATGGAGGAATATGATCAAGTTACTTGGACCATTGGGTTTGTAAACCTCTCCTAGCACAATTGGAGTTGAAAAAGAGCATGATTGGGGGGAATATACCATTTTATTATAAATGAAGGGTATCATTCGAAGAGCCTGGAAGAACAAGAACCCTATTTTCCCCTACGCAGAAGTAATAAATTTTCTTATATCCCATGTTGATTCCACATCTCGCATCCTAAAGAAGTTGCATGTGACGGTATCACTTCCTTTCAACTAGCCCATTTAGAGAAGGCTTACAAGCTTCCTGTAGCTGAGGTTAACATGATGCTTGAATGGGTTGAAGACTTGAAATCAATTACATAGACATTATCAAGCAAGTATGGATACCTGAAAAACAATTTCTTTAAAGGTAAAGTAGTGGATATGAGACGAAGATGCTAAAGCATCCTTATTGGGTAACCATGGCTCTTTTTTGTGTATTGTATGTGACTAATAACACTTCACACTTCAAGTTCCAATGGAATCTAATTTTATATCATGTCACAATGCACACCAAAAGATTTGATTGGGAGGCCATTATTTCCACAAACATGGAAGACACAATTAAGAAGGTGGAATATGGTCTTCTTGAGCATAAATTAGAATTTCATGTCTTCATCTCTGCTGGACATATTTTGAATTTTACACGACATCCTAGGAATGGTATGGAAATGGAACCCTAAGGAAATTCCCATACATGTATTCCATCAAGTATTATGGGCACAAAATCATGCCATCTACTATAAGAAAATTTGTTAAGAATTCATCATGCCTTCGTACAAAATCATTTATGACAAGCCATCCAATCACATGTCAGAAAACGCCATCAATACGATAAATTAGCTAGGAGATTAGTACCTTATGGAGGAAGGGACCTATCTATGTATTTATGGAGGTTCTAATGCCCCACACATTTTCCTTAAGTATGTCACGAATTACATGGTTCTCAAGGAGATTGTGAGACAGTCATTCATCAACAAGATAGGACATGTGTTGAATAGCAATAAGAAGGCATCATGGCCACCCCTACCAATAACTATTGGAGCATACGAGATGTCCAAAATAAAGGGGTCTTTGGAGTTAATCAATAATTTTGAATCCTTTCATTTCAGTGAAAGAATATTCTAGAGGAACGACAACCATGGAAAATTTGCTAATCACTATGCAACTGTCAAGCTTTTCTAGGCCTATGCTGACCAATTTTGCACAAAAGGAGAAATATATTGATGAGCACATAGATTAGAAGAATTTATAAAAGGAGAAAGCATGAGAAATTCCCAAAAGAGGCTACCACTAGCAATCAAGATTAATAAACCCCTAAAGAATTAGAAAAGAGACTAATGAGAGAAGATTCCCTAAAAAGGATGAATTAGAGGCTTTAGTGGCATAAACAAAAATAAAATTGATTTCTAAGGAGCAGGAAAAGAGGGATGAAGAGTAAAAGTGCAGGTAATTGGAGCTTCTCAAAGAACAAGAATAATGCTATAAAAGAGAAGAGCAAATTCTACAAAAGGAATTTCAAAAAAAGAAAAAAATAAGAAACCCAGAAGACTAGCGCAAAGCAGGATCAAGGGAACACCTAAGAGGCACAGTTTAGTAGGCCCTGAGTCATGAGGTAAAAGAAAAATTTTGGGTAACACTTTTTTGACAAAGGATCAAAGGAGAAAAGAAGCGTGTGTGAGAGAACATGCAAAAAAAAATCAACATAAACTCTCAGCTAAGAGTTTAATAAAAATCTTGGCCAAGAGTTTCAAGCTGTAGATGATATTTTTTAAACTCTTGTACAAAATTTTATCAAACTCTTAGCATAGAGTTTTGGCCAATGAAATCATTGTATTTAAAAAAACATATCATATGAGAGTTTATCAAACTCTTGGCTTATAGTTTTGGTCAACAAAACCTACAAAACCGACAAACATTTCTACAGTTTACAGGAACTTGTCACTTTGGTAAGATCGAAAGCTTGCAAAATCACAAAGTTATCTCTCAAAATATATACCAATAGATTCAACTTTGAATATACTTTCTCATGGTATATGTTTTTTTGAATTTCATTAAATATTGCTATTTTTTATTATTTCTTTTCTAAACTCTTTCATTAATAATTTAGGGAGTTAAAAATCAGTCATAATGAAAATTCAATATCATAACAAAGACAACACCAAAAAAATGAAATCTTCATAGAGATATTCCTTTCTCTATCCTCTTGAAAAGGGTACTTTTAATTTTTTTCAATAAGTGACACACTAAAAAGAAAATTGAAGCTGACCAACATGTGTCGATAAGGAACCATTTTCTAAATATATGTTATTTCTATAAATAATAAGAAATAGTTCTCAAGTCTAAAAAAACTCAAAATATAGTCCATGCACAAGTGCATATTATGATCATACATTTTTTTCCCCTAAAATGAATAACCATCTCTCAAAAAAACAATGCTCACGTAGGTCACTCATTATCCACACCTAAACTTTTCAAGTATATTCCGTTCGTGAATGCCAAATTTCTTCCACGATATGTCCAAGGAGAATGTTTGTCATGTTCCTATTTTGTCAACACCATGAAGAAGATCAAACCCCATGGATCCTAGTGATAGATGGAATTAATTAATTAATGAGGGGTTAATTTCAGGCATTTAATTAATTAGGAGTTTGAATTAATTTGTATCCAAAGTTTATTATGCACTTGGAATATTTATTTTTCATGAATTTAATATTTTTATGTGAAATAAATGAGGATAATGCTCCACTAGGGTGCATGAGAGGATAAGGTTGACTTGGATTATCTTGAGGAAGAAGTAAAGAGAAATATTCCAAAGCTAGGAAAATCAAAGAAAATGAAAGAAAGTGGAGCAAATAAAAAAAGCAACAAAAACAACATAAAGCAGAAAGCATGCAAAATCAGAAAATAGAAAAGTTCAAAAAAGAAGGAATGTTTAGAAAATAAGGAAAGTCCAGAAAATCCAGAAAAAACGGAAAAAGAAATGGCAGGAAGTGGAAAAGCAAGGAAAAGCAAACCAAAGCAGAAAAGAAGGAAAGCAAGGAAAAAAGGAAAAAGAAGAAAAGCTAGCTTTCCTCATCCACTCAAGGAGGGTGCATTAGCTTGGGTTACTTTTTCATCAATTCACCCAATCACCATAAATAACCCAATGCACACCACATTAATTATTCTTGACGTTTTGTGAATTGGTATGAGAGCAATTTTGCCTCAGAGACTTGGGAGATGTGCCCTTGGTTAAGTTTGGGAAATGTGCCCCAGCTTTCTATGAGAGGATGATGGAATTCAGCCATTTTCACTGATTTTATTTGCAGGTCCTGTATCTGATCAAGTCTAATTTGAATTTCAGAATAATTATCATTCATTCTATGGTTTGAATCTCCATGCTTCTTTGGATTTCTGGAGCTATATTGTTGTGTAGGAGACGAGGAATGTTTATTCAATTATATGAGAGTCCCAATGGATATGATATGATGTAATAAAAATAAAAATAAATCTCTTATTTCGTTCAATACATTTCAGTTTGCATAAGTATGATATTTTCTCCATTTTCTACACCCTCTCTAGATTTGCCTAGATTTTGACTAGTTTTCAGACTAACTAGTTTTAATGATGAAGTATAGATCCAAATGAATTTATTTTTGTTCTATAAGTTAATTAATATGTTATATTAACCCATAAATTCCTCATAACTGAAATTAGTGAGCCTTTGATTATTGTTTGGGAACCTTGAATTCTCACTAGCTATGCAATCCTAGAAGGCAATTTTATGTGTATTTGTGTGAGACTTTCTCAGAAATATTTGTAACTTTATGGAATTTTATTTTAATATGTAATTATTTTTATCCATTTATAATTAACCTCTCCGAGTCATAAATACCCATCCCAAACCTCCAGTCCAAGTTTGCACCTATACTAGTCTGCATATGCTTAGGGGCCCATGAGCTTTGGAGTAAATTGCAGCCTTTATTATATTGAAACATAAACGGTCTCAGTACATCATGCAGAGGTATCATAAAATATCAGATCCTTCCATCCTTCCATAGCCTTTGATCTTTCCCATCTTTAGTGAATCCAGCTTCTCCAGTCATTGTTTTAATTAATTTTGAGAAGAAAATAGTTTTTGTATCATTGATATAAGTTGGTACATTATAGTGGTATCATAGATATTTCCTTGGATAATATTGTGGAAAATAAATATCAGATGAAGAAATATCTCAGAACTATCTTCAAGTTGCAGCTATGAAACTAGTTACCATCATGGAAGATGAAGGCTTTGAGTTATACGAGGAAGAAGAAATCATTTACATTGATGGAGGCCTACCAAGAGATGATGATGGTTACATTTGTGACCAAATGTACATAGATCAATGGGATAAACCATCGATGGCTAATCCTAATAAGGACTTTGCAAGAAGGATATCGACATGTACAAATTTGTCCTATCACTACCAAGAGTATCTGGCTTTAAGAGAAGAGATTCACAAAGAAATTTATTTCAAAGATTATTTTTATTACAGATTTGGATTTGAGATCTAGGGTAAATCATTGAAATTAATAGAGAGCAACAAAGCACCCATAGAGTAAACACGTTGTTCCACCTCTGTGAGCAAAGAAGAATAAAGAGGAATCAAAGTTGAAGCCTCATTGGATGCCATTGTTTCTAGCATGGAGGGAATTTTCATATTATTTTCAAAAAAAGTCTCCAATAATACTAATTCTAAGGTTACCAAGGAGAAATATGCATCATTTGTCTTGAAGTATCAAAATCATAGTAACAATCAATCATCAAAGGAGAGGAGCAACAATCTTCCAAGAGAAGAGCTATATGTTTCCTCCAATGAATGCATTGATAAAGAACAAGAAGAGTTCAAGCTAAGGAATGAAGGTAAATATGATCTTGGTAGCATCAATTTTTTTTGCATCAATCTGAATAATGTCCCACTAAGTTAATCACAAAAGAGAAAGGATCAACCCTTCAAGCATTCACAGAACATCCTTATGGAGAGAAATACAACCACACTCTAGTTGAGAGTGAACCTGGAGATTTGGAGGGGGATCATGTCATCACCACTCCACATCATGAAGAGAGAGAGATGTCACAAAGGTATAACAACCATTCTGATTTTTGAATTCACCAAGTTCCTTTGTTTCATCATGATATGCCAACCATTTCGGGTGATAAGGTTGGCAGAGAATATCCTTCTAGTACTTAGATCCAAATTTTTGAGAAGGATGAATTTTTAAAAGAGAGTTTGCATGATTCTCAAGAGTGGCATGGACACACATGTGATCAGATGTGTGTGTCTATTATTACGTATGAAATTATGTAGCAGCAACATTTCCAAGGAAAACATAAGGAGTCCTCATATTTACAAGTGCTTCAAGAAAGCATTGACTTGTAGGATGATTGCCGGGAACTTGTTTCACTCCGGAGAGATTATGAGCCTCTTCCATGTAAGGAAGGATTATCCTTGATGAATATTGATGATTACATTCCATTGGTATCAGCAAGCAAAGAGTCCTATTCATCATTAAATTGGATGGATAACTACATCACCGAGATGGAGACTACAAATTGTGCAAGACTAGCTCACATGGGTAAGAGTTATTTTTGCATTAGTAATGGATCTATTGTTGCATTCAAATCTGTTATGACCAATGAGAAGCATGCAAGGAATATGTGGCTGCAACATGATTCTTACCATACATCTCCAGTCGTAACTAGGATAAAAAATTACATAGCATATGAAGAGTTATCCCATGGCATGATATCCATAGTAAAGCTTGGTGACATTGTGGGGGCTACTGAGGGCCTTGCCACCATTCAAGGCACAAGTATGGATTACTTACATCATATTGAGTTCATATGGAAGTCACCACTACAATATGATAATATTATTGAATACCACCCATCGAGTAGACCACCTGACATGGTGAAGAAGCATGAGGCTGAATTGATGATGGATGTGACATCCATCAATATCTTTCATTAAAAGCATTTGAAAGGGTTCAAGGAAGGAGATGAAAGGGGCCTCAAGGGTTTATTTGACTGGAGACACATAAAACCAAGTCCTCTTTCATTTCTTATGGGCTTAGTAAAGATGAAGTTCAGAATAGAGTACATGTGCATAAGGAACAAAGTCCTTAACAAGGAGAGAATTCAGAAAGCAAAGACTACGACCCAAGGTAAATTTTCACATATGCTTTTTGTCAGATATTACTTGCATGATCTTCTTCATATGTTGCAGGAAGCATACTTGAAGGATGATGAATATATTTGCATTCCCAATGATGAGTTGATGGCCACCCAAGATTCTTTGAGAAGCACTCAAAGTTCCCTCTTGGAATCCAAGATGGAGATAGAACAATTTCTCCAAGAATTGCAGAAATCACATGCTCCCTCCTACATTCAAATCTGCCATCCTCTTTCGTTTGATGACATTCAAAGATCTATGGAGGAAAATGATGATATGGTGGTTCGTGATATTCATGATGAAATTCATGATGAAATTCATGTGCATGGGGAGTTTATAGATACATATGATCAACTCCAAACACCTACTACCTTCCAAAGCCAAACTGAGCTTCTTCCCGGAGTGAGTCATTCCTCCAATGAGGAGTCAAAGGAGTTCATGGTTGATGGACCAGAATTTGATGGAGTTGATGCATCCACATATTTGGTGGATACTTGTTGCAGAAATTTCATTCATATTGGGACCAATGGTAGATATTTGATCCATTGGGAGCACTCACATAGGGAAGCATCTTGCTTTCCAGTTGGAGCATTGGGTTGGAGTGTCTCTTCTTCCCCTATTTGGGAGAAAATACACACGAGTAATATTATTGTTGGCATATATGGAGACTTATTGGATAAATTTTACACTTTTTGTGAGCATCAAGAACCTCCATGGACTTGTGATGATGCCTATCCTCTTTGTGATTGGACATGGGAATTTCACCCTTGTCATTGGAACAACAATGTTTTAATTTTTGGTACTTGTCTGCATTGGGCATATCAAGTACAATCTAATTTGCATGTGCTTGGGAAGTTGAGGTAAAGGAGGCACATGATCTCCCTTCAGTTGAGCCAACCATGATGGATGAATATTATAGAGAGTTGATTCACCATTCTCCATTAAGATCACTAAGTGGGAGTATGCATCCATCCACTGATTGGGTGGATAGTTACATAAGGGAGTTGAGTACCCCAAGAGGTAAGTTTGCTGCTTGCATTAGTGGAAAGTTTATGGGCACCTCATCCATATTTTGTGATCAATTGTATAGGAATTTATGGCTGCTATTTGATGTCTTTAGTATGCTTTGTTGGACATGAAATTGCCATCTATGTCTTAGGAATGGGGATCTTAGTGCTAGTTTGCACATGGATTATGATGAGATTCAATATTCCTTTGGGAGTGATGAACTTCCAGTTTGGTGCAGTGTTTTAGACATCCCTCATGATGATATATTCTTTTTGTTTATATTGATGTTTGCAAGGATGCAGTTAAGACAATGGGACCCTGGAATTCTTTGGAATGACAGTTTTCCACATGCAACAATGCTATTGGGAGACATGCAGCAATGGAAATGGGATCCAGGAATTGATGAGTCATTTCAGTTTTCATTGATTTATGGAGGAATGCAACATAAGAAATGGTACCTTGAGATCAATATTGAAGATCCAGATATGATTAGAGTGGTGCAACAGAAACATGATAGACTTTTGGTATTTTGCTTGTAATTGAGGATTTTAATTCTAGACAACCAACAACATATTTTGAGGAGTGAGGTCACTTGTTGGCTTCATAAATGGTTGGAGTTTGTTTCTTGCTTGAGGACAAGAAATCTTGGGAGGGGAGGACTGTCATGTTCCTATTTTGTCAACACCATGAAGAAGATCAAACCCCATGGATCCTAGTGATAGATGGAATTAATTAATTAATGAGGGGTTAAGTTGAGGCATTTAATTAATTAGGAGTTCGAATTAATTTGTCTCCAAAGATTATTATGCACTTGGAATATTTATTTTTCATGCATTTAATATTTTTATGTGAAATAAATGAGGATAATGCTCCAATAGGGTGTATGAGAGTATATGGTTGACTTGGATTTAGCTTGATGAAGAAGAAAATAGAAAGATCCCAAAGCTAGGAAAATCAGAGAAAAGGAAAGAAAGTGGAGCAAATCAGAAAAGCAGCAAAAGCAACATAAAGCAGAAAGTAGGCAAAATAAAAAAACAGGAAAGTTCAGAAAAGAAGGAAAGTCAAGAAAATACAGAAAAAGCAGAAAAAACAAAGTCATAAAGTGGAAAATCAAGGAAAAGCAAACACAAGTAGTAAAGAAGGAAAGCAAGGAAAAAAGGAAAAAGAAGGAAAACTAGCTTTCCTCATCCACTCAAGGAGGGTGCATTAGCTTGGGTTACTTGTTCATCAAGTCACCCACTCACCATAAATAACCCGGTGCACACCACATTATTTATTCTTGGCATTTTGTGAATTGGTATGAGAGCAATTTTGCCTCGGAGACTTGGGAGATGTGCCCCTAGTCAAGTTTGGGAGACGTGCCCCATATTTATGTGAGAGGATGATGGAATTAAGAAATTTTCACTGATTTTATTTGTAGGTCCTGTATCTTATCAAGTCTAATTTGAATTTCATAAGAATTCTCATTCATTCTATGGTTCGAATCTCCATGCTTCTTTGGATTTCTAGAGCTATATTGTTGTGTAGGAGAGGAGGAATGTGTATTCAATGATATGAGAGGCCTTATGGCTCTTATATGATTTAATAACATTAAATATACATCTATGATGTCTTTAAACACGTTTCAAATTGTAGAAGTTTGATATTTTCTCCATTTTCTACACCCTCTCTAGATTTTCCTAGATTTTGACTAGTTTCCAGACTAATTAGTTTTAATGATGAATTATAGATCCAAATGAGTTTATTTATGTTCTATAATTTAATTAATATGTTATAATAACCCATAAATGTCTCATAACTGAAATTAATGAGCCCCTGATTACTGTTTGGGAACCCTGAATTCTCACTAGATATGCAATCCTGGAAGGAAATTTTATGTGTATTTGTGTGAGACTTGCTCATAACTCTTTGTAAATTTATGGAATTTTATTTTACTATGTAATGAGTTTTCTTCACTGATAATTAACCTCTCTGAGTCAGAAATACCCATCCCCAACCTCTAGTCCAAGTTTGCACCTACACTAGTTTGCATATGCTGAGGGGCCCAGGAGATTTGGATTAAATTGCAGCCTTCCTTCTATTGAAACATAAATGGTCACATTAAATTGTGCATAGGTATCAGAAAATATCATAGCCTTCCATCCTTCCATAGCCTTTGATCTTTCCCATCCCTAGTTAATCCAGCTTCCCTAGTCATTGTTTTAATTAATTTTGAGAATAAAATAGTTTTTACATCACTGATATAAGTTGGTAAATTACAATGTTGTATCTAATACTGGAAACCATAATATCGAACCTAAAAAGAAACAAATTTTCAAGAGAAGATAAAAGAGACTCACAATTTCGTCACAACACGAGATCGTCACTACTCAAGAAGTTTCAATATTCAAAGGGACTAATAAGGCACCAAAATTGATGGCTTCTGTAAATGTGGCTATTGCCATGGGAAACCAATACAACATCCAAAAGATGTCCCAAGACTTAAAATAGGCTAAGAAAAGAATTGGCACTCTGGAAGACCTCCTCTCGGAAGCTAGAAGGCAGATAATTGAGCTAGTACATGATCACAAGGATTTGGAGGTTAAGAAAATAACTCTAGAAGTTTTGAACCAAGACTTGTAGTCAGAAAAGGATGAAATAACAACCTGAGTTGATAGCATGATAGCATATAAATTCATTATGGCAGCTCAACTTAAGAAACTTTAGCAAGAGAAGAATGCACTGATACTAGAAGTAGATGCTTTTAGGGAAGAAAGGTAGAGCTTGGAACAATTCCATGCATGTGCTATTGCATTGCAAGACCAATTATTACACGCACATGGATTGATAATAGAACACTTGTATGAAGTGCATAAGATAGATACTAAGATCGAGGCGGTTTTAGAGGTATCCCAAAGAAGTGAACTCAAGAGTGTAGATGTGAAAGGAAAACTAAAATGCATGACAGTGTGGCATAAGCACCACATAGAAATCCCATCAAATTTTCCCAAGAGGAAAATAGAAGAAATGAAACTTGATTATGATACCTTAGGTAATTTTCAAAAAGGCAAGGGAAAACTACAAAAGGACATTACAACATCACTGAAAAAATGCCAAAATGTGCACCAAACCATAGAAAGAGTGCTCGAGAGATGTCACTTACCCCCACCGGGAAATTTTGAATAACCTATCCCAAAAGAATAACACTTGGTGGAGTTAAGGAAAATCAGGGATGAAGACTTGGAAGTTGTCAAAAAAATTGCACATGTCACTACACAGGCTCTTTATGAACATATCGAGATGCCCACCGTAAAAATCCAATTCATGACCACATGTCACAACTTAGTTACCAAAGGATTGACTATGTTGGCTAAGGAAGTTGTTCTTCAAGAAGTTTCATTATTCTTATTATACCCCAAACAATTTAATGTTATATATTATGATTTTGAACTTTGGAATGATTTCATTAAAGTTCAAGGAAATTCTCCTCCTTAATTATGTAATTTAAATTACATTTTAGTTTATTTTATAAAAAAAATGTAAATGCCTAAGTGATGTGTGCATTGGGATCCCAAAAGTTGTAACTTCCTATGGGAAGTTGAATAATCACTTAGAGGTTATTTTGTAAATTATAAAAGAAGGATAGAAGGAGGCAATATGGACTTTTGGCATGGGATTTTTGCTACTCACTCTTTGTAAGAAATATTTTTTAGAATGAATAGAGAGCTTCCGGACTCAAGTTTTGGCAAGTAGACTGTGATTTATATGTGGATGAATGTCATGGAACTAATTTCCTTTTCATCTGTTGCTCATATTTAGTAAGGGTTTTTTTTTTACCTATTGGATTATTCTTGTGGTTCATTACTTTCTATTGTGTATGTACTCTTGCAGTATATTTGTTTTCCACAAGCTATAAATGCAAAATGTGTTTATCTTGTGACTATTCAAGCAGTTAACCTCATTTTAGTAGTTGTTTCACGTTTCATGTTATGTGGTTATATGCTATTGAAATGCACTCCAAATTTATTTATGGATCATCGCTCTTACTTTCACTCCTAGCTAGGATAAGTTAGAATCATTTAGTTTGCATCATTTAATAGGGAATACTGCATTTGATATTTTAAAATAAAACCCTAAACGGTGGACCAGGCTGCAATCAGTAAAAGCCCCAACTAGTGAATGATAGTCGGGCTAGAATCTGGATGGGGTCCTCAGTCCAAGTGGTTTGAATTCTAATTTTTATTTCCTATTGGGGAGAGCCCATCATGTTGACGCATGGATTTTTCTATGCATGGGGAACTTTGGTGCTCAAAGGAGGGTCACCAGTGTATGGATGGCAGATGAAGTCCTCTCCCACATGGATTTTTATCTAGGTATCCATCCAAAAACTTCATTACCTAAAGGTTCAGTTCCTTTAAAGATAGAAGAAAGGAAACGATACTGATAGGAAATAACTCTCGTATATTCAATTCATTCACCAAACATTTCATTTATACAAATATTTTACAACCTTTGGGATTCATATTCCAATGGTCCATTGGAGTCTTCACAATTCTTTGTCTTCTTCAATTACAAACTACCCTAGGATTATAACATCCCCCCCTTAATTCGAAGGGGTGTTTGTAAGTCCGAGCATGGTTCTAAATATTTCAAACTTTTATCATCCAAGTTCGTTGGTGAAGATATCTGCAGTTTGATCATTAGTGGAACAATGATGTAAATGAACTGTATTTTCCTCTACATGATGTTGAATAAGATGATACTTTGTGTTGATATGTATGGTTCGATCATGGAATTTAGGATTCTTGGACAACTTGATTGCATAAGTGTTGTCAATCAAAAGTGGAGTGGAGTCTTCTTGTTTCTCCTGCAAATATTCAAGTATCTTCCTGAGCCACACAATCTCTTTGGTTGCTTCTATAGATGCTACATATTCTTCCTTTGTTGTCGAATCTGCTATAATTGATTGTTTGCATGATATCCAGGAGATGCTGATCCAAGACTCATTGTGTATCCATAAGTGGACACTCCTGATTATTTTTCACCATCGAAGTATGAATCAAAGTACCCAATAAGTCTGAATTCATCCACCTTAGAATACTTGAGTCCAAAGTATTGATTCCCTTTCAAGTATCTTAGAACTCTCTTTGCTGTAGACCAATGTCCTTTACAAGGTTTGTGCATAAACTGTGAAAGAATGCTAACAACATAAAAAATATCTAGTATGGTGGTAGTAAGGTAGATAAGGCTTCCTACAAGCTGTTCGTACTTGGTTGCATCCTCGAATTATTTTCCTTCACTTGATGTGAGCTTTAGCTTTTGTTCCATTGGAGTTGAGAGGGAGTTGCAATATGTCATACCAAATTTGTTCAATAGTTCTCCAATATACTTTTTCTGAGAAATGAAATGTACTTAGGATGTTGATTTACTTCAATTCCTAAGTAATAGTGAAGATGTCCTAGATCAGTCATTTCAAAGCCTTTATTTAAGTATTTATTTATGGATGCTATATAATTTTCATTGTTCCCTGTCATCAATAGATCATCCACATATACTAAAAGAAACACAACATATCTTCCAAATCTCTTTACAAATAGCGTTGCATCATCAAGATTGTAATGTTTGAAATTTAGCTTTAGAAGATGCTCGCTTAGCTTTTCATACCATGCTCGAGGTGCTTGTTTAAGGCCATACAAGGACTTGACAAGTTTGCATGCCTTGTGTTCTTGTCCCTTCACAACAAAACCTTCGGGTTGAGACATGAATCCATTTTCTTTCTAGTCTCCATTCAAGAATGTGGTCTTTACATCCATCTAATGAACTTTCCAACCATTTTTTGCAGCTAAGGAAAGTATAGTGCCGATGGTGCCCCATTTTGCTGTGGGATAGAATGTTTCTTCATAGTCAATTCCTTATTTCTGTGCATAGCCTTTTTCCACGTGCTGTGTTTTTCAAGTGATCCATCTGATTTGTATTTGTTCTTGTACACCCACTTGTTTCCAATTTGTTTAGTTTTGAATGGAGGATCGACTAGATTCTACGCTCCATTCTTTATGAGTGTATCATACTCATTTTGCATGGATTCTTTCCACTCATCACGAGTAGTAGCCTCTTCAAAGGAAGTTGGTTCAATGTTAGTAGAAAAATTTAATTCACAATCAAATGGGACATCCATGTCATCACCTGATTTCTCTGCATTTCCTCCATCTTCTTGTTCCCGTCTTTCCTACTTCATCTGCATGGACACTTTCAAGTGTCTTTGTGGCCCTTTTTGGAATCTTCCTTGATGGTCCAGGTTGATCAGCTGGTGGCACATTCTTCTCTTCTAGATTCAATCTTCCAATCCTCTCGATTACATCATTCAGTTGAGCTTCTTGCTCAGTTTAAGTGCTTGGAAATTCTTCTTCATCATTCTCTTCATGAGGGGTTGTTGGTGCTGATTCAAATTGAAATTCCATGGATTGATCCAAGATAGGGATCCCCCCTTCAATATGTGTAATTTCATTATCACATTCATAATATGTCTTTAGATGAGAAAACCTCTCTAGACGATCAAGCTATCTTTCAATAGACTTGTCATTTTTATTAGTTTCAAGAAAAATGACATCTATGGAAATAACAAACTTTTTTTTTATCTCATCATAAATATGATATGCCTTGGATGTTTTTGAGTACCCCAAGAAAATACATCTTCTGCTTCTAGCACCAAGCTTGTTTCTTTTCTCCTTTGGGATCAAGGCATAGCAGGTTGAACCAAAAATTCTGAGATGCCTAGCCAAAGGAAAGTGGAAAAACCATATTTCATGTGGATTCTTATCTTCTAGAACATGAGAAGGAATTATATTTCTCAAATATGCTGCACATAGGACTGCATCACCCCAAAACAATAGCTTCACATTCTTGAAAAACATCATTGATCGTGTTGTATCCATTAAGGTTCTATTCATCCTTTCTGCTACACCGTTTTGTTGGGGATTGTAGGGAACTGTAGTTTGATGTGTAATTACATGTTTGAAAATATAGTATTCAAATTCCTTAGATGTATATTCTTTACCATTTCAGATCTAAATGTACCAATACGTATTTGTGCTTGATTTTCTATCAATGCATGAAAATTCTTGAAAGTTTGAAATGCTTTAGATTTTGTCTTCAACAAATACACCCAACACATTCTACTATAAATTATCATCAACAAATGTCATAATGTACCTATTACCATTTGCATAAGGAATAGGCATGGGGCCACATAATTCAGAATGAACCGGTTCTAACTTTCTACATGCTCTGAATTTAGAATATGGAAATGGTTGCTTACTATGTTTTCCTAGTATGCATGCGTCGCACTTGTTCCTTAGCTTAGGAATGGTGGGAAAACCAAATACACCATTATTTCTTAACAATATATTTCTATTATAATTCAAATGACTAAATATAGCACGCCACAGTAAATTGGGTGACATATTACATTCTTCATGTTGTCCATATTCATAACCAGTCATGACGACCTCGTTGTCAGAGGATTTTCTTATCTCCACAATCCCATCAAATATGCACCAAGAACATCAATATTCTCTTCAACTCAGGAAGATAGAGAACATTCTTTAATATGAAATCAGGGAATCCAGGAAACTTTAGCCTAATTGATCCAATTCCCTGTGGTTTGAGGCTAGATTTATATGCAAAGTGTAATATGTCATTCACAATGTCATTCAGTTCTACAAATCAGTCTTTTCTAAAAGTCAAATGAGATGTCGCACCGGTATCAAGAAACCAACAATCCTTGTAAGGTGAAAGAGAATTCATTTCATTAATTCCAAGATTACAATGTGCAACAATATAATGAGAAGAATCAGGGGTTTTACCACCCTCTTGGTTTTTATTCTTATCTTCTTTATTCTGTCTACCTTTGATGGAGTTCCAAGATGCCCAGCACTGATCTGCTTCATGTCCATTCTTTCCGTAGCGTGTGCACTTCACATCTGATCTTTTGCTAGAGTTGTTTCTTCCTCCTCTTCCTTTGAAATTTATTCTTCCTTTGCCTCTTTTGCTACTATATCCCTTGAAAGGGTCTTTAGGCCTCTTTTGCTGCTATCTCCCTTGAAAGGTTATTTAGGCTTGTTCTTTGCTTTTTGAGCATATCAAAGATATTCTATAGTACTTTCAGTTGTATTCTTCCCAAAATCTTTCTCTATGTCTGCAATCTTTTCTACCAGAACTTCAAAGGTGAGGTCTTTGAACTTGTCACTTTCTTGCAAGGATTCAAGATAGTTTGAGTGGGGGATAAATAGATTTTATAAATGCTGTAAGTGGAAGATATAGTTTCATACCAGAGACTTGAATCTTATACATGATGTCTTTTATTTCAGATGCGACCAACATGGGGTCAATATCTTTTACTTCAAGATTAAATAACTTTAACATTAATTGAATGACTTCCATTTTAGAGTGCGAATCGTACAGATATCTTAGAGTTTTTAAGGATTCATAAAATGTCTTTGCGGGAAGAATACATTGGCTCACCTCTTCATTGACAGTGGCATAATTCATGGACAATGCTTTCTTTTCTTTGGACTACTAAATATCAAGTTCTTTCTCTGATGTTGGAGGAAGAGATGACAGTTCCTTCGTCGGTGAGAGTGGCATTTCCTTCGCAAATGTCGTCCCACAAGTCATTGTAGACATACGCAGCGTTGAAATTCCTCCACCATTCTAGAAATGTATCTTTGCCGGTAAGTGTAGCACCAACAACTGATTCTATTGAATGCATCTTAAACTTGCAACTTATACAATTCTTGAAAATATATAGAATGCAGGCTTAAAAGTCTTGCTCCTTTCTTACAAATTACAAGATTTAATTTTGTAGTTGTCTGCAACAAATTCTTCCACACTATTTTCTCACTCTCACAATTATAATGATAATCTTATTACAATGCTTCTTAAAGATAGCTATTACACATTACAAAGATCCGATAGTCTTCAGACAATGGCTTATTACACTTTAACCCTTTGCTCACAATACAACATACTGAATTACCAATCTTCAAAATATAAACTCAACCCAGTAAAATAAAGAAGACTGTCTTTACTTTCATAAATATATGCAAAAAAATGTATTAATACTAATGCAAATACCACAGCTGCAATGAGCAATGCACATGAGTACAGTTCGCAGCTTTCATCACTTCGCAATGTAGTTTTCAACATTACGCAGGTCTCAAATATGCATTCGCATCTCCCAATGGTTGCAAAGGAGGAGAGTTGGCAGCTTCATGGTAAAGTATCCAACGCACAATGGAGAGAGGTCTTCACACTATTTCTTCCCTTCAATCTCCATACGTAGGCATAGATAACAAAGAAGGTGCAGCATTTCACACATAACTCAACGTAGGTCACAAAAACGTGGACGTGTCAAACCTCGAGATCGCAGCAACCATTCGAACAATAGCACAGGTTTAATCTCTCCTCAGACATCGATGTCGAAGTCTTCACGTCGTGTGGGTCACAGTCTTCACAAAGTCGATGTCTTCACGCTCGTGGTTGAAGTGGAGATATACCATATATGCTCACAATGGACTCGACACGACTCGACACAGTACGTAGTAGTTTGATATCCAACGATCTTCACACAACGATTAGGGTTTGCAGCATTGAGCAAAATATACAAACACACATAAAAGTGAATGTAGCCTTCAAAGTATGCAGTCTCACACACAATTTTGAAGAGAATGATACACAACAGCAGTTTACGGGCTAGTAATGCTTCTCCACAGGTTTGATACGAGCTACAGCTACAAAAATATTTACCAAATCTTTCACAAGAGAAAGGGAGGTCGTGGTTCATCAACACAATGGAAGAGAAACAGTCAACTCCAGGAGGAAGTCATGCAACAATGAGAATGGAAGAGTAGCACAAATATCAGAAAGGGAACAGAGAGTAGAACACAGATCTAAAATTGGCGAACTGACCAATGCAAGAGTTATGGCAGAGCTCTGATACCACATGAAAGGAAATAACTCCCGGATATTCAACTCATTCACCAAACATTGCATTTATACAAATATTTTATGAACTTTGGGATTCATAATCCAATGGTCCGTTGGAGTCTTCACGACTCTTTGTATTCTTCGGTTACAAAATACCCTAGGATTCTAATAGATACAAATCACTTCGTTGACAAAAATCGTGAATTGGAACAACCCGATTCCTCCCCAGAAACTCTATACATAGTACCACATTAGGAGGTTAATATTTTTTTCCTGATAAACTAGGCATTTTGTTAAGCAAATCAGATAGTTTCTTATGATTCCTTTATTACCCAGAATGCGTGCTCCTTGTATAAATACATAGAAACAAAAGAGTCGGTTTTGGTTGAGTCCCTTAAAGAGTTAGTAGATTTATCATTACAGGAAATCCTTGAACCGCTTGTGTTGGAGATAATTCCTCCCGCCATCTGTTTATATCCACCAACCACTGTACAAAGAGTTAATGCATAGGGTGTAGAAGTTAATGTGCCTCGGGTGAAGAGGCATCGGCATGTTCAATGTATTTTGGGGTGTTCATTTTAGTTCGAGAATTATGTAGAAGGGCCGCAGAGCTCCATAGAACATCATACCCTGTTTTGTTTTGCCTCCTCTGTCGCATACTCTGTTTTTAGTGATGCTCTGCCCCTCCACAGAATTTGACAGCTTGAACATATTCGAACTTCATCTCCCGATTCTATTGCTTCTTAACATACTCTTACCCCTCTGAATTCACCTCGATGAATTCATAACATGTCCCGCAACATGAACCAACTTCTAGCTTAGAGTTCTCAAGGTGCTTTAAATTTCGCTGGACAAATTCATGACCTACCCAAACACCTTGAGAGCGCATTTTTCCTAAATTTGTCCCTGGCAAGGGAATAAATATTGAAGATGACCTAAAAAAATTGTATCTGTCCTTGAACATCTTGAATGTGGATCACGAAGATGTGGTGTGTCATTTGTTTCCCTATACCTTTGAGATTAAATTATCCACATGGTATTTTAGAATCCCATCTGGGTCAATTACTAATTGGGATGATTTTGAAAAGGCTTTCTTGAGTAAGTTTGGTGAAGAAATATCCTTAGCCTCATAATAAGAGAACTGTTGGCTCTGAAAATGGATAAGAAGGAAAAGGTTAAGGATTTAAATCAAAGGTTCACTGCGGTTTTGAATAAGTTCACGATTGCTACCAAAACTATTGAAGAAGTGTTGGTAAAGTATTATACCACATCTTTGCATGTGTCCTTGGCTATGTTTCTCAAGAGGTCCTATAAAGATACATTTCCATAAAAATTTAAAGAGGCCAAGATAATTGAACTTGAGATGACTAGTATTGTCAAACACTCTGTATAAGTAGACCCTAAGGCCACCTCATCCAAGAAACCACTTTTATTGACCAAACCAATTGTTGAAAATCCCACCGATTTAGGCAATTTTTTAAAAATAGTTCAAAAGTTATCCAATGAAATAATTGAATTGAAAAAGAATAAAGGAGCAAGTTCTTTAGCCAAGAAAACTTTCAAACCTTTTTTTATTAAAAAGGAAGAAACTCAAAAGCCCCAAGAAAATGAAGCCACTACTTTCAATTTAAATGATGTGGGTATGGATCACTTTTACACTTATCATCAAGAAAATCACTAAAAATAAAACTACCCTCAGGGGATAAATTCTATGACATTGATGATAAATCAACTACTTGACAAGCAAACATTGATTAGGAAGAAGAAACATAGAAGCAACAATCAACTAGAGCCGAGAAAAAACCCAAGGAAACTACTATGGTATTATGGGATTAAGATCCTAATCCATATATGGATGATGATGAGGATGCTGCTGAAATTAAAAATGTGCATAATGCCCCTGCAAACTATGCCTTAAGGATTAAAGGACCTGCCAGCACAAGTATCAAGATAGCTTAAACTAGAAAAACGAATGACTACACTAAAAAGACACAAAGTAAGGATGTTTATGCTAAAATTAACATCCCTTATAAACAACCTCATAAAATAGAAGGGACTATAGCTACTCGGAAAAATAGTGGCCATAATGAATCTCAGAAGACCACGCTACTTGTGAGTACCAAAGGTTCAACCCATTCATAGGGGGATGCCACAACATATGTGAGTAGTGCTGGTAGTTATAACATGGGATATGATGTGGTAGAAGATTTTAAAAATACTAAGGAAAATATATCACTGTTTGAAATATGTAACTTGCCTCAACAATAGAGATGCTTGATAGAATCCCTTGACTTCACTACTCAATCTAAACCCAACACTGTCAAATAAAATGAAAGTAAAAAACCCAATGATGGGAAAGATAAGGAAATCAATGAGGCTAGTATTGGAGGTAAATCCAAAAATTTGACACCACCCTTTCTACTCACATTTGAAATTTGTAATTATAATGTTCACAACTATCTGGTGGATTATGGAGCCTCCTCCAATGTTATGGCATACTCTATTTGTAAAAGGATAAACAATTAACTGAGTGCTTTCCCTTCAAGAATAACATAACTTGATAGGTCTGATGTTAAGGTAATTGGTGAGTTCAATAATTTTTTAATAATATTAGCATCAGATGAGAGGGTTTGTCATTTTAATGATATTGTGGTGGTATACATACTGGAGGATTATAGGTTATTGTTGAGTAGAGATTGGTCTAGTAAGTCACAAGGGTAGTTTTTCATTAATTTGTCGCATTTGTGGATCCCATAATAGAACAATACAAACTAGATACAAGTAATAAAGAGCCACACATGCAAATTACTATCACAAAATTGGAAGGAGAAAAATGAACCTATGAATTTTACTCACTTAGTCTTAGGAAACTATTTCCTTGAAACTGAAGCAGGCCGCTACCAATTGGATATTACCATCCATGAATCAGACACACAACCCGTTTTTCTTTAGTTTTCATGGGATGATGATGAAGAATGTAATATATTGGAATTAGATACTGATGTAGACTCTAGCGATAGTACATGATTTGATTTTTATACATTGTTTTTTAATGGCTCAAATACACAAGAGGGTGCAGAGGTCGGATGTGTCCTTGTAAATCCTCATAAAAAAAACTTATAACTCCCATAAGTTAGAATTTGAGTGCAGAAAAAAAACTACTTAGTATCAATCCCTTGTCCAAGGCCTAATAAAATCCATTGATCTTAATCTATTTTTTTTTTGTGAATCAGACATCATTGTCATACAAGTCAGAAATACAATTGATTTTTTAGCTCCACACCTAAAGTGCTACCAGACAGAGGTATGGATTTTGATCTCAAACTTTGAATATTTTAATATTAATTATATTCCTTGGTTAATGAATGTTGATATTGATTTATTGACAAACACTGCTTCACATTTAATTCCTCCCAATGACAAATTTGCCATTGAACTGCTTTTCAAGCCTTCTATTCCAAATAATGTGACAAATTGTAGAGTTTTTGATGATGACCAACAGATCATTGATTTTTTGACAAATGAGGGTACCTTTAAAGGTTCCATTATATACGATGAGGAACACCAAGCCAAATTGGATAAGTCTAAGAAATATGGAAGACACGGTAAATGAAACCTCATGCCTAAAGGGGTACACACACATGAAAAGTTGTTTAAACTACGACAGAAATTTAGGAATCCTGTAAATGTCAAAACAAACAACACCTCAATGCAATATGAACTGGTGAATTTTGGAACATCATAGGATTCTAGTGTTGGCATGCAAGGGGAATACCAAGGTTACAATCTATATTCACAAACAAAACGCTCGATACCAGCCTTTCAACATCACCTACAAGCATATGAACTCTCACCCAAGGAATATAAGGGAATTGTAGGAACCAAGCTTCTGAAATATTGAAGGTATAGAAGGAATTCATTCTATTATAATACCATTGATTATACCATTCATTCTATTATACTACCATTCATTCATCTTATTGCGCATAAATAGAGATATTATTCATAAGGAATCATAATAAATTCAAAGCAGTAACAGAAACATAACATTCATGCATGCAATACACATAAAATTCATCACAAAATATATTGGCTCCAAAATAGGTTCATTTATATATTATTATCATTTGGAAAAACTTACAAAACGTGCACAAGGTGCATCATATCTTCGTCACAAACCCAAAAATACCCTAGTATTACCTTGCATTACAACAACAACAACTAACTAACAACCAAAGAACAACTAATAAAATCCTCAAAATCCAACCCTTGACCCGAAGAGACCTTGCATATTTATATTTTAGACTGGGATGATATTGTTACAAAGTGGGAACAAGTAACCAACTACTTCTAACTAAATTCTGTCTTTTGTGCACTTTGATCCTTCGATTGACCTGTCATGTGGTACACTTTCGGTGTGTTATTCCCAAAATTGCTCCAAAACCATGCTCCAATAGGCCCCCAACATTCACTTGTTGTTCGTCCCGAGCAAATTCAGTTGCTACACATACTTTACCAAGTACTCAAACTTTGACCAAGATTATTTGGCTCCGTAGTTTTCCCATTAATGCATAATACCTTTTGAACTACATGCTGACCCCTCTAGCCATGTCGTTATGATCATTTATATGAGCAAAGTTCCAACCATCACTCAACTCTTCTAATTAGGTTTCTCTCTATACTATTACTTCTCCTTTTGATGGCACCATGCCGCTCTTTGTCATGGCTTCCTTAGCTTTTGGCTTATGGTAACTCTACTTTTAGTAGCGTCAGCTTTGTTTCCTCACTCTCAACCTCTGCTTTTCCCTTCGGCTCTGCATCTTTGTCACATATACCCAAGAACCCATATACTCTAGCCTTTGTTCTATAGATGCCACTTTTTTAACCAATTGCTAACTAACTCAACCTTGTAATGGTGTGCTTGTACTTAGTCGAGATTCGATCTGGATTTGCCATTATTTTGAAATCTTCGCCTCCAATTTCGCTCATCATAGCCACAAGTGATCTCTATCCTAAGTCACTTCAACTCTTTTGGTGCATTGATTTCATTGTTTCCATCATCTTCTGAAATGTTTCCTTTGCAATTGCAAGTTGTTCCTCTACTTTGTATTTATTCTCTATAATGTCATATGCTATCTGTAGTATCAGAGGTGCCTGCAGTTTCTACTCAATGACTTGTATGATCTTCTTAACACCTACTTACACTACAACAAGTTCCTTTGTCACTCTCTATGCTTTCTCTTGTAGTGGCTCTAAATTATGTGCAATGTCCTATTGTTGGGATCTTAACTTATTAACTTCCATCAACTACTTTCTATGTTCCACCAACATAGACATATGCTCTGCTACTAGTAGAGTGTTCATTGTGTCCTTTAGGTTCTGTTCCTTTGTCTATGCATCCTTTACTTTATTTTCTATGTCCTTCAACTCAACATCCTCAATGAGCTACATCCATATTTTCGTTCTTTTCCTCATACATCTATGCACACTTTTCTTCCAATGTAATGATATTTTCTACTGTTGCACTAGTTGTTTTCTCCCTTTGTTGTTTCTCCTCTAGTGGAGTACTTAGCACTGTCCTTACTTCCAAGTCCACAATTTTTGCATGGGAGGCTTGAATGGCCTCGATTATATTCATCACCTTTTCCTCAACTGGGATGTATAATTCCATCAATACTTCTAGCATATTGCTGCAAAATTCTTCTACTACCTTCTTTATCCATTAGTATCTTGTGTAGCCTCTTCTCTTTCCTTATGCAGCTTAGTATTTTTCTTCTTGCATTGTGTCCTTAGCTATAGTTTCTTTGGTCCAATCTACTTATGTCGCAACGACATGTAACTAAATTTCATGTGCTACACATGTCTGTAAAGTATGCAAAACATATGTTGGTATATGTGATAAGACTAACTCAATTGAACTTACTGCTAGTGCGTGCTTTTGCATTTCTCTGGTGCAGAACTTGTAAGCTCCTGATGCTATATTCAAACTTATGCATGCCATTAATGTAATTGATGGCTAAGATACCATATGCCTTGGCCCCGTACTCTCTATATGTTCTTCCTATGATCTACTTGGTGTTATTTTTGCTACTTCCAAAACTTGACGTAATGCAACTGAATTATCTTGCAATCTTGTCTATGTTTCTTCCTATTTCTACACCACTTTTTCAAATGCTTCCTCAGTTTCTGCCTTAACTTGTTCACCAATATTGTCCTATCTATATTATATTAATGACTATATGTTTTCACTTTCATCGCTTTCCTCTCATTATTTTTATTCCTTGAGGAGCCTGCGTCAGTCTTCTTCTTTCTCTTTTCACCTACTCCTGGTATGGTTTCCTACGTCCTGCCCCCTGCACCATTCTTCTATTACTCTTATTTTTATTTCTCTTCTTATGACTCTTTTTCCTTCTCCCCTTTTTTCTCCCCATGATGCTCTTCATCGGATCCTATGTATTGCACTTCTTGTTCCTCCTCAAGGACTAGGACTCTACACTCTGTGTCCCAATCATTCACAATGAGGTTGACATCCTATTCTATCAGTCTAAAGTGCATCAGAAATTGTTTGTTTTATGGGTCCCTTTTCGCTTGAATATACATGTGGTGCATCCTGAATTTGAAGCATGAAATTCCCTTATACATTTCAACTATATGAGGCTGGATGCGTAGTATGCTCATGATACTTCTTTGGATTACCTCCTTGTAAACATGAAACACTATGTTATTATCAAATTTCTTGTTCTTATGCATGGTATTCCACAAGCTCACATATCTTGGTTCCCAATGTGGTTTATGTGTCCAGTCCATAAAATATGTATCCTTTGGTTTCCTCCAAGATGATATCACAATTAATATCAAGAGCCATGAATAATGAAACTTTGACCAGATTTCCTATGTGGCTTTGCATTCTACTATAAATTCATTCACTAAGAAGGTGGCCTAGTTCATTTGTATGCCTACTGCGCACTTTTTCACCACTTCTATTACCCTTGCAATTAATTGATCCTTGCGTCATTTCCTCAATAGATTGCAGTACAACACCTTCGTCGCAAAATTGATTGAATCGTCATTGATTCTAGCAACATCCAATCTACGCACTCCTCTAAAGGTGCCATATTTCTCCTTCATCCTTTTGTCCAAGGAGTTTTCTTGGCTTCTATCTTTGAACAATGTAGATGGGTCCTCCCCTACTACTAATAACCTTTTTATCTACTGAATCAACTTGTTGTTGTTCTATACTACCGTGTCTAGCCAGGGGAAACCTCCATGTACACAACATAATAGTAATTGCATGCAATTATTTACTTTTGTGGTCCTTCCAAAATGTGGGATGTCAAACATGTTGAGTATTTCAGCATGGTTCAACATGATAGCCCATTACTTTGGTTCTACCAAAATTATGGGTGAATCTGGGCTTGTATTCATGCATAGATACTTCTCTCTGATCAGATATGGAAACTTTTCTTTATCAATGATGTCAAGGTCTACATACCTTAGATGAGGTATTTATCCCAACATATTTCCCTCCATGAAGACCCATTCTGGAATGGTGGGTGTCACCAGGTAATACTTTGGCACCTTGGGAATATTAACCACCTTTGTTGTTGGTTTCCTCGGTGGCAAATATGCTCTCGAAAATATTGGTTGCATTGAGCTCGATGCTCCTACAGTTGATCCTCTTGGTGGTTCTTTGTCGATGATGATAGATGGATGATTCGTGCACACGTTTTTCGAAATGGAGTTTGATACCTTTCATAGTTCCATTACTATGAAACTTCCCTCCTCACTCGGATCACAACTCTATTTCATCTACCTTCGGCTCTACTCCGCTCAACTCAACTTTAATTTGTTAAGGAATTATGCCTTGATATCGTCGCTTTACCTTTGGTTTTATAACCCTCTTCTATCTATGTTGTCCACATTCAAACCTAATTCTGCATTCAATGTTTTCCTAGATCCTTGTAACAAAACTTGTATTTAGTCTAGATTTACTCAAAATTTGCTAGTCTATCTATATCCTTTCGATGATCTCTTACATTAATTATGCTATGTCCCCACTATTTCACCACACCATTGACCTTTAATTCTCCTAATTTCATGGTATTTAATGATCCTTTCTATAGTTTGCACATATTTTCCTTCTTGCTTTACATTTGCACACCCAATTTTCTTTTCTACACTCCTCCTATCTCTCCATTGTTTTCGCAACAAATTCATTTTTATACAACCTATTCCTTTTCCTATCTGACAATTCTCTTTTTTTTCCCCCAAAATCATTCTGACTACTAAACATGAGAATGAATATCCCTATATGGTTTCAACTGACTCCCATTGACAAATCCTTTAAGGGTTCCATGTTTAGTTTCTCTAATTGAATTAACCATGCCTATATGACAAATTTTATGACATAAGGACCCAACTAATGCATTTTGAACTTACTTGGGGGCTTCAAAAAATTGTTGACATACATAAAAATGAGATCTCTAGTATTCAATTGCTTCTTTTTTGTGTCTGTCATGCCAGGCCTTTTGACACACCTTTTGGACCTGTTGGTGAAATCCTACGATGAACCGTTCTTTCTTCAATTTTATTAATTTTTACAATCTTCTTTCTATTGCACCACAATCAGTGATCTCTTTCAGTGCATCCATGTAGAGATTTGGAACAATGAAATCCATAAGCATGACTGCCACTTTTCCATACACTATCCTGAATGATGCATTAATTGTTATCTGCTTGCATGTTGTCCTATATTCCCACTATACTGTAGGAATTCTCAAGTCCTAGTCATGTCAACTTACATTGTATATCTTTCAGCATAGTTTCTAGGATCTTGTTAAATGCTTCCCATATTCCATTTGCTTGAGGGTGATAGGAGGTTCTCTTCTAGTGATAAATATGGAAATATTCTATTAAAGAAACAATTGTCATATTCAATAAATGGGTCCCCTGATCACTCATTATAATTCTTGGACATCCAAGCCTTGAAGCCACATTTTCAAACTGAAACTACATAGCTTTCTGCGAGATACAATCCTTGACCAGTTCTTCTTCGGCCCATTTGGTCAAATAAATTTTCGTGGTGATTCTATACCTTGTCCTGACTGCTTCGCAAATGGGTTAATTGGCCCAACAAAATCCATTGCCCATTTTTAAAATGATTGTAGTGTTACTTGTGGAATCAGTGGCATCTCATCTCATATAGACGGCTTCCCAACTCCTTATCAAACTGTACGGAATCATCCTTACATGATTATCATAATTGATAACGTATATTTATTTATAATTGAATTGGTGATAATACAATGCAATGATCAATGTTTTATATGACCATAAGATGGATAGTCGTGTCTTCTCATTAGGAGATACGACATCTTAATAATTAATAATCTAATAATAGTAATATACTTATTTGGGTATATTACACAAACGTTGTAGGTTTGGCATAATTTCTTAGCATCTTTATGTAGAGTATACCACTACAATCCTACACATAGAATATTCTAAGCTATCGCTTTCCCTCTGTAGTGGCCTCCTACAACTCTTTCATGGGCCTCTTTTAGTATCATAGGCCTTTCATGTTCAAATCCACATCGCCGCATAGTCCTGTCTGTACCCAATTTGTACAAATTACCTGCTACTAACTGGCAGTATATTTCCTTGACTACTGTGTAAATCTATAAGAAATATCACACAGCTAGAGAAAACCTCGCAAATCTCACTCAAGAATTGCAAAGAAGAAGAAGAAGAAGAAATGAATCAATTATCACTCATAAACTCAAAAATGAAGAAATCTGCAGTATAATCATACATGAAGTGTAAGTTGGAATTGTGAAAAATGAATACAATGATGAAGCTGTCAAGTGAATTCGAATTAGCCAAAGGTGATTCGAATTCTCCTCAGTGTGTGGCTTGGATAGCATTGGAGACATCATCCAATTAGTGGTAGTAGTCACAAATATTCAAAAGTAAGTCAAATGAGTCTAACTGAGCCATGTGATCACAAATCAAGGGATGTATAATCAGAGGAGGGCGCATGAGGCTATCAGTAGGTCAAGTGGCACTCCGATACAGACAAATGGAAGCTACAGGCAGTTAAACTGAGCAATAAATGCAAGAACTGGTCAATCAATGCTGCAACTAATTGTTAGTGATCCAAGTAGTGTAGTAGGGCGCATATGTCATCCAAGCTCAAAAAAAAAGGTGCACTAGGTAGGTAGGAGGGCTACTGAGGGATAGAAACAGGCTCTAGGGGGATGAAAATAGGCTCCAGGTGCTGGGGAGACCACCATACTGATGACTGGATGCATGCAAATGCATGCATGATTACTAGATGCATGAAGTATGCATGCATGTAGAATATAAAAAATGATGGTGAGAATATTCCAACACCCCTCCGCAAGCCAAACTATGAGGAAGTAACTGAAAACTAGTGGTAGGGCCTTAGTGATTGAGACCAAAGGTTACCCCGAACAACAATCTAAATAAATAAAGTGAGGAAAGAGGGAAAACCCAGTGGGAATAAATCCCCCCCCCAAAAAAATAGACTGAAGGATGCTAATGTAGCATGGAATCACTCACCCCAGAAGGAGGCAAGTGACCTTCTTTACTGAAGAAGGATTGATCGACATGAAATGGATCACTATGTGAATGATCAATGTGAGAAGGATGAAACCTTCCATTCTGAAAATTAGATATGGTTCTCCTTTGATCAAGTGGATCACCAACAAGATATCCGAGAGATCTAAGAGTAATGGCTTTCCATCTCAGAAGAGGAGGATCATTAGGTGCAAGATCATCAGGTTCTTATGGATCTGGATCTTCCATTCGCTCATCTTCACTGTCAGATGCTAGACCTTTAGGTTCTTGTGGATCTGGATCTAGAATTCACTCAAAAAGAGTTGTCTTCCTCTTGGGAAGAATTGGATCATGCTCCAAAAACATGTGCTTGAGTTCTCCAACATTAGATGAAAGCGAATCTAGAGGCTTCCTGAACTTCCCTTTCCTACCAAGCATGGTGAGAACAAATCCAAAAATATGAATATCATTATGGAGCATGTGATTCAAATCAACTGAGGTATAATCAACTCCATGAATGTGTAGATAGTTCTTTGATATCTCCTTTGAACCAACATAGGTGATAATATAACCAAATGAACTATGATATGATGATGGTATCTTGGACTTCAAATCATATCCAAGAATTGATAGATGGATTCTTATGATCTCCTTCGAACCAGTAGGGGTGAGATCAAAACCAAAATCACAAGGATATGCATGAAACTTGAACCCAAGCGAATGATGGTGTCTTCCATCTTCGGTCAAACTCTGAAAACATGTGCCAACGATCAAATAGGAGTCCATAGGAAGCATTTGATCAATGAGTGTTGTGAGGGAAATACACCTATAGTTCAGGGGAGAAACTACCAACTTACAGTGATGAAAGATAGACCTACAAATGTTCTGCAAGTGCAACTAGTAAGCAAAGATATTTAAGGTTAGAAAGATGAGTACCTTATTAAGAAGGTCGATCCCAGCCTTTCTCTTCCTTGCTCTTCAATGTTATTCAGTGTCGCAATGCCCACACCTGCAAAACAACTTCATACCTTTCTCAAATACATTTGACTACATATATAAGACTGATATTCATGACATAAGAAGACATCAAACTATAAGCAAACTGTAATCAAATTTGAGACACACATGAATAGGTCATATTTGGAAAGGGAAGAACGTCTGATTTTTATTAATGAATGAAGCAAGTACATAGAATTATACCTTCCTTCAAGCTTGGCACTTCACGAAACAAAGATTCAAGGTCTCTTGCTTCGGTTCTCCAAGGATCTCAACCTCTAATCAACTGTGCTACGGTTTATCAGAAACTAAGGCACAAGAGAAGGGGATGAGGGTCTCCATTCCTCCAACATAACATTGTTATGGGCTTGGTTCCTTCTCATGGCCCTTCTACCTTCCTTATATAGTCAATGAAGGAGAGGAAAAGCAGTTATAACAGATCAGGAGGTTCCCTAACTAACTCAAATTGACCAAAATTCGAGATTTTGAGTGATTAAGGAAAATGCCCTACTTTTCTACTGCAAACCAGCGTATGTGCTCCACTTTTATGAAGCAGAGTTGCATATTTTTGAAGGAAAATGCCTCTCTTATGCTTATAGAGTAGCGTTTTTTGTGGAAAAATGGCCAAAAAAATGCTTTTCTGATGATTTTCAGGAGGTGGTTTGGTCTGGAAAAGTGTTCCTAAGGGTTATAACCATCAATTGGGCCAAGAGTGAGGTAATTTCAACCATATTTAGTGTCCCTAATGTCCCTTCAATCCACAAGTGTCCTGTTGTGTGACTAAACTTGAGCTCAAGAAGTGTCATCATGCGACCAAGCGATACAAGTGTCGTCACAGACAGAGAAGTGTCATTTTAAGCTATAATAGATGCCCCCTAATGTTTGAGGTTAGAGGGAGTGAGGGAAACGATGGCCGAAATACATTATAAATAACAAAGAGTTGAAACATGGGAGTGGGGTAACCAGAGAAACCAAGAATCATAGGCTCAAATGAAGTACCTGAAAGCAAAGGCAATGTCAGACAAACTCATCCTTTGGGTAACTGTCCATGTTCAAATAGTTGAACATGACCTCCAAAAGAATACAATAATGATCCAAATACTGATGCATATATCATGACCACTAGAATACAAGCATGGATCCATGAGGAACATAAGTGTAAACATAGCCACATAAATACAAGGTGGATCTATGTCAAAACTAGAGAACATAGCCATAGAGAACAAGCTGGATCTATGTATCATCAAGAGCCAAAAAGAGTGTGGCTCAGTCTTGCACAACTTGGGCGATAACATAAATAAGGTGATGCTATCGAGGATCCCAAGGTCTTCATCCAAAAACAACCCAAGGTACAAACCTATCCATGCGAATAAATGAGTTGATGTCGAACATGGGAGGTATCGTTTGATTACCGGTCATTGATGTATACCGTTAACAAATGTGAGGGTGTCCACCAATAATGAAAATGGAACCCAAGGTACCTAGTACATTCAAACAAGTGCGAATAACTGGTCTTGCCATCGAACACTTGAAGAATCTATCGGATAGGAGACATTGATGTATTCTCATCTATCCAATAGCGAGGAAAATTGCCACTAAGGACTGCAATCCCTAAGGTACTAACCAAAAATCTAAACTTCATTCCCAGAGCACAATGAGGTGGAGTTGATGGGAAGAAGTCCGTTGGAAGGGAGGCCTTAAGGCATACTCCATCATCCAACACGACGGACACTCAACAAGTATGAGTTGATTTGGAGTAGGACTGAACACATGATGAAACATACCGACACCAAGGAATGGCCGATGCATGAGGTCAAGGAAACTGTAGAATGGCCGACACAGGTTATATCCTTGAACAATGAGCACGACACAAGAGTGAATTAGTCAACTTTTTACACAAAGAGACCACGATACAAATCTGCAATGTACGAGACATTAACATATTACCCATATGATTGGAAGACTAACCAAATGGAGGAGTAAGAACTCTGAGATCAGGTTTATCCCAAGGCTAACACTAGAACCCAACTTGTTTGATAGACTCAAAACAGGTGCTTTGTTCAAGGAGGTAGTTGACTTGCTGCCATCATATTGAAAGATATTTTAACATTCTTCCCTTCCCTTTCCTTTTTTATTTTTTAATGAGCTTGACAAAGAACTAAAGCATGCTCGGCGGTATTTTCATATTTAAGGAGTCTAAAAAACCTAGAAGAAAACTCCATACACCTATTTGTGGATTTTATATCGAGCTCGGATTGGTTTGTGCTCGGCAGTGTTTTCTTGCTTATAGAGTTGAAAAACTTAAACAGTCCTCTATCAACCATCTCATGGATTTCACATTGAGCCCGAGTAGGTGAATGCTCGCTTGGTGTTTTCACATTTCGAGAGTCTGAAAACCCTAAAGACGACTCCAAAGGTCCTTTTTCATAAAGTTATTTTAATGAGCCCGAAAAGACAACTATGCTTGGCAAAATTTTTCTATTTAAAGAGTCTGAAAAGAGCTTAAAATAAGTCCATAGGGATCTTTTCCGTAAAGGTTTAATGAACCCGAAAAAGTAAACTCGTGACCTCCTTACTGTTTTTAACGAGCTCAAAGGAGATACAGAAAAATGCTCATAACTTCCTTACTGTTTTTAATGAGCTTGAAGTGAAGATGGAAGAAATGCTCAAAACCTACTTACTATTTTTAACGAGCTCGAAGTAAAGGTAGAAGAATGCTCGAAACTTACTTACTGTTTTTAACGAGCTTGAAGTAAAGGTAGAAGAATGCTAAAAAATTACTTACTGTTTTTAACGAGCTCAAAGTAAAGGTAGAAGAATGATCGAAACTTACTTACTGTTTTTAACGAGCTCAAAGTAAAGGTAGAAGAATGCTCGAAATGGGAGGAGATGAGTGTCAGGGACATACGAAACTAGATCCAAGAGCATGGAACAAAGCTATGCCTAATGCAGGGAACATGAGCAAGATAAGGACACTCAGGGTGTGTCTCCTCCAGGTAAAAGGTGTCAAATTGTGAAGGAAATATGATACAGGGCTTAGCAGAAATGAGATCAGAGATGGAGACTTATACAACGAGCTAAAAGCATGGAAGATGGCATCAGGCTCATTAGCACAAGCGGGATCATAATAGATGCATATGCAACTTGAACATGAAGATGGGAGACTTATTAGGGATGGATAGAAATATATGAGGAAGAAAGATATGAGGCTTCTTCTCAAAGTCATGGTAAATCTAAAAAGGCTCCTAAGCCTATGAGAAAAACTCAGCATGGGCACCAAAATGGCATAATGGTGTTGAATAGGGTGACCCATGTTAGGTAGGCTTTGCTGTCGGACTGGTGTACAATGCATAAAGAGATGGCTAACACACCAATATCCAACAGGTTTGACCCTATGGCGAATTCGGATAGCAAAAGGTTCAAATGCAGCATAACAACAGGGAAGCCTAAACCTATATGCAAGGTTCCGAATATACCTGACATGGTCGCACAAGGTGTCGAAAAGGACCGGTAAGCAAGTATAAATCCAGCTAAGAATTCCGTCTCTAAGAAACATTAGTACCAAGATCATATCTAAAACATATGTAAAGAAAGACTTGATACAAGTCACTGTGGTAGAAATACTTTCAACTTCATTATCATCAACAACAGGCATAAACAAGGCATAGTTTTCAAATGAAGACTCTATGGTACCCAAGCCTGAGGACTTACAATCAACAAGATCGACTTCAGGATGAAGATCAAAGTTGAAGGACATGATGGAATCTGCAGAAACAAATTCATCATCACGGGAGTTGAAAATTCTAGAAGCAGAATCAAACTCAGTAGGAACATCGATTTGCGGATCTATATGAGAGTCCAAAGACTCAACAGTAGGAATATCAGACTTTAAGGTCAAACTGGGGCTGGACATAACTGCGACTGGATCAACATCCAAATGAATGGCAGACTGTACTATGGACTCTAGGAAAACTTCATCTGAAGGAAGTATATCATCCCAGATAGAACACATATCTAAACATTCAGATGGAGGTGTCACTTGGTCAAAAGCTGGGACTAAGTCTCGAGAAGGTAAGCATGAACTCAGAGACTTCTTCTTAGTAGCAGTTGAACTCAAGGAACAATATTCCACATAAGTCCCATGTGACATAGTAGTGCCTAATGACGAGGGATTAGACTAGTCTACAGTTGGGTAATAAGGAGGATCAACAAATGCAAGCTGGTCGATAGTGACGATGCTTTCATTATGAGGAAAATGCATCACACGAAAGAGCGTAGACACCACAACATGCATAGAGTAAATGTAATCACGCCCAAGGATCATATCAAAGTCCACAGGGTCCTTTAAAACCATAAAATCAACTAAGACTATTTTTCCACCCAAAGTAACAGGTACCTGACGGAGGAATCCGATCGGTTCACTAGGTCTTCTATCGAAGGTCAACGGCCAATTAACAGCTGGAATAACATTAGGGAAACCCAAATCTCTCCAAGCATAAGTGGATAAGATACTAACAAAAGCTCCTTCATCTACAATGCATCGATCAACCGTATGGTTCCCGATATCAACCTTTATCTGGAAAGGTGTCGAAGAAGGAAGACGAGGTTCGACTAGACTATTCCAATTAATGGAAATGATCCTAGGGCTTGGGAGGGGTTCACATGGCACAGATGAAGTGTCCCCTTTTTCAAAAACATTCAAACTGGTAATGCATAAGACTTCCGCAGTAGGTGCATCAATCTTTGCAGGAGTGATGGGATCGGTTGAAGATTGCATCGATTCGATCACTTCACTCTCCGAAGGGAGAGTGGGGTTGACCAAAGATTGCATTGGTTCAACCACTTTATCAACCAAAGGTTGATCTGACTGTATGGAATCTATAGACAACTCAGGAGCAGAGATTCCTTCAGACATGGACCACACTCTTCGTGCCTCTAGAATGGCAGGGCATCGGTGAGTAAGGTGATCTCCCTTATAAAGTTTACAAGGGAACTTTGGTTTCTGTCCTATAGGTTTATACTCCTTTACAATGTCAGTACTCTCAGTATGACTAGCATTGGTTGACAGCTTGCCCCCAGCATGACTTGCAGTGGCTGGTTCCTCAGAAGCAAAAGACTTTTGAACTAAGGACCACACTTTTTGCACTTCTGGAAGTACATGGAACAAGTAAGTAAGGTGGTCTCCCTCACAAAACTTGCAAGGGAAATTATACTTCTATTTATTGGGTTTGTCGACAATGTCAACTCCCTCAGCATGACTTGCAGTGGCTGACCTGGTGTCTCCAGTATGACTCACAGGAACTGGTGACTTGTCATTAATATGACTAGCAGTGATCAATGACGTGTACTAAACATGACTGACAGTGGTTGAAGACAAAATTTTAGTGTGATTTTCAGTGACTAAAATTTTTCTCCCAGCATGACCTCCAAAGGCTGGGTAGGTGCCCCCTGCATGATTTGCAGAGGCAGGGTTTTTCCCCCCAGCATGACTTGTAGTGGCTGGGTTGCTGCCTCCTTGTTTTGGCATCTTATTCCTATTCTTCCCCCGTCTATTCCTTTTAGACTGATGGTTACTAGTATTGCGACTTTCGCCACATGAGGTAGACGGAGGAGGAGAAGATGTTACTGGAAAAACGACATAGGGTTCTGATGCTCTTGATTTGAGGTGCTTACAAAAGAAGTGTCAGGAGCATGCAAGGCATTCGGAGTGGAGAACAACCAAACCGACAGCCCTACAGTGAATCCAGGAAGATTCAGAGTAGCCATTAAGGGAGTACCAATGTTTCCAATGAATGGAATAACACAAGGATCCCCTGGAATAGGGGTACCTTGATTGGTGCTCATCGAAATGCTAGACACAGTTTCCTGCTCAAATGAGCAAGTTCTCTAAGGAAAACTAAGACAAGTAGCACAAAGAGCACACCACTAAAAAAGGTCCTAGGTAAATCAAACCAGGCAAACAGATGCCTTCCGGAGAAGAGTCTGGGATGATGAGGGCCCAGAACAGATCAACGAAGGAAGAAGGACAGTTACCCGAGGTCCACAATACAATGACTAAGGGTGCAAGATCTAGAATCACCCAACTGCCCTCCCAAAGACCTGCAAGGGATTTCCTCCCACGTCTGTCCTAGGTACAATAGATATAACCCTCCGCCGTCACCTGTGTATGATCCTATGGTCAGATACTACTAAGGATACCACCACATCGAAAACTCCTGGGGGAACAGTCTCTAGTCAAATCAGAAGGTGTGGGTAGGGTAATTGAGCCCAAAACTCAAAAGAGTCCCCAAACGCAATCTGATCCTGGTATATGCTCGAAACAGAAAGTAGGAGGTTTATTCACAACAATCTGATCTCACAAGACCTACTACATAGATACCAGGCAAGTTTGGAATGAGGTGGGTTTACCTGTGATAGTTGAACTATGATTTTTGTGTAATGTGTGATCTCAGGTGGTTTAAAGTGTTTTAAACCCAAGATCCTAACCAAGACTAGTTGGTGAAAAGTGTAACCTAGAAAAGAAAATGTTACTAGTACATTTTATTAGGGTTCATTTTAAAGGTTACTTGCTTACTCAAAAAGGTAGTGGGTGTGTGAGAGTGGTTATAACAGAGATAGAATACTGAAATGAAATGTTTACCACTAAACAAATATTTTCTTTTCAATGCAAGTCCTAAAGATACGATCTAGAATGCATATGCAAATGCAATTTTTAGTCTTTTCGAATGCAAAAAGGTAAAAATAAAATCTAAATGTACAAAATTAAACTCAAAACCTAAGAATGCAACTACTCAAACAAATAAGTATGCAAAAGAAAACTTCTTCTTTTTGATGCAAAGCACTCTTAAAATACTTTAAGCCACTTGCAAGGTGCTCTACTCAGAAAATAACTCAATTTTTTTTAAATGCTTTTCAAAGGTGAGAAACAAAATTGAAATTGAAGGTAACCTACTATCAAAGCAAAAGCAAAGAACTTTCAGGTTTCCTTATTGAAACAGTGAAAGCTACCAATATGACTTTCAGATTCTTATTGATGTAAGCATGCCAACCATTGGGAAAAGCATACAAAACCTACTTTTATTCCAAAACAAAGAAAATGAATTACAAAGAAGTATGGTTTGGTAAAGTCAGGTCTGCACATAAACAGTGCAGTCAAGGTCCTGAACAACAGCAAAAACACTTGAGCTTTCACTACAAAAAGAAAACTAAAAGCATAAGGGAGGATAAGAAACCAATATAAAGAGAAATTTCACTCAAATAGATACAAATAGGGTCAAATAGACTCAATAGGTTTCAAATCCAGTGGAAATGGAGCAAGTAGATTCAGTCGGACTCAAATCAGGGTACAAAACACTAAACTGGTCCACAACCCCCCAACTTGGGTCAACAAGCCCCAAAAATTTCCAAACAATCCCAAATTGATCAAAGGAGGTCCAAATCATGAACATATGATCAATACAAGGATAGAATACCACTTATAGTGGTTTAAATCAGACTTAGGGTCATCAGGGACCCCAAAAAATGCAGCCACAACCCCCCCAAACAGGTCAAAACCCAAAGAACTTAGTTCCAGTATGTGTGTGCTACTATATATGAGGAAGACCAGCGCCCAAATAGGGGAATGCACTACTGTGCTTCATAGCAGTAGCGCACATGTGGGAAAATTTGAAAAAATAGGGTTAAAACCCCCCACACCTGAGCCAATAAGGGTCTGTAAGGGCTAGGAAGGGTCTGTAAGAGCCAAGGAGGGTCAAATAGAGCCTAATAACTGATTCTAATCAAGAAATTGAACAAGGACCTTCAAAAAACATTGAAGAAATGACCTTGGATACCCCTAAGCAGATAGGCTTTCCCCAGCGGAGTCGCCATTCTGTTGTGACGGAAATACACCTATAGTTCAGGGGAGAAACTACCAACTTACAGTGATGAAGGATAGACCTACAAATGTTCTACAAGTGCAACTAGTAAGCAAAGATATTTAAGGTTAGAAAGATGAGTACCTTATTAAGAAGGTTGATCCCAGCCTTTCTCTTCCTTGCTCTTTAATGTTATTCAGTGTCGCAATGCCCACACTTGCAAAACAACTTCATACCTTTCTCAAATACATTTGACTACATATGTAAGACTGATATTCATGACAAAAGAAGACATCAAACTATAAGCAAACTGTAATTAAATCTGAGACACACATGAATAGGTCATATTTGGAAAGGGAAGAACGTTTGATCTTTATTAATGAATGAAGCAAGTACATAGAATTATACCTTCCTTCAAGCTTGGCACTTCACGAAACCTAGATTCAAGGTCTCCTGCTTCTGCTCTCCAAGGATCCCAGCCTCTAATCAGCTGTGCTAGGGTTTATCAGAAATTAAGGCATAAGAGAGGGGGATGAGGGTCTCCATTCCTCCAGCATAACATTGTTATGGGCTTGGTTCCTTCTCATGGCCCTTCTACCTTCCTTATATAGTCAATGAAGGAGAGGAAAAGCAGTTATAACCGATCAGGAGGTTCCCCAACTAACTCAAACTGACCAAAATTTGAGATTTTGAGTGATTCAAGAAAATGCCCTACTTTTCTACTGCAAACCAGCGTATGTGCTCTACTTTTATGAAGCAGAGTTGCATATTTTTGAAGGCAAATGCCTCTCTTATGCTTATAGAGTAGCGTTTTTGTGGAAAAATGGACAAAAAAAGGGTTTTCTGATGATTTTCAGGAGGTGGTTTGGTCTAGAAAAGTGTTCCTAAGGGTTATAACCATCAAATGGGCCAAGAGTGAGGTAATTTCAACCATGTCCAGTGTCCCTAATGAACTTTCAATCCACAAGTGTCCTGTTGTGTGACTAAACTTGATCTCAAGAAGTGTCGTCATGCGACCAAGCGATACAAGTGTCGTCATGGATGGAGAAGTGTCATTTTAAGCTATAAAAATGAGGGAGAATGCATCACTTCCAAGATATGAGTTTACCTCCAAAATACTCAGTAGGTCATCATCTTGCACATCAACATGCTCATGGGAAGTAGAGATTTTGAAAGTCTATTCAACTTCTAGAGTAGTAGTTGACATCTCTCGCTCATAATTCGAATCAGAAGATGGATCAACTCCATCAGTTGTTTTACTTTCATGCCATAGTCTACTCTCTTCATTTGTATGTGTGTGAAGAGCAGACTGTTTGGAGAGAGGTAGAAAGTGGGAGAACTCATATATTTTTGACTTGTGGTTTGCAACACCTTTTACAATGATATTGACTGAAACCATGTCTTGTATTTCGACTTCCTCTTGAAAAAATTCATCATGAGAGATGATATAGGCCGAATCATGAATAGAGAGAGCACTGGGGGAAGTACTACTGGGCTTGTTCTCCAAATGGCTAACATCATCCTCTTCCTTCTTTCCAAATAATCTGTCCTATCTTGTCCAGTTATCACTTGGAAGTTCTACAAGATCAATGAGGTAGTCCATATTGGAAAGCATAGCAGTACATATTGCTGCTACGGCTCTGTCACAATCATCTAGCCAATATTCTGCCTCTTCATAGGAAGAAAAATATCTCTTAACACCAATACGCATATCGAAAAGACCATATCTCGTCAGGTATGCTATCATCTTTGGTTTCCATTCTTCATAGTTGTATGAAGAGAGAGAAGGAATTGATTTCATATTCATGGAAGCTGTCGTTGAATTCAAATCTACTGTTGAAACTGTAGAAAATTGTTGCAACTATAGAAAAACTATTGCAATTGCATAAAACTTCGAAACTGCTGCAACTGCAAAAAAATTCGAATAACCTGCAAAAAAAATGGAGATCCATAGTAGCTATTGAATTCAAATATGTTGAAGATGGATTTGAATGATGGAATAAACTTGCAAAAGAAATGAAATTGATGATGGATATTTTCTGCAAATCGAGAGAACACTTCCTTAGGATAATGAGCACATGTGATTGGATCATTCACACCTGGCTAGACCTCACTGGATTGCTCTAGTGAATTCAAGACAATTGCACCAGGAATTGTTGTGGAAATCCAGAGGCTTCTGGTGCTCAGTGAAAGATAGTTGCTCAATGAATTTATGCAACTGCTGCAATTCGAATAGCTGACTCCAGCTATGATACCATGTGTAAATATATAGGAAAGATCACAAAGCTAGATAAAACCTCACAAATCTCACTCAAGAATTGAAAAGAAGAAGAAGAAGAAGAAATGAATCAATTATCACTCATAAACTCAGAAATTAAGAAATCTACAGTATAATCATACATCAGCTGTAAGCTGGCACTATGAAAAATGAATACAATGATGAAGCTGTCAAGTGAATTCAAGTTAGCTAAAGGTGATTTGAATTCTCCTTAGTGTGTGGCTTGGATAACATTGGAGACATCATCCAATCTGTGGTAGTAGTCACAAATAGTCAAAAGTCAATCAAATGAGTCTAACTGAGCCATGTGAGCACAAGTCAAGGGATGGACACTCCAAGGAAGGTGCATGAGGATGTAAGTAGGTCAAGTGGCACTCCGATATATACAACTGGAAGCTACAGGAAGTTAAACTGAGCAATAAATGCAAGAATTGGTCAATCAATGGTGCAACTGGCTATTAGTGATCCAAGTAGTGTAGTAGGTTGCATATGTCATTAAGGTGAGGAAAACAAGGTGACTAGGTAGGTAGGAGGGTTACTGAGGACTAGAAACAGGATCTAGGGGGTTGGAAACAGGCTCTAGGTGCTGGGGATATCACCATACTGATGATTGGATGCATGCATGATGACTGGATGCATGCAGCATGCATGCATCCATGTAGAATATAAAAAATGTTGGTGAGAATATTCCAACAACTACTAGCTGCTTCTTCTATGCAACTATGTACTCGGTTGGAGATAGTCCAATACTTAATAAATGTGCAATCTCTGAGAAGTAATCATCAACCATCTAAACTCCAAATAAGTGCACATCTGGTACACTATCATTAATGTTTCCTGCATCTTCCCGTGAGGTTATGTGCGAGAAGTGGTCAGGTCTTGAGTTCAACTTTCCTGGTTTCACCACAAATTCAAAATCATATTCCTGAAATAACAGTAACCATCTACGTATATTCCCCCCAAATCTGGCTTATTGGCTAAGTACCTTGGCACATAATCATCTTGAACCATGATCTGAGCAAACAATGTCAAAAATTCTACACCGTATACACCACTTCCAATCCTTTGCAATCAATCATGGTGTGTTTTTTATCACTTGTAGATAGCTTCCTGCTAGCAAATGCAATATGATGATCTAGGTCTCCCTCCCCTTGATGAGCTATGAATTTTTCTAATTCCATATATGATGCATCCAAATGTACATGAAATTATTTCTTCTAGTCTAGAAATACCAAAATGGGCGCAATGACTAGTTTATGCTTCAAGATATCAAAGCTTTGATGTCACTCTTCACTCCATTAAAAATTGACATCCTTCTTTAGTATCTTTTCCAATGGGGCTTTGATCTATGCATATACCTTGATAAAATTCCTATAGTATCATGTATTCCCCATTGTATCATGAAACTGTTTCACTAAAGTAGGTGGTGGTAAATTGATAGTCACAACAATGTTCACGAGATCCACGAACAATCCTTGTCTATAAACTACATCTCCCAACAGAATACCAAGGGTGCAAAAAAATGCGCTTCTTTAAATTCAAGGAGATATGTAATTGTATGCATCTATCCAACATCAAGTAAAAAACTTCAATATGGTTATTCAATAGACTGAATACTATCCAATTGTCTAGATAGACTTCCAAAAATTTATGAATAAATTCTTTAAATTCTCCGACAACCACTCAAGAAGATATTGTTGGTGCATTCTTCAAACCAAAAGGCATCATGGTTTACTAGTAACATCCCCACTCTGTCGCAAAGGTTTTCTTGCGCCTATCTTTGGATTCAATTTTGATTTGATGATATCTTAAAAATCCATTAATGAATGAATAAGCTTCCTTTCCACCTACGTTCTTCATCACTCCATCTATCAATTATGTGGGAAACTGATCATGTAAACAAGCATCATTTAACTTCCGCAGATCCACACAAAATATTATTCCTCTTGTCTTCTTGTCTTGGACCACCATCAAATTGATCAATTTTGATTCTTCAACAAGTTCTATAATTCATGCTTCCAACATTTTTTCTATCTCAACCTTTACGTCCTCCATGTATACTAGATTCATGCCATATGTTGTTTGCTTCACTGGTTTAGAATCTAGCTTTAGAGGTATCTTCATCACTCCTATCTCACCATCAATCCCCTTCATTTCTAAAAATTTAGTAGGAAACAGATCCGGATACTCACGCAGTAAGTCAACAATATGTTTTACCATTTCATCATTCTAGTAACTCCAATGTGTGCAAACTTAGAGTTTTCCTTTGTGGCAATATTCACTTTGTGCATCTTCAATGGATTTTCCTACTTATTAGATCTAAGATCACACCCTACTACTTTGTGCTCTCCCTCAGTTTATGGTATGCACACATTTATTGGATCGTCATCCTTTGGCTCTTCTTTAGCAACTTTATAACATTCCAAAAGCTTATCTACAATCACAAATTATTTATGTGCACTGCATATAGGTATATCTCCTTTTGAATATTCTGGTGAAAAAATATTGTCCTTGATGGTATGCAACATTGTTTCCACCACACGGTCCTCATCTTCAAAATTAAAAGTTACCTTGAAATCATGCTCCATCTCCTCCCAGTATGATGTGCCTCTTCTCACCTCTAGCTCTAGATTCCAATTCCTCTGGATGGTGTCTAGAGTGTGCACAAATAAGTGCATCTATTCCTTCTTTGGTACTACACTCCATGTCATGATGCACTAGATGATATGTTCTGATAGACAACTCATCCCCGTATACCTTTTTTCAGTATACTCATTCCTAAATATGACTTGTAACAATGTTCTGTACTACTTACAATCACTCATGTTCTCCCTATGAGTAGCCCACCATCTTGCAGGGGTCTTTTTAGTGCGATGTCTAATGCTAACAATAATTTTTTCTCGGATAGTTTTACTTCAAATTCTTTTATAAAATAATATACGTCAATAATTCCATCAAACCTTGGGGGGTCACATACCTCTGTTCCAATCTAGCATGATGCACATCTCATAGACACTTCATGCATTCTTTTTCTAGTAGGAATCAAAGGATTCTTCTGAATTTGATGCACAAGAGATGATACTATGAAAAATGAGGATACCGTCAGCTGTAGGGTTCACATAGTCTTCCACCCGCCTAGTGATGTTGTATAGGTTCTCCAGTTCTCCATTTTTTACTGGTTCCACATACCATCTTCCTTCTGTAGGATCCAATGGTGCAGTAACCCTTAAGTTTTCTCATTCAAAGATCATATTCCTCTTTTTAAGATCAATTATAGCTTGTTTTAAAAATCCCCAATCAACGCCAAGCAATGCTGGATATGGATTACTATTATCCACTATCTCAATAAATTCGAAGTATGCTATACTGTGGACTCCATCAATATCAGTCCGCACTCCTGTCAACCTTCTATTGGGAACAATTTTATGTTGATTCTCCAGTATCAACTAAATAGGTGACCAAATTAACTTGGTTTACCCATCAATTCCCATTTCTACTTTGGAATAACATTCACATCAAATCCCATATCTGTAATGATGAAGTCCATGTCATAGTCCCTTATTTGTGCACTAAGATGGAATTACCTATTTGTTCTCCTCATGTGATGTACCTTATTGAATGCTCATTGTATGACAAGGATATTGTTCTCATGCACACATTGATTGATTACCCTATGCAACATACTCAATGCAGTCTCATCCTTGATTAATTCCAAATAATTGTTTAAGAATCTTTTCAATGTACCCGTCTTCTCAAATGGCCTTTCTGAAATTGAAAACATAGATTGGATGGATGTCATACATAGGTGGTAAGGCATGTGATGTTGACACTCCACATCTTGTTTTTATGAGCTCCTTCCTTTCTTTCTAGTACATGGCCTTCTCTCTTCTGAAATCAAATGCTGGATTTGCAACTTCTTTGACCCATTGTTCAATCTGAATTCTTGGGTCTTCCGCATAAGGTCTTGTTCTGGATCCTCTACATGTAAGTGTCTCTATCTTGGGTTAATTGTTGTGCTCTTTTGTTGTAATCATCTACACATGCTTGTTCTGGTTTTTGGTTTTGATTCTAGTTCCAGTTCCGGTTTTGGTACCTTTTATCTCGCCATTTCGCGACCAATAATGGGCAATCCTTCCTCACATGGTCCATATATCTACAGTGTGTGCATTTCGTACACGGGTTCTGACAATCCCATGTAAAATGTCTTTGTTGTCCACAGTTGTAATAGATAATGGATCCTCTACCCCTATGAAATAATCATCTTCTGCGACCTCTCAATCCTCCTTGGTATTCTTGATTGTAGTCCCTTGGAGTGTTATTTTTTGTTTCATACTTTCTGGTATAACCCCCCCTTGGTATCTGTATGCATCTAAAGTATTCTATCTCATGATATCTAGTGCACGACAATCCCTCTCATCATGCCCCACATATTTACAAAAATTGAAAAACAAAATTCTGTGAGTGCTCACATACTTTTGTAGGAAGGGAAACATAGAAGGGGGATGATTTACTCTACATATTTTGCACCATACTCCTCCTCCTGTGAGAAAGGGACTCAGAGTTCCCGTATCCAAATAATATCTATAGGATGGACACTTGTTCTTATGATCATGCACCATATATTTTTGCACTTTTCCTTCCATTTTGCAATCTCTTGCAATTGAATCGTCAGTGCTGTTAGATACGACTAAACTTGAGCCATATCGGTGCCTCACTCCCCTACAATGGATGCTTCCATCTTTATTTCAAGCTCTAGCACATTTGAATGAGATGCAATTTTTTGTTGCATCAATGGGAAGCGCATATGTGGTAACAAACCTGCAATGAACCACTCCTTATGCTTCTTGTCTGGGATTTGGAATGTTAGCATGTCCATCAACACTTTAAATCTCTGATCAAAGTCCTATGTTGATTCATTTGCCAACAATATGAGTTATTTCATCTTTTTAATGCATTGTGTCTCAGACTTGGTTTCTTGAACTCTTTTAGCAAGGCTTGCTTGATGTTATCCAATATTCTGGATTAAGTAGTTGTTTGATACTTCATGTACTAGGTCATCATGCAATCTCTGAAAGTTGTTACCAGATGCGCAATATTTGTAGCCTCATCTTGCACTTGCTTTAATTTCCATATTTCCTCACAAACAAACAAATGTTGGTCTTCATTGTATGTCCCTACTCCATGGAAGAAAGGAATCCGTAAGGTTGGATCTACCCCTGCCATTGTGTTCTGCATCGTATTCTCAGTTGGTATTATTGGATGAATTTTATTTATTGCACTTCCTCCACTACTCTAGATACCTTTACTACTATTACTAACTATAAGTGACAAAGTTTCAGGTCTTACCTCAGATCATGGACACGTGCATAGGGTCGTGGGTTTGATGCAGATCCTTACTTGAGCAAAGATATTTTTTTCTATTAGGATAACCTAGTGATATTTTTTCTTTTCTGTGTACCATAGTCCTTTGATTTGGAATCCTGTGTAGATGGCTATTTCTTCAAACAAACTATGATGTCCCTCTATCTCAATCACATTCCTCTTCCTACTCTCTTTCCATAATATTGTTCCATCGCATAACAATCCAGTCTTTTCTACCATCATATGTTCTTATTCTCTTACCATTCTTATCTCATCTGCTCTTCATTCATTCTTTCCTCCTACTCATACACCCCTCTAGTCATCCCCTAGTTCCCCTATGTGCATGGAGGGGCTTAGCTACTAAGGTGATCTGATTCTAATATTATAGTCCCTTTGTCACACAACAACATATTGACCCAAGTATAGAATGACTTCATATATATTCCAAATGGACCCTTAAATAAATCCCTCTCAATGGTGTTGTATGATTGGGTAGAATCTATTACAAACTCTATAACATAACCCTTAAATACACTATCCAACTAGAAATCTATTACGTTCAAGATTAGGTTACTTACAATATTGACTTTCTAGATCAATTTAGGGGTCCAGTTCTTGGTCTCATAATGCGGAATGTTGGGTTCTATTCGACTAACCTTAACAACTACTTATCTAGGATTATAGAAAAATCACAAAATAAGATCTCACGCAAATCTACGTATATGTACTTCTATAACCACCATTATGTGATGATCAGAGGGTACTTATTATGATATTTGGAAAATTTTCAATCCTTCACTTATAACCACTCTTCTATCTCTTCCTTTGTCGGCCTCCATGGAACGATTAGTTAGCCTCCACTATCGCTTCAATCATAGATCCTGGTCTCAACAACAAAATTATTTGTTGGCATGCAAGGGGCAGAGGTCATAATCTAAATTATCCAACAAAACCCTAGGTACACGACCCTTTTAGCATCACATGCAAGAATATGAATTCTTGCTCGGGGCATGTATGAGAACTCCAGGAACCAAGCTTCTGTAGTATTGAAGGGATATAAGGCATTCATTCTATTATACTACCATCCATTCACCTTACTGTGTAGAAATATAAATATTATTCATAAGAAATGATAATACATCCAAAGTAGTAATAGAAACAAAGAATTCATGTGCACAATGTGATATTCTAAATCACGACAAATCATGGATCTGAGTATACCTCACAGAGAAAGAATGAGCAGAAAAGATAAATCATAGTGAAAATTGCAGTAAAAACGAGCAGACAATTAATCATACATGAGAACTCAGATAGGAACATAATAATTTCACATGATATAACAATGAGTATATTCAACAATGATGTTACAATGGAGAGAATTTTAATAAGATAGAAGAATTCAAGTCTCGGTCTGTCTAGCATAGGAATTGTCACCTCTATCAGTTCTCCGTAGATCCCAAACTCAGTTAAACTCAACCAAATCTCAGTTAACTGAAGAAAAAATTAGTTAACTAACCAAAAGGGGCACATTAGTAAGTTTTTCATGCGAATCACTTAGAAAAGGATGCATGAGATCACAATCAGTGGCAATCAGAGCATAAACCCCCCACAAGAGTCATCTAACTCAGGTGGATTAAAGTAGAACACTGAGTTGGATCCTAAAATGTAGGGAACTGACTCAATTGGTCCTAAATTGATGCATGCAGGGTGCATTAGGTGGATAATGGGTCCTAGATGACATATTCACACCACTAGGGGGAAAATGACATCATCAACTGCTAGGTAAATGTAAATAATGATAAGTAAAACAATGATGGAGTATTAATTATCCTAACACCCCTCCTTAATCCAAAATTGGACATCCCGGGACTTGGTTACTGAGACCAAAGGTCACCCATGCAATCAAATAAATGATAAAAATAATTGTTCATGAAACTAAGTAAATAGGGAAAAACCTCATGGGAAAAATACCCCCCTAAAAAATGAACAACAAGAAACTCAAACAATCTTCACACTAAGTAGAGAAGGAAAAAAATATCTGAGTGAAAGACTTTGCAAAAATGTAGGAAATATGCTCCTATGTAGGATAATAATGCAGGTGTTGGATCTGGATCTGCTCCTTTGATGTACCTCCCACTATGTCGAAGCTATATTTTCCAAAACAAGTCTTTCAGAAACCATCTTTGCTACTGGAGTGAATGGATCATTGTATTCCAAACCATGAACCTTTGAGTATCCTTTGTCAACCAACTGAGCTTTGTACTTGGTTGTAGATCCATCATGGCAAGTCTCTTTGAAATATTGTGTATCAGACCCCACCACAATGTAGCACCTCTTTGAGATAAGTGGATCTATATGACATAGTGCGAGGTTTGTATCTCGATACTGATTTTTGGTTCTTCTATGGTCATATGGTTCCCCAACCATGTTCCCATCAACTTCAAGGACTTTGTGAGCCCATATTGGCCTTGGTGATGGATTGGGAGCAGGTGCTGGATCTGGATCTTGATCTTCTTGAACTTCATACTCAACATATATATCTTGGTCCTCATATTTAGAATATGAAACTGGATCAATAGAAGAGACATCACTTTGATCTTCATTAGATGCCAATGGAGTAGGAAGAGAGTATGGAAAAAAGTGAGAGAATTCATATGCCTTGGATGCATGGTTTGAAACCCCTTTTGCTATTATCTCACCAAAATAGATCTATGCAATCTCAAATGTGTCAGTACCAAAGACCACTTTCTTCGGTGAACCTGTGTGTGTCATCTAATAAACAGATAACAAATTTGTTGTCAAGTAAGGCACATACAGAACATTTTTTAAATTTCCATGCTCGAGTTGCATTATGCCCTTCCCTACAGCATATATATGAGAATCATCTCCCATGTGAATACTAGGACCATCAGTGAGATCTAAAGAAGATAAAGACTCTCTGGAGGAAACCATGTGGTTGAGGGCTCCAGAATCTATGAGGAAGGCTTGTGATAGTGAGAATCCAGCCTTCAGTGCATGGCATCTCTCATGATCCTCACTCTCGCTTCCAGAATCATACTCTCTTGTACCTTCTCGAGGTAAATGTTGTGTTGTTCAAGAATTTCAGTTGATTTATCTTCTTCTTCATGCATGAACTCTTTGGATGGTTTCCTTTCTTGCAATAGGAATGCTTGGTATTCTCAAACCCCTTTTTCTTATCCCTCTTGGATTTGGAGGATTTCGATGGATTAGAATTTGGATTCTTCTTGGTCTCAAATTGGTTATTCTCTTTACCTTTTTTATTCCCTTTAGCATTCGCACTTTTCGACTCTCCAGCCAAAAGAGATTGATTTTTGGAGGCTTTCAAGGTTCCCAGATGAATCAATTTGTATTGTTCTTGGATGAGAGATTCAGTGAATGCATCTAAGGATGGAATTTTCCAAACAGGGATTGACAACTTCCCTGAATGGAAGGTAGAAGCAAAAATGGAAAACTCCGGAACAAGATTTCTTAGAATGGATAGCACCAACTGCTTATCCTTCTTCTCAATGCCACATTGTTTGCATTGCATGACCAAATATTTGAATTTAGAAAAGAATTGTTGTATAGTTTTGAAACTATTGGGTTGAAGAGAAATTAACTCATTCTCTAGATTATGGCCTCTCAGCTCATCATGTTTGTTGAAGAGGGTCTATAGCTTCAACCAAACCTCTCTTGGAGTCTTCAATCCATCAAGGTGGAAGAGTATATCTATGGAAATATGAATACACATGAAATCAAATGCTTCATCCAATCTATTTAGATACGTGGCCTTCTCAATAGTTGCTTGAGGTTCGACCTAATTTCCCATTGTGACCTTATACAATGACTTGTTGTGCAATGTCATTTACATATCAGCCCTCCAATCAAGAGAATTGAAGGGTTTTAGTATCCTTGGAGACAGAGAAAAATTCGAATTCTCCATATGAATTGCTAGAGTGAATACGAAATGAATTGTTTCTACTACTGCATTGAAAAACATTCAAAATATTGCAAAAAACTCTCAATTTTGGAGATAAAATACTACTGAGCACTGCTTTAGGAAAATATGCACTTTTATCTGGATCCTTCACACCTGGATAGACCTCAAATGATTTCTCCAATGAATTCAATGCAATGGCACTAGGATTTGTTGTGGAAATCCAGAGGAGTTTGGTGCACTATTGGAAGAAGTTGCTCAAACTACGCTCACTAAGCTATGATACCATGTGAAATTGTAAATCACAGTAGATCATGGGTCTGAGTATACCTCACAGAGAAAGAATGAGCAGAAAAGATGAAATATAGTGAAAATTGCAGTAAAAATTAGCAGACAATTAATCATGCACGAGAACTCGGATAGGAACATAATAATGTCACATGATCCAATAATCAACATAGTCAACAATGATTTTACAATGGATATAATTCGAATAATCTAGGAGAATTTGAGTCTCACTCTGTCTAACATAGGAATTGTCACCTCTATTAGTGCTCTGAAGCTCCCAAACTTAGTTAAAATCAACCAAAATTCATTTAATTGAAGACACAATCAGTAACTGACTAAAATGGGTGCATTAGTGAGTTTGTCATGCAAATCACTCATAAAATGGCGCATGAGACCACAATCAATGGAAATCAGAGCGTAAACCCCCCACAAGAGTTAGCTAGCTCAGGTGGACTGAACTAGAACACTGAGTTGGATCCTAAAATGTAGGGAACTGACTCAAGTGGTCCTAAAATGATGCATGCAGGGTGCATTAGGTGGCTAATGGGTCCTATATGACATGTGCACACCACTTGGGGGAAAATGACATCATCAAATATTAAGTAAATGAAAATAATGCTAAGTAGGAAAATGATGGAGAATTAATTATCCTAACACACAATACATAGAAAATTCAACACACAAGTGTAATATCCATGAATCAGATTTCAAAGTATATTATCTCACATTTAAAATTTAGGAACACAAATTAGCACAATTGAAACTAGTCCTCAAAACTAGTCATGAAGAAACTAGTCTTTGACATAAATAAAACTCGGAAGAGCTTGATTCTTGGACCTTTTGGACCTGAAAAATATTTTATGGAAAATATATCAGATTCAAGGTCAGCTTCAGATTCGTATGCACAATATACTGGGCCATTAATGCTTTGACAACAACTACCACTGAAGTCTACACAAGGTTGCCTGGGCACACTAGCATATGCAAACTAGACTCATTCACTTACACTTGATAGTAACCATAGGATGGATATGAGGTAAAAACCTCTAATACATTGTTGGAAAAGAGATACTGAATTTTTGGGAGTATTTGACTGAGTTTGGAGGTTCGAAGAGAAAGAGCATTATGGTTGACAACTGAACTAGTTTGTTTTTAGGCTCTTCCAAACAGAACAAGAGGGATGCAAATAATTATTCTGAGACTTATATGATATTAATTAGTGTCTTAGGAACCTCATATGACTAGTATACCAGAAAATAGGCATTCATAATACTTTTAATCAAATATTCTACAAAACTAGTCAAATAAAAGGCGCTAAAGAGCTAATCTTGAGAAAAGTAAGCCCAAATAGCCTCTAAGGTTCTCGAATTATCCTTATGAGCACTAATATAACTCATAAATAAATAAAATATATAAAATCAAACAATAACTGAGACTATTAAGCAATAAAATGAAGTATCATGGCTCAAACTTCACAAAGAGTCATTATTCTTGAGTTATTACAATGAATGGAAGAAGAGTGTTACAAGAAGAGTAAGGAGAGGATATGTATTCACTGAATATGAAATACAAGAAGTATAGGATTTTTTGTCTATTCATGTGAGGCATAATTAAGTTCTGAAGATTTTGGAAAGCTCTCCAACTGATATATCTATCCAAGTGAAACTCATCAACACCACATCAAACCATCGTAGATATCGACATCAACTCTGAAGGATCAATATCTACATGGAATGGGATGGATCAGATCTGCAAATTGGTCATCATTTTCTGCACTGTTTCATATGTCGAATATTGGAACACTAATTATGGGGAACATATCCCCATGTGGCTAAGGGTGCATCTCCAAATCCTAGAGAAGCACTGAGATTACTCAATCACAAAAATAAATTGTCAAAAGATGTGAATGTGGTGCGCCTTCCTCCTTTTATAGATTAGGTGGCTTGTTGATAAATTTAGGTTGATAGTGGACCTACTTGGCCTCATCCAATGTTCCTTTCTTGACTGAGTTAGAACTTTCCTGCTTTCCACACTGACTAGCTTTCTTCCTTTTTGGAAACTTCGCCCTCATTTTTCCTGATGTTTCCTTCTTTTTACAACTGGATACATTTTATTCTGTTAGGAAACTGAGCCCTCCTTTATTTCTTGATGTTTCCTTATTTTTATAATTGAATGCTTTTCCTCACTTGCCTACTTTGTGCATCTGCTTGCTTTATGCACTTGGCTGCTATTCACTGCTTTTGCCAGTTTCCTTCTTTTTTACTGACACCTTGCTTTGTGTTGCTTTCTTCTAGTTTCCTCTTTGGTGTGACAACTCATAAGGCTATCCTTATCTCTTTATGTTCCCTCATGGAGTCCTTGGCATCTTCCAACTCATTATCACATTTAATTAATAAAAAATATCCAAATAATAATCGCATCACTCCTAATTTAATTTATTAAAACAACTATAGGCCAAATTATTCCTAGTTAATTTAATTTCCTAGGCCAATGTTATCCCCTTTTATTAATTAATCCATTGATTTTCTCACTAGGATCCATGGGGTTTTGGTGGGTTATTGGATGCTTCATGGTGCTAAAAAAATGGGAACATGACAGTCCTCCCCTCCCAAGTTTGCTTGTCCTCAAGCAAGAAACCAACTCCAACCATCTATGAATCAAACCAGTGAATTCACTCCTCAAAATATTTTGTTGGTTATATAGAATTGGAATCCTCAATTCCAAGTTAAATACTAAATTTACACCATGTTTCTGATGCACCACTCTGATTATAGTCATTCCCCCAATGAATAACTCTTCTTCAACAGAATTTTAAACCCAGTTAAGATAACTGAGGAGAATGCTCAAATCCCACTGTCTCCTCTGCATCCTCCAAAACATCAATGGTGTTTGAAACCACCCATCAATGTATGGATCCCAAGGTTCTTGCTACATACCATCCATCATCACCGCTGCTTGTGAAAACCTATCAATCCACAATGCTAGGATCCATCCACCACCATGTTGGAAGTTCATCACTCCCAAGGAACCTGAAGGTATTTGTCATGTGTTCCAACAGTGCTTGGATCTCTTCTAGTGCAAATTGATTTCATACCTGCTTTGTTGTTCCCAACATGCTTTCAATGCAATATGATTTTATCCTACATGGTAGTCCCAAATATTCCATGTACTTGCACACCCAATCCATGGGGGTATGTGTACTGAAAATATCCGAAGGCTTCCATGCATACCCTTGCGGCTGGTCACATGGTAAAGCAATGTTAGTATAACAAATTTTTTTATCACAAAGGAAAAAATATTTTTTACCTTGATGAATCTCCATCGTTGCAGTGTATCTATCCATCAAACCAAAGGATGAACAAACACTCCAACAGAAAGACCCAAATGGAAAGATTGTATCTTCCCCATGAGAAAGCTTCACTCTGGTGCTAGAGCTCAACTCACTGTCACTTATTCCACTCAAATGGTTCAAGTGGAACTTCCATGCATTGTTATGCATGTTGGGTACATCAGATATATGCCTCTGTTGCTGCTTGTCAAAATGGAAAGGGAATGGTGCACTTTTCAGACAGCATGGCTTGAACTTCAAGTCATCAATGGAATATGTGGGAGCCTCCTTCTCCTCATGTGGAACCCATAGTAAAAATACCTTCACCCAAACTTCATCCTTATGTGTGATGGCTTCCATATGTGTGGGATGAATAGTGAACCAACTCTTGGAAACCATTATCGATCAAATTTTTGGTTCTCTCAACCGAAGTGAGATCATGTGCCTCCTCCAAAACTATACAACAATATCCTAGAGGTAACTCATAATCTCTTGGAAAAAGATTAGGTGCTTGGCCTCCATATTGCTTAACTACGAACTCTCCAAGCACATGCAAATAATAATGTACTTCATGTGACCAATGCACATATGTACCAAGGGTAAAAAAATTATTGTTCAAATAACAAGGGTGAAAGTCCCATGTCCAATCGCAAAAAGGGTAGGCATCATCAAAATTCCATGGATGCCCATGATTCTCACAAGAAGTGTAAGATGTGTCAAATAAATCTCCATGGACGCAAACATGAATATCAATCATGTGTCTTTTCTCCCAAATCGGAAAATAAGAGACACTCCAACCCAATACTCCAACTAGAAAGCAAAGTTATTCCCTATATGAATACTTCCAATGGATTAACTCTCTGCCATTGGTCAAAAGGTGCATGCAATCATAATTTGATCTACTCACTGAAGTCAAGTGGGAAACATTTGCACCTTTTGTTAGTTTTTCATCATTTAATTCAATAGATCTGGGATCTTAACTGAAAGAACAACATGTACAACATATCAAGCATAAGAGACAAGAGACAAGAGACACAAAACATTTCATCGGGGAAAACCAAGAAGGTAAAAAACCCTGCAACTTCCTCATAGATAGAATAAGCATCAATACAAGGATCACCATGATCAAACCCAAGATATATATATCTTTAGTAGCATGATCCTCCTCCACTTGTGCGCATCCTCCTCTTCTCTCACTAATGCGAAGTGAGTGAATAATAGAATGTGTAAAATGAGAGAGACACACTCTCTATTTATACACTAACTTGACTTGTCTTTTAACTCTAACTAGGTCGGCCCCGACTTAACCACTTAACATAATACTAACTGGGCCGACCCCACTAGGGTGGTCTAATAACCCTTTAACACACAAGACTCATATAGGGCTGTCCCCATCAAGGTGGTCTAATAACCCATCAAGTATAAGCTATGGCACTTACAATATAACTTGCGACACATGCAAGTACAACTGACGACACTTCCAATCGGAGGAATAATACATTTCCGTTGGGGATACAATAAAGTAAAAATACAATATACAAGTGAATATCTTCCGAGGTTATAAATACATCAACACTCCCTCTTAACTAGGAAGGTAGTCTCTTGACACAAGTCACCAATACATATAGGCACAAGTATTCAATTTTGGAGCTGGATCATCACCACTGGATCACAGAGCATCATCATCATCACTGCTGCTGCACTCAACATCTCAATCACTGGGCTATCTATGAATTCTTCTCGTCATAGGAAGTTCTACAGAGCCAACCCTTTTTCATGATGGATGTAGGCCCACCACCTGTAGGTCTTCATCAACACTGGCCATACTGTGGAATCCTCAAGATTTATTACGTGCGTCACAATGCCTCGAAAGAGTATCCTAGGATCCTTTATGTGCCAAAGCATGATCGACAAGATCTCCTAGGTCTACTTACATGTGACCATCACAAAACCTTAAAAGAGTGTCTTTCCTAGCAAGATCTCTAAAGAGCATCCGAAGCCTTTTACGTGACTAGAACGACCTGTCCGGATCTCCAAGACGTATTACATGTGACCCCCACCACAATGCCTCGAAAGAGTATCCTAGGACTGATTATGAGTGTACTGCTCAACCTATCGGATCTCCCAGGTCTAGTTACATGTGGTCATGGAAAAGCCTCGAAAGAGTATCCCAGGATTGATTACGAGTGTACTGCTCAATCTATCGAATCTCCCAGGTCTAGTTGCATTCCATAGGACAAAGCCTCGAAAGAGCATCCCAGGATTGATTACAAGAGTACTACTCAACCTATCCGATCTACCAGGTCTAGTTACATGTCCTCCTAGAGTAGTGCCTTGAAAGAGTATCCCAACATCCTTTATGTGCCGCAGCACGACCGACAAGATCTCCCAGGTCAACTTACATGCTCATCTGCACAACCTGTCCACGGCCACAGAGTATCAACCTGATACTCACCATATATCATCCTGATGTATATCATCGCATGATCATCCTGATCATCATCATTGCATCGTCCTGATGCATATCATCCAGAGCATCATCCTGATACTCATCACACATGATCAACCTGATCATCATCACTGCATTGTCCTGATGCATATCATCCAGAGCATCATCCTGGTACTCATCACACATGATCATCCTGATCATCGTCACTGCATCATCCCAATGCATATCATCCAGAGTATAATCTTGATACTGATCACACATGATCATCCTGATCATCGTCACTGCATCGTCCTGATGCATATCATCATACATGATCCAACAGATCATACAAAGCATCCAACTGATGCATATACAAAGAAGGAACTGTAACATCATCCATCACACAACGCTTACATCCACAACCATGGGAAGGATCTTCCTCTCACCATGCTTGGAATGGATCCTACAAATGTGTCCCATCACTTCTTCCTTGAAGTATCTTCAATCTGAAGAACACCAAGCCACTCTCTGAAGTACTCAAACTTCACTCTGGCTAGTGGTTTCAACAACACATTTGCAACCTGCTCATCTGTCGCAACAAATAGGAGCTTCACTACTCCTCTCTGCATCATTTGATATAGTGATATTTGATCTCAATGTTCTTCGACCTGTCATGGAACACCGGGTTCTTAGACAACTTCACACAACTCTGGTTGTCACAAAAGATACTAGTAGCATCCAACGGGAGATCAAATAACTCAGACAATAGCTTCCTAAGCCATACTGCCTCACAACTAGCTGAACAAGCTGCGACATACTCTACTTCGGCTGTACTCAGTGCTACGCAGGACTGCTTCCTGCTGAACCAAGAGATCACACCTGATCCCATACTAAAGCAGCACCCAGAAGTGCTCTTCCTATCTGCAACACTGCCTGCCCAATCTGAATCAACATAACCCTCCAGGTTAAACTTTTGATTCACATCATACTTGAGCCCATAATCAATTGTACCCTTCAGGTACCTCAGAATATGCTTTACAGCAACCAGGTGAACACCTCTAGGATCCATCAGGAACCGACTCAATGTGTTCACCGCAAAGCAAATATCTAGTCTCATGTTCGTTAGGTACATCAAGGACCCAATCATCTGATGATACACCGTGACATCAACCGGATCAAATGAAGCATCAAACAGAAGCTTCAGGTTCAATGCCATAGGTGTGGCCATGGCCTTGTAGTCCATCATCTCGAACCGCTTCAGGATCTCTACTGCATACTTCCCTTGTCCAAGGAAGATTCCATCTACACTCTGCCACACCTCCATTCCTATAAAGTAATGCATCATCCCCAAGTCCTTCATCTCAAACTCAGTAGTAAGCTTCCTCTTTGTATCGACAATCAATCTATCCTCACCTGTAACAAACAGGTCATCCACATACAATAGTAGTATCACTGGATTTCCTTCCTCAACCTTGTAGTAAAGGTTGGAATCCACTTTACTCTTAGTAAATCCCAAATTGGATAGGAAACTGTCTATCCTACCATACCAAGTCCTAGGAGCTTGCTTCAAGCCATACAAGGCTTTCTTCAACCTGCACACATATGAATCCCTATCATGTGTCTCAAAACCGAGTGGTTGCTCCACATACACTTCCTCTTCGACTACACCATATCCATTTGGTGTATCTTCCAATTCATCACTGCAGCCAGAGCAAGTATTGTTCTGATGGAAGTGTATCTGTCTACAAGAGCAAAAGTCTCTTCATAATCTATCCCCTCTTTCTAGGAGAATCCATGAGCCATAAACCTTGCCTTGTATTTCTCTATGCTACCATCTGCAGCATGCTTGATCTTATAGATCCACTTGGAAGTCACAACAGACTTCCCTTCAGGTCTTGGGACCACATCCCAGACATCATTCTTCATGATTGACTGGTACTCCTCGATCATGGCATCCTTACATTACTGCATCCCAGATCCTGGGAACTTCAGATTCTTCAATATCTTCAATAGATAATTTTCTTGAACTTTGTGGTTGGAACAAATGTTGTTTGTCCTTCTTTTGTAGGTGATTGTACACGATCTTTCCTACAAGTCAGATTCAATTGTATGATTAGAAAATTCTCATAATTTTTCAAAAACACATTCTTATGCATAAAGACATATGTCATACAGTCATGCAATTAGCCAATGCTTCAATACAACATTTATCCATATCTTGTATTCACACGGTAACTTTCTAGATGCCTTCCATCTCTACCACAACATTTGTTAAGAGTGTACACAACTCCCAACATGTTAGAAAAGAGGTTTCATTCTAGATACGTAGCAATGGAATATTGTACAGTACCATAGGCCACTTACCCATTACTTGCATAATAGTAGTATCTTGTTCATTAATGCAACTTTTCTAATATGTATAATACATATCCTAAATCTAGGAACATAAGTATGTACATGACTAGACAACATCATTTAAGTAATCATATATACAAGAAATGACAATTCAAATACTTATCTTTGTTTGGTTGTAGGGTGGACTCCCTCTCAATCTTTGCTTCCTTGCAGGAACTATTGGAGTGCGCTCCCTCCTGAACTTTGCTTCCTGGATTACCTGTCCTTGAACTTATATTCATCCTGGGCCACTATGTATGCTTAAGTGCACACTAATGTCATCCTCAAGATCTCATACATGATCATACATCCATTAGTATAATCTCAATACTATCAAAACATTATGATCCTAAATAAACTTAACATGTATGGTCATGATTATTTCACATATAGGTAATTTATCACAAGCATTAGTATTCAAGGTTTCAGGGAGGACTTCTATTACTCATGCATATTCTTATTTGACCATAGAACTATTTTGGTTAGTCATATCATTAATCAAATTAAGAAACATAATATGCATAATCCCATGATTAATCAAACTTATAACTTCATGAACAATCATCAATCATACAAAGGTATACTTATATAAGAGATCCTAACACAAGGTAGGGTTCTAACTTGATATAGGAAAAACATACCTGGATTATCATGTTAGCTAGTTATGTCTAACATACCCACATAATGTCTTCTTGTTCTCTTTAATGACTAGTGCTAGTAACCTGCATATCTTATAGGTTAAGCACTGTAGAACCAAATTATACATACCTCGTAAGTAGAGCTTCTATGCGATCCATGACTGTGGATGAGTATTTGTCTTCATGTCACCATGGTCATATGTTCTTGAACTATAACTTTCTTGATGTACCTTTCATGTTGGCGGACAACATCAACCTCATACAACACCACAGTGCATTAGTACAATCATAAGTGTCATAACCCTAATCAGTGAATGTCTTCTATCATGCATTCATACTTTTACTAGGGTGATAAGACAAGTCTAAAATTAATCAAGATTGTACTAACCTCAATAATATGAAGACACACATATCATAAACTTAATCATGAACATATTTCAAAACATACATGTATCTCCTCAAGTCATGCCTGTCGAGATTGCTTGTAGTCTTCTTATGTAAGGCCTTAGCCTCATCTCCCTCTCGAACTGGAACTTCTGTAGGTGTCCAAATCATTCTCTTCTAGGATTAACCCAATCCACATGATTTGCTGAGACTAGATCTGGAGCTGGATTAGGGTTTGTCAGAGAAACCCTAAAAATTCAAATTTTTAATTTCAAACTTCTGAATGGATGGAAAGATGTGTCTTGTTGAGCTGATCAAGCTGGTATACTTCAATTTTTAAAACTGCAAAATTTGACCCCTCAAAATTGCCTTTGAAACTTTTGTATCTTCTGGACAAGATCTCGAACTAGGTTTTGATAAATATCGGTGTTCTACCCATCCAAAAGGTTCGATCTTGTGTTCTAAACTTTGATTTTTATGAGGAGCTTCCAACCGTGGTCACAGATTTCAAAAATTCCAACTTTTGCAAAAGCCCTAATTTTCCACCTTTCCGATCAAAATCCCAAACTAGGGTTTGATCAAGCCCGACCTTCTGCCCAACCAAAAATTCAATCTTGGTCTCTTAATTTCGATTTTGATGATGATCATTCAGCCATGGATTCCAATTCCAAAAATGCCAACTTTCTCTGAAGCCCTTAATTCCCGCAGTAGTGACAAGCCAAGAATGAAGGTGGTCAGAATCCAATTCTGTTTTGACAGAAATATGCACCTGACTGTTTTTGATGCATCTCTGAAATTACGAATCCACAGGGTTTGAAACTTCGGCCTATGGTAGCCTGACCTATCATATTTCCAACCCCACAGGTCTGACCTCAATTGGATTCTTTGAGAGAGAGTTATGCCAAGTGTCGCAATGTGACCTGTTTATGGGATAAAACATGAGAGAGAACTTGTATAGTGTGCATGTGTCACTGGTTCAACTTCGGCCTCTAAAAACATTACTTGAGAAACTAAAGTCCGTTCTCTTACTGTCACTTTTTACAGAATTTCATTTGGAGCTTCCTAGCCCAAGTTGTGACCTTTTTTCCTAGGTCACCTGTTTATGATTGAGATCTGGAAGAGAAAGAAACCATAGATTGTACTGATCGTAAAATTGAAAGTACAACGAATTAGATGCTATGTTTCGGAAAGTGCTACGATGACTAGTTTTTGCTATATCAAGCCCTAACTTGCAATTTGTCGCAGCTGCAATAAGTCTCATAAATGCCATACCATGCCTTCTTTCAGGCTAGCTCTAATACCATGTTAGTTTTTCATAATTTAATTCAATAGATCTAGGATCTTAATTGAAAGAACAACATGTATAACATATCAAGCATAAGAGACAAGAGACAAGAGACACAAAACATTTCACTGGGGAAAACCAAGAAGGTAAAAAACCCCGCAACTTCCTCAGAGATAGAATAAGAATCAGTACAAGGATCACCATGATCAAACCTAAGAGATAGATATATTCAGCAGCATGCTCCTCCTCCACTTGTGGGCATGCTCCTCTTATCTCACTAATGCGAAGTGAGTGAATAATAGAATATGTAAAATGAGAGAGACACACTCTCTATTTATACACTAACTTGACTTGTCATTTAACTCTAACTAGGTCGGCCCCAACTTAACCACTTAACATAATACTAACTGGGCCGACCCCACTAGGGTGGTCTAATAACCCTTTAACCCACAAGAATCATACAGGGCCGACCCCATCAAGGTGGTCTAATAACCCATCAAGTATAAGTTACGACACTTACAATATAACTTGCGACACATACAAGTACAACTGATGACACTTCCAATCAGAGGAATAATACATCTCCATTGGGGATACAATAAAGTACAAATACAATATACAAGTGAATATCTTCCGAAGTTATAAATACATCAACACCTTTATGTGTGGAGGAATCAAAGGTAGGAATTGAATGCCTCTGTAGCTGCTGGGAGGTAAATGGTGCTATCCTTGAATCAACTGGAGCTAATGCGGGAGAATTATGTTCCTCCTCATGCACCATCAAGAAGAAACTATTGACCAAAAATTCCCCTTGAATTGACATGGAATAAGTAGAAGGAACTGATGTAGGATCATGGACCAGAATATCATCACTGCAAACCTCATCCATCAATCTAATGGATGCATCAAATCCATCAAAGGCTGGTCCATCACACAGGAGTTATTCTGGATCCTCAATGGAGGAATGAATCACAACACGAAGAATCCCAGTTTCTCTATGGAAGATAGTATGTGTTGGGAAATCATCATATGCATATGAAAACTCCTCAAGCACATGCATGTCACTATGCACCTCATGAACCACCATATTATGAAGTTACTTCCTAGAATTTTGAATGTCATCAACTGAAAGAGAATAGCTGACTGTAATGTAGGAGGGAGTATGTGATCTCTGCAACTCCTGGTGAATTTGATCTATCTCCATCTTAGATTCCAAGAGGGAAATTTGAGTGCTTCTCAAAGAATATCGGGTGGCAATCAACTCATCATTGAGCTTGCAAATCTCCTCATCATCCTTTAAGGATGCTCCATGCAACATATGAACAAGCTCATACAAATAATCTCTATCAGAAATCATGTGTGAAAAATTACCTTGGATTGTAGTCATTTCTTTCTGGATTTTTTCCATGGCTTCAAGGAAATATGAATCTTCCAATGAAGTAGATCTCCAACAAGACTATGACACTGAAACATCTGTGTCATGGAGAATGTGTAAGGCTTACTTCATCTTCCTTTCACTCATCTTGAGTGGCATTTCAAAGGGACAAGGTTGAGAGTTAATCTCATCATCATATATTGGTGGATCAACCTCATGAAGCTCTTGTGGTGATAGTAAGATCGATCTTGGGATCTCTTCCTTAACTGCGGAGAATTCATCTTCTTCAAGTTAAGTGGAATTTGTACTTGCAGAAACCTCATCAAATGGTATCTCTATGTCACCAACATAGAGAGATGGACATCCATTAGTAGATGTCTCCTCAAAACTTAGGCACCCATCAGTAGGTACCTCATCATAGCATCCACCAGTAGATGCTTCTTAAAAATTTGTGCAAGCATCAAGAGATGCATATTCTTGGCACCTAGCAGTAGTTACTAGACGATCCTTAGTAGAAATGGTGGTGGCTTATTCATGATTACAATCCTCATCAGTATGGATTGTACCTTCATATTCTTCAGATGTGCATGGTTCTTCACTTGAGAGACTATTGTGCCTCTCATGTTCTAATATGGTTGATTTGTTCTTCCTTCTTCTTCTCTCATTGGTTTGTTTCCTTTCAATGATTCCTCATCTAAATCCTTGAGCTCAAATCCAAACATACAGTAAAATAATCTTTGAAAGGAATGTCTTTACGAATCTTTTCTCCCAAGGCTAGATACTCTTGGTAGTGGTGGGGCAAGTTTTCACATGCATATATCATCTTTGATAAATCCTTCTTAGGATTAGCCATCGATGGTTCATCCCATTGGTATTCACTATACATGTGGTCACAAATGTAACCATCCTCATCTCTTGTTAGTTCTCCATGAATGTAAAGGATTTATTCTTCCTCGTATAACTCAAAGGCTTCATCTTCCATGATTGTAACTAGTTCCATAGCTGTAACTTGAAGATAGATCTGAGATATTTATTCCACTAAGAGTTAATTTCCATGAGATGAGCCAAGGAAAGTGATATGATACCAGTGTAATATCCATGAATCATGTTTCAAGGGATATTATCTCACATTTAAATTTCAGAACAAAAATTAATACAACTGAATCTAGTCCTCAAAACTAGTCAAGAAGAAACTAGTCTTGGACACAGATAAACCCCGGAAGAGCTTGATGGTTGAAACTTTTGGACATTAAAATTTAGGGAGTGTACAACAAAAAATATACCAGATTCAAGTTCAGCTTCAGATTCCTATTCACAATGTATTGAAGCCATTAATGCTTCGACAACAATTACCATTAAAGTCTACACAAGGCTGCATAGGCACACCATCATATGAAAACTAGACTCATTCACTTACACTTGATAGTAACCAGAGGATGGATATGAGGTAAAAAAACCCTAATATACTTCTGGAAAAGATCTATTGAATTTTTGGGAGGATTTGACTGAGTTTGGAGGTCCGAAGAGAAAGAGCACTATGGTGGACAACTGAACTAGTTTGTTTTCAGGATCTTCCAAACAGGCCAAGAGGGATACGAATCCTCATTTTGAGACTTGTAGGATATTAATTAGTGTATTAGGAACCTCATATGACTGATATAATAGAAAATGGGCATTCATGTTACTTTTAATCAAATATTCTGCAAAACTAGTCAAATAAAAAGGTGCTAAAGAGCTACTCTTAAGAAAAGTCAACCCAAACAGCCTGTAAGGCTCTCAAATTATCCTTATGAAGACTAATATAAATCAGAAATGAATAAAAGAGACAGAATAAAACAATAACTGATCTTATTAAGTAATAAAAAGAAGTATGATGGCTCAAACTTCATCGAGAGTCATTATTCTTGAGTTATTACAATGAATGGAAGAAGAATGTTACAAGAAGAGTAAGGAGAGGAGATGTAGTCATTGAATATGAAATAAATGAATTATAGGATATGTTGGCTATTCATGTGAGGTGCATGGAACTTCTAAATCTTCTAGAAATCTCTCCAAATAATATCTCTCTCCAAGTGAAACTCATCCACACCACATCAAACTGGCTTAGATATCTACATCAAATCTGAAGGATCAATATCTACATGGAATTGGATGGATCATATATGAAAATTGGTCATCATTTCTTGCACTGGTTCATATGAAGAATAATAGAACACTAACCATGGGGCACATCTCCCACATGTGTCTAAAGGCACATCTCCAATGCCTAGAGAAGCACCGAGCTTACTCAATCACACAAATAAATTGCCAAAATATGTGAATGTAGTGCACACTCCTCCTTTTATAGATTGGGTGGATTGTTTAAAAATTTAGGATGCTAGTGGAACTACTTGGAATCATCCAATATGCCTTCCTTGAATGAGTTATAAATTTCATGCTTTCCACACTGACTAGCTTTCTTCCTTTTTGGAAACTTCACCCTCTTTTCTTTTCTTGATGTTTCCTTCTTTTTACAACTGGATAGCTTTTATTATTTTTTGAAACTGCACTCTCCTTGATTTCCTGGTGTTTCCTTCTTTTCATAACTGGCTTCTTTTCCTCACTTGTCGGCTTTGTGCACTTGCCTACTTTTCACTGCTTTTGTCAGTTTCCTTCTTTTCTACTGACACCTTGCTTTGTGTTGCTTTGTTCCAATTTCCTCTTTGGTGTGATAACTCATAAGGCTAGTCTTATCTATTTATGTGTCATCATGGAGTCCTTGGCATATTCCAACTCATTATCAAATTTATTTAATAATTAAATATCCAAATAATTATTGCATCATTGTTTACGAACAATCTGTAAGGGAGGACTCAAACAGATCTCCCTAGTTTGAATGGTTTAGATCTAGAACAAAAAAATACATAATACAAATACCTTTCCTAGATCAATTGAAATGAAAGATAAGTGAAAGAGATGGATTAAATTACAAGTGCAGTTCCTTTCTCCTTGTTGATCCAAGTCCCGATCTTCAGATATTTAGCTGCAAAACCGAACAAAACATGTGGAAAAAGACAAGTAATAAAAGCAATTGATTGTGAATTGATCTAGATCAACAGTCAAAGAAGTTAATCCTAAACATTATCAATACAAAAATTTTATGGAAATAATTTGCATTAAATGTAATAATAAGAATTACAATGAGAGAGGTGTTACGAACGCTGCTTTGACGTCATAATCTCCTTCCAACAATCCTAGCCTCCGAGATCAAATGCTTATCCTTCTAATGGATGAAGAGGATCACCTATCAAAATTCAACCAGCATGTAGGTACTCTATCCTTCCTCCATTAACATTGGATAGGGGGTTCATATATATAGGGTTAAAGGGATATGAGAGGTTGAGGATTTAGGGGAGAGGCTTAAGGTATCATCCCATTAGGAAAGGGGATCGAATGCCACCTTCCCATATATGTAGGGATAATTCTCCATGCCATCCAAGATTCGAGAAGTCACTCAAAGTTTCTATTTATACTTTTTAACCAATAATGACACACATTTCACAAGAGAAACTTGTGCCAATGAGAGGTCGACGCATATTTTGCAAGAGCATCATTCACCACTGACGCACTCTGCTAAGGTGCAGAGTGCATCACATTGAGTCTGACGCACCTTGTCAGAGATCAAGGTGCGTCGGGGTGACACCATAAATTGAAAGGGATGAACAACAACTTCTCTTTTAGTGTTTTAACCCAAGTACTTTAGGCATCAGGGCATATATAGGACACATAACTCATGATGATGAGATTTTGGTGTAACAGAATTCCCCCCAAAGCATGAAGCTGGAAAAATAGGGTAGGTGAAATGGTTTGTAATAGCGGAAAAATCGAGGTAAGGATTGTCGGTTGGAGTGACGAACAAATAACTCTTGCAGTAGAATGAACTCAGAGATACATGTCTCAAACTGACTCATAACATGGATTCCGACCAATAGATTGTGGATCCATGATAGTAAATACTGTCTGAACACAATCACGGCTAGTATACATAATCATAGATCCATGATGAGATAATAACACAGCCACGACCAATACAAAATGGATCCATATGATATGATTCAAAAAATCTCCATTGCAACCTGGGTGATATACATGACTTAACCCAGGGTCTTCAAGTCGAACCCGCAATGATATGAATCTAACCATGTGATTACAATGTTTTGAAGTCTAACATGGTAGAAACCACTTTATTACCGGTCATTTATGTATACCATTAACAAGCACGAGGGAAATCACCATTGATGTCAGTGATTCCCAAGGTATCATAGTACATACCATTGAATGTGAATCAATAAGTTGAGGTCAAACACTCAGTGGAATATTTCAATCATAAGTCAATGATGTGAACTTACTGTTGAAAGTGAGGTAACCTACCATTGAGGCATGAAGGTCCAAGGTGCTTGATTGGTTTCTATATTTAATCCTTGGATGATGTGCTGAAGTTGAAAAGGATAAATCCGTCGAAGTAGGACCATGATGTTTCCCCCATCATCGACACAAAAAATGATCAAATATGTTTTGGAGTGGATCAGACTGTAGAGTGACACTTGATACTGACTCGGGAGTGATTGACATGATAAAAGGTATATTGACTGCAGAGATTGACTCGGTGAACAAACCTATCTTGAAAATGGGAATGGCGTGACTTGGAAAAATTGACATGAAAAGAATAACACTGATCCCTAATGCAAATGATGTTGGAAGCATTCTTTGGATGACTCAAAAGGAGTGGAACGACTCACGGAATTGGTCGGACTCTAAGACAAGAAAATCACCCAAGTGTTTGAATGCATATGAAAACGAGTTCCATGTTCAAGAGTGACTAAGTACTACCATAATAATTACAATGAAACACAAACTCTTTCCCTATCCCCATAATGATTGATGAGTACCTCTTTTGTTTTTTAACGAGCTTGAGGAGGGTAATAGATCCTCGGTATAGATCATCCTTTGGACGAGTCCGGTCTCATATGTTTTACGAACCTAATATAGGAGGGGTTCGTCCCAATAAGGGCCCTTAAATGTCATATTTTAATGAGTCCAGAGAAGGAAAACTCAACATCATTTCATATTTAGAGAGTTTGAAAAGAACTAAATAAGACACCAAATGGTTATTTTTTGTAAATATTAATCTCCTCATCCTAAAAATGATAAAACAACATGAGAGAAAACTCTCCCAGTCATGATTAACCGGAGTGCTCATTTTTCATAAATAGTTCTCCTATTCCGAAAAAGGGGTAAACTATCACCAGAAAGACGACCTTTCCAATACTTTTACAAGCGTGAAAGAATCAAGTTTGCTTGGCAATCTTTTCCTATTTAGAGAGTCTGCAAAGAGCTTAAAGAGAAACTCCGAGGGGTTCCTTTTTCTTAGTATTTTTACGATCCCGAAAAAGTGAAAATTTAACTCGGTAACTTATTCTCATATTTTTATGAGCACGAGAAAGAACAAAAAGTGAGCTCGATATCGTTAATACTTGATTTTGATGATCATCATGATAGCATAAAAAATGCTCGAGTATGTGTTCACACTTGATAAAAAGTATGAAATGCCTATGACGGTCACTAATAAAGTCAAAACTTCACTTTACTTCAACTGCAAACTCGAAAAACTAAGTTAGAATTCATAATAAGGTGTTAAAACGTAAAAAGTTCACCAACTATAGTAAAAAACCCATAAAAGAAATATTGAAAAGGAATATTCCATTTATTTTATATAAAAAGTCAAATAGTAAAGAAATATTTACCAATTGTTTTTTACCAAGTTGGAATAGTGAAAACACCCCTTTGGAGCTCATTTTTCTGACGTCGATTGCGGATGCTACGATCAACCGTTTCACGCCCCGTCAGTCATAGGTAGGCCTCAATTGTACTCTTTACATTTTCAGTGGATTAATTTTTTATTTAAGTGTCATTTTTGGGGTTTTTTGGACTCAAAAAAAGGGGATTGTGTGCTCCCTGGGTGACACACTTTCCCCTTGTGGGAAGTGCGTTGAGAGGGGTCTAACACACTTCATCCATGGGGAAAGTGCATCATTGATGCACTGTCCGCAAAAGAGGGGTGTGTCGGCGCAAATCCAAAATCAAATTTCAAAATTAGGGGCCAAAAAGACCCAAACCAAATCCATGAAAGGAATCTAATGATTGTTTAATTGCTTTTTATGTAGGTTTGTAACCAATACAATGGTCCAATGGAAACAAAGAGAGAATGAACTCAAAGATGCACATGAGGTGAACAACCAAAACTCAATGAACGCGTTGGAAAGGTGTGGACTCTTGAAATTATTCCATGTATAGGTCATGAGAGCCCAATTGCAACTTCTCTATCACTTGATCAGGCTATGGGACCCATATTAGCAACATTTTAGAGTAGGTTCCCACATCCTCACCTTAAATGTGGAATATATTTATTTCCTGCCAGGTTTATCCAGGAATGGATCCCTAGTTTCACTATATGGGCCACAAGGTAGTCATCATTCGACAGAGAGTATGGTGGCACAGTTCTATACACCAGGGACACAGATGCTTGCTGGGAAAATTCCCATTCAGAACATACAATATTGACCCCTGATGACTGTACTCTTTTCCATAGAGCGGGTGGCGTGCAACAAGGTTGCTCATCATGCCACCAAGGCCCACATGCTGTATTCCATTGAGTGCATGGAACTGATGTGGGGGACTCCTCACAAATTTGAAGGATCAGCTCACCAAGTGCTGAAGGGGTGAGTTGAAGCAGTTTGTATATGGATCCATCGTGGTCTCATTCTTCCTAGAGCGAGTTCCACTACTGATACCACAGGTTGAGATGGATGATCTCGATCCACGAGATCATCATATGGTCTGATGGTCGAAGGTTATGGCCCTCCATGGAGGCGGAGGAACTATCATCATTTATGGGCCCACCTTCTTCAGGTGGCTCTGTGGGGATCTCCTCATGATTGAGGATTATGCATATGCAGTTACCGATTTTAGGGGAGACTCAGACCTAGCTCTTCCAGAGGGGGGTAAATGGAGAGACATCGGCAAGAACGCAAATCTTGTTTTTTTATGCATTTTATGGTTTTTTAATGCTTTTGGGTAGTACTAATAGTTCACACATTTTTCATGAGGATGTTGGTTTGTCTCGACTAATAGGTTCCTCTTTGATCGAGAGGAGAGGGGTGGTATGAGAGATGGAAGCTGCTCAACAGGATGAAATGAAGGAGTTAGACAAGATGTAGGAGAACCTACAGATATTGGCGTTGGATATTCTTGACATATCCATCGATGACTTACCTCACCATTACCAGCGTCATATAGCTGGGGTTCCAGGGCGCTTTGGTTGGCTGCTCCGTCGAGTAGCTCGGGCTATGATCTGTTATCACGAGCATCCTTAGGAATAGATCTTATGTATGATGTATGTACTAAAGGCCACAGGCTTCAAATTTTGTAGATAGACTCTACTGAAAGCTTATGATCTTTAGGTTTTTGTATCGGTACCATTTTTTGTATTTTATCGGACATGATGACATATATACAAAAACAGTATCTAGCGGTTTTATATACCGTGTCTTATATGATAATTTTGGGATCTTCATGGATGTTGAATTATACACTATGGTTAGATTACATGTTATGTCATTTTATGCATATTTTTAATAAAAATGTTTATGAATGTGCAATGTACCAATGTAAAATGAAATTAGATGGGGAATCAACAACTACGTTCATGCTTCTCAGAATATGTAAGTATTGAATGGATTCAAAGGACATTTCCAAGAAACATACTCGTCGAAATAGACCGAGTAATGTGGGGTCATAGATAGCGTAGACACAATTAAAATGAGATACCACCAAATGTGAATCGAGATAGATAATGATGTGGTCTGCACCCAAGGAAAAAGCGTTGGTTAATAACCCAATCACTACGTGGTATTCAACAACGTTGTTGGTGGAAAAACCTAGGAAAGTTTCTCCTGAGCTTATGAGTTCACCAACAGGGGAATAGAGTACCCATTCCACTGAAGCATGGTTGAGGGTGTGTCATCTAGCACCGTCTGCGAATCCGTAGCAAGTTTCCATCTGCACATCCAGGTAGAACATGTTATAAGCGTAATGATGAGATCCTATCACACTAAATAAAAGTGTCACACCAAACAAAAACACACGTCATGTACGATATATACAAAGTACTAATGCATAATTATTTAGGCATAGTACCACTTTAGGTACAGCCCATTGCAAGGATCCCCCAAAGATATCCCATCACAATCTTCTAGTTCATAAGATCCCTTTTCCAAAACACGTTTTATCACATATGGACCATGCCACATGGACTCAAATTTTCTTGCCCCCAACTTATCATGTTTTTTGTCATAAGTAAGAAACAAATCCCCCTCGTTAAATGTACGAGGTTTTACCTATTTATCGTACTGGGCCTTGATGTGTTTCTTATGTGCTTCATTATCTAGAGCTGCATCATGATGGGTTTCATCGAGTTTTTCCAAGTATAGAAATCGTTCTTCCTCAGCAGTAGTGTTTGGTAAAAGTTAGACAACAAGTTTTAGTGATGGAATCTCGCACTCGATAGGTAGTATGACCTCTAGTCCATAGACCAACTAGAAAGGTGTGAAACTAGTGGCAGTTCTAACGGAATTCCTATACGCCCATAGGGATGAAAAAAGAATGACATGCCAGTTGGACTTGTGTGTTCCCACCACATGTTGAATCAAAGTTTTCAAGACCTTGTTAATGGAATCTACTTGTCCATTTGATTAAGGGTATAGGGAGTTGATTTTTCATGCCGAAAACCCAATCTGGCGCTTAGTTCATCTACCATCTTGTTTTGAAAATGTGATCCATGATTGGTGACGATGGATTGAGGGACTCTTAATCTCGCAATGATATGGTTAAACATAAAGAGTGCAACAATTTCGTCATATTCTTTGTATGTAGGCATAGCCTCGACCCACTTGGTAAAGTAGTCAACTCCGACAATGACATAACCATGCCCCCGACCGAGGTAGGCTTACAATGCATGAATTCGACGCCCCATTTAGAAAAGGGACCAATGACGATAACTGAATGTAATGGGGCTGGGTGTGAGCAATTTTTGTAATGAAAAATATGGAAAGGAGGAAACTTCTTGACTTCTTATATATAATCTTTGAAGATGGAAGGCCAATAGTATCCAACGCATAAAACGTTCTAGGCTGTAGCCATCCTAGAAAGATGACCACCACATACCCTTGAGTGAAAATCATTCAAAACATGCTCGGCCTCCTCATGAGTTAAGCAACATTGGAGAATGGAATCGATACCAAAATGATATAATGTATCACCAATGATGAGGTAATGTTTTGTGTGGGGATAGACACGATGACGTTCATCATGAGATAATTGAGGATCGAATCGTTGGGTTTGGAGATACAATGCTATGTCTTCATAACATGGTTCAAAAGCACTAATGAGAAACAAGGACTCATCAGGGAGAGAGTCCATGGGCTCAGTTTCCTGATCAGTACAGGGAAGATTGCAAATATGTTCCACAAAAATGAAAGATTTCTTTGATTTGGCCTTCTCAAACTGGAGATCGAATTCTTGGAGAATCACAATACAACGTGAATATTTTCCCCTAGTACCTGACGCATGAGAACAGGGCACATGGGGTAGAGTCGCCGATAATAGTTGTAGTGCGGAGGAGGATGTAGTGGCGGAACTTCTGAACAACAATCAATGTTGTGAGAGCTAGTTTCTCTACATGAGAATACAAGGTTTCAGAGTCAATAAGACCCTTAATAAGGTAGTATATCACATGCTCGTAGGTGTGGCTATCTTCCTGTACTAAAACCATACCAATAGTGGAAGTAGAAGCAACAAGATAAAGGATGTAATCCTTGGTGTAATTTGGCAGTTATAGCATGGGTGCATGAATGATGGCATGTTTAAGGTTGTCAAAGTATTTTTGAGCATAGTCATCCAAAATGAATGTGACATCCTTCTTCAACAACCGCATGTATCCCTATGTTTTCTCTTCGAAATTGCACACGAAACACCGTAGGTAGTTTTCCTTCCCCTGCAAACTTTGAAGTTCTGTAATATCCATAGGTGGTGGTAGGGCGACAATGGACTCCACCTAATTGAGGGGATCGATGTAGATCCCATTCTTTGAAATGATGAATCCTAAGAGGCATTTGAACTCGACATAAAAAATACACTTATGAGGATTTAAACGGATATTACACTGCTGACACCTGGGGAATACAACCATTAGATGATCGATGTGGAAGTCACGATGATTCAAATGAGTAGGAGTATCGTCTAGGTAAGGTTCCACAAAATTCTTCACATTGTGGAAAGCATACGACATAGCCTGCTGGAATGCAGCACCAACATTTTTAAGACCAAAGGGGAGTTTGTGATATGCAAACACACCCAATGGGAAGATGAAAGCAATCTTATGTTGGTCGACAGGATGGATCTCAATCTGATTATAGCGTGAAAAGACATCCATGAATGACAAAATGACACTTCTGGCACAGTTGTCAATGATATGGTCGATAAACGAGGTATGGTAATTTTACTTGGGACTAGCCTTATTCAGATCCTTGTAATCAACACAAACTCTGATGGTTCCTTGTTTTTTCGTAACCGAGATGACATTAGAGATCTAATCTGTTAAGGGAATAGGATAAATGAACCCAACCTTCAACAACGTTTCTATCTCTTCCTTAATGGATGTAGTTTTCCTAGGGTGAACAGGATGGATTTTTTTCCAGACAGGTTTTGAGTTGGGATATGTTTGAATCTTGTGCATGAGTCATGGAACACATTCACATAGGCCAAACTTTTGCTCTGGAAGAAGTCATCATTTTCACGGCCTTGTTTAAACAATTTCGCAACATATTTGCATGGAGTTACAAGGAAATGCCTGGGATCGATCCTGTAATGGGACCCCCAAAGATATGCACTCGTTGGAATATGGCTAGCAAGGTTATGTTTCCCACTAGTAGTAGGTTGAATCAAACCCATTGGTTGACTACTAAATAAGGGGTGACTTCCAATCATTTGTTGGATAGCAGGTAGATGATAACTTCCACTCGAATTTTAAGGTGGAGGTAGTATTCTAGTCACGTAGTTAATAGTAGCTGAAGGTTTCCCTCCAGTGGTTGGGGTCAAATAACGTGTAGAGATGGTAAAATGGTATGGATGAGTACTAGATGGGAAAGACGGTTGGCCTGTCTCGTAAGTGGACATGATTGGCATATATATTCATGGCGAAGAAAAGGAAAAAGAATGTATAGGTGAATGTTGTTCGGAAATTGGTAATTCCGGATTGGACCAAAGGGGGAAACTCTGACATCGAAGATGATTACCAAACATTCGTAAATGTTCCATAGTCTCGTAAATTGGTGCGAGAAAGACGTCATCGGGAACCCATGGAGGAAATCAACGAGGTGGAGTTTCCACCATCGGAAGTGAACCAAAATCGGAAACATATTGACCTAAAGAAGTGTCCCAAAATGATGCAGTTGGACCAAAATTTGTTGATATTGGGTCTTCTTGGGGTCGACTAAAAATCCAGTCCATAGATCCGAGATTTCCTTCCATCGAATGGTGAAAAGTTGTGCCATATGAAGTAGGTTGTTCCACAATCAAAGGTCCCATAGGATCAATGATAGGTGGGCTTGCGGGAGGTGAATAGTTCATTCACGATTCTAAGGTAGAAGTACCTTCTTCATGGGACACAGATGATGTAGGTTGATCCATAGTTACTCCCGAGTTCTTCTTCTGATTAAGGGGATATTCAGGTGGCAATTTTAAAATCCTCCGGGATATTCTTAAAGGTTGGTCAACCAGGATGGATGAAACAAAATTTCTCCTAAGAGTTTTCTACAAAAGAAAAAATACACTCCAAGATCTACTCAAGCTAAAGATGCAAGCAAACTTATTTGGTAGGTCTGATTAAATAGTCTGGAGCCTCACGGGATTATCAATGCATCTCAACTCATGATATACTACAAGGTCCATGTGATAATCTGCAGGGATATAGAAAGTGTAACAAACTCACAATCAAACTCTCAAGAATATTTGCAAGAAGAAGAGAAGCATGCACTCAATAATCACTCATAAACACAGAATAATGAACAATGATAGTATCATACAATGAATAATGAATGTAAAGAATGTGATACAATAATCAATGATGATGCATCATATAGGATTCGAATTAGCCAAGTGGGTAATTCGAATTTGATCTCAAAGTCTAGCTTGAATAACTATGGAGACATCAACCAGTCTACAGTATCAGTCATAAATGGTATGATCCAGTCAAGTGTGTCCAACTAAGTCTAACAAAACCATCTAGCCATAAATTAGGGAATGGAGACTCCAAGGGGGGTGCATGAGGCTATCTAACTCAAAGTCTAGCTTGGATAACAATGGAGACATCATCCAGTCAATAGTATCATTCATAAATAGCAATAGTCAGTCAAGTGTGTCTAATTGAGTCTAACAGAACCATCTAGGCATAAATCAGGGAATGGAGACTCCAAGGGGGGCGCATGATGTTGTCAAATAGTCAAGTGGAACTCTAGAACTAGCTAACTAGAAGCTACAAGCAGTCATCATTAGAAATCAGTGGAAGAACTACTCAATCAATGCACTAACTGAATGATAACTCGCGATAGGTGAGATAAGGCGCCCTAACTGAGTGATAACTAATGGTAGGTGAGTAAAGGCGCACTAACTGAGTGTGGTAGGTGAGAAAGGTGCACTTGTCAAGCAGAACAGTCAAGAAGGGCACATCAGGTAGGTAGGAGGCCAAATGGGGGCTGTAGACAGGATTTGGAAAGCTAGAAGCAAGCTCTAGGTGTTGGGGAGACCACCATGATGATGACAAGAGTGGCATGCAGTTTTGCATGCAGGCATGCAAAATATAAAAATGATGGTGTGAATATTCCAACACCCCCCTGCAAGCTATACTATGAGATAATAACTAAAAACAGTAAAATAGGGCCTTGACGACTAAGACCAAAGGTCACCCCATACAATCAATCTAAATAAACTAAGTGAGGAAAGAGGGAAAACGCAGTGGGAAGAAAGCCCTCCCTCAAAATAGATTGAAGGATGCTAATGAAGCATATCATCTCTCACCCCCGAAGGTGGTAAGTGTCCTTATTTCTAAAATAAGGATCGATAGATCCGAAATGGATCAGGAATTTCACGAGGATGAATCCTCACATGTGAAAAATCTGATTTGGAAGATCAGGGAGCAGTGGTTTCCCATCAAAGAAGAGGATCAATAAAGTAAGAAGGATGAAGCCTCTCATGCTGAAAATCAGATCTGGCTGATCGAGGAGCATTGGATGCCCATCGAGGAAGAGGATCAACAATGTGAGAAGGATGAAACTTTCCATGCTGAAAATATGATCTGGTTGATCAGGGAGCAGTGGCTGCCCATCGAGGAAGAGGATAAATAGGTGAGAGATCTTCAGGTTCTTATGGATCTGGATCTCCCATTCGCTCATCTTCATCATCAGTTGCTAGACCTTCTGGGTCCAACATTCCCTCATCATCATCTCCATATTTGGATTCTGAATCTGAAATATCATGTGAAGATGCATCACCACATCCAAACTCTGAATCTGAAATCTCATGTGAAGAAGCAAGTAAAACTGGATCATAATTGCATGCAAACTCTGAATCTGAAATCTCATGAGGAGAAGCAAGTAAAACTGGCTCATCATCACATGCAAACTATGAATCTAAAATCTCATGAGGAGAAGTAAGTAAAACTGGGTCATCATCACTCGAAGGAGGAACATATCCAAAAATGTTAATGTCATGAAACTGCTCTAGAATATGCATGTAGTCCTCTTTTGAACCATCATGACTGTAATCAATATCAGAAGAACTAGGACTAGATGATGATGGATTTTCATTAAGATCGAAGGAGGATGCAGTAGTGGAGAACCATTTTAAAATAGGAGTTGGAAAAATAGGTGTTGGATCTTTAGGTTCTTGTGGATCTGGATCAAGCATTCGTACTTCTTCAAGAGTCCTCTTTTTCTCAATCTCTTTTGGTGCATCTTTTCCCTTTAGGAAACCTTCGAAGGTGCCATGAGAAAACTTGCCACTTATAATACCGTCAACCACATTCCGAGCTATCTTGTGGTTGAGATGAGATAGCTTGCTCTCTTCATGAGTATGAGAGATAAGAGCAGACTCCTTTGAGAGAGTAGGAAGTGTGAAAACTCATAGAGTTTTGTCTCATGATTTGCAACTCCTTTTGCAATGATTTTCCCTGAAACCATGTGTTGTAACTCGACTTCATGTGGAGTAAAGATCACTCTTTTTGGCTCTCCAGTATGATCCATTTGATACACTGAAAGGACATTAGTTGGAAGAGAAGGAACATAAAGAACATCAGAAAAATAACCATGATCAAGATCGATTCTTCCAATCCCCTGAGAGGAGACTTCTAAATCATTTCCCAAACTGACTGAAGGGCCAATAGAGCTTTCGAAACTAGAGAATAGATCTTTGGAAGAATCCATATGGAATGATGCTCCTGAATCTATGATAAAAGAAGAATCAGTTGATGCACTTGCTATGAGAGCATGACATCTTTCTTTGCCTTCGGATCTATAAGATGCAGTATCAGGATCTTTCTTCCTTGCACATGCTGGTATAGGAAGATTGTTCTTCTCAAGTAACTGAGCCATCAAATCTATATTATTACTCATGCAAGTACTCCGAGGATGAAAACCCCTAAGAAAACATGTGCACTTGGTATTTCCCTTCTAAGAATGATTGGTCTTCCTTGAGTTCGAAGCCCCATCTGAATAGTATGGACTATCTATAGGCCTTGTATCATTCGATCTCTTGTCAGAAATATTTTTCTTTCCATTACCATTCACTCTCTCTGCAGCTGTAAGAGCTGAATCCAATTTGGGTTTTATCATTCCCATGGAGATCAACTTCTCTTCCCCTTGAGTAAGAGATTGGATGAAGTCATCAAGTGAGGGAAACTTCCATCTTGGAATGGACAACTTAACTGACTGGAAAGTAGAGACAAAAAATGAGAAGCTTGGCCCCAACTTTGAGAGAATGGAAAGTATAAGCTTCTTGTCTGCTTTCACTATCTCATATCTTTTCAATCGTGATATAAAGCTTTTGAACTTGGTGAGGAAGGCATTGAAAGATTCGAAGCTGTCAGGACTCAAACATATGAGTTCATTCTCCAATTTGTGTCCTTTCATATCATCTTTTTATCCAAAAAGGGATTCGAGCTTGTCCAAACCTCTTTAGGAGATGTAATATCAATGACATGGAAGTGAAGATCTTCAGAAATTGAGAGAAGGATGAGACCAACTGATTCATCAAGCCTATCCAAGTACTTGGACTTTTCAACTGCACTGAGAGGTTCTACCATCGTTCTGTTCAGTATTCGAGTAAATCTCTTGGATCTCATGAAGAGAGACATATTTGCTTTCCACTCAACATAGTTGGAAGATGTGAACTTTAGATCCATCTGAACAGATAAAGTCAAATAGTTGAAGAAGATTCCAAATGGGTGAATACACCTACAAAACAAGAAGAGTTTTTGTTGATGGAGAATGCTACACTTCAACTGAACACTACCTTTTGAACACTGAGCACATAGACTAAGTCCTTCACACCTGGCTAGACCTCAATGGATTTCTCCAATGAATTCAAGTAATAGCGCCAAGATTTTCTGTGGAAACTCAGAGGCTTTTGGTGCTCAAGTGAAAGATAGTTGCTCAAAGAAATGCTACAACTGAACTGCTGCAATGGCTGCAATTCGAATAGTTGCTAACTGCTCTGATACCATGTGATAATATGTAGGGATCTAGCAACTGTAACATAATTACAATCAAACTCTCAAGAATACTGTGATGCACCTGCAACAATTAATTAATACGAATATGCGAAATAGTAGAAATGACAGAACTCAGAATCACTTTTATATTGATCATAGGCCACTTCGAGGGGGCAACCTCCTATGAGAAAGCTCAATACAAATAACTTCACGGTGCCTTCATAGGTCTCAACACACACTTATATACTAAGTCTAGGCGCCAATACTATGGGTCAAAACCTTGGGCCACTACAAACTATGGATCAACAATACTACGGGCGACTTACAAAGCATATGCGCCAACAACAATAACACAAACTATTGATCAACAAATACTATGGGACGACTTACAAAGCATATGCATCCAACAACAACATACTAACAAAGTAAATACATGGGTTCCTAACATCCCCTCCCCCTTAAAAAAAGCTTTGTCCTCAAAGCTTTAGATGTGGAAATTGTTTTTGAATCTGAAGGAGTGGTTCCCATGTAGCATCCTCTGGTTGCATGCCGTGCCACTGAATTAAGACCTCTGTGTTAGAGCGAGAGCGAAGCTGACGCGTGCGCTGATTGAGGATGGCCTCTGGCTCCAAAAGGATGGATCCTTCTTTATCCAGTTCGGGTAAAATCGTTTGTCCACTGATGTTGGTGCCAAGAAATTTATTCAGACAAGAGAGATGAAAGACTGGATGAATGCGGGAAGAAGGAGGAAGTTCCAATTTATAAGCAATGGACCCAATCTTCTGAAGAATCTGATATGGCCCATAGAACTTTGGAGTGAGCTTATGATGCCCTTTGAGTTTCAAGGAGGATTGTTTGTACGAGTGGAGATGAAGAAAAACCATATCGTCGACTTGAAAAGTGCGCTCAGAACGGTGCTAATCAGCTTGTTGCTTCATGCGATTTCTTGCCATGTGAAGATTGTCCTGCAAAATGTGAAGAATCTGATTGTGGTTTCGAAGGACCGTGTCAACTTCCTGAACTGGTGAACTGGTGGGGGTGTATGGAAGAAGAGCTGGAAGTGCCTGACCATAGACTGCTTCATATGGGGTCATTTTAGAGGCAGTGTGGTAAGAGGTATTGTACCACCATTCAGCGAGAGGGAGCCACTTTTCCCACTGATGTTGTTGTTCCGAGGTGAAGCAACGAAGATAAGTTTCCAAGCATTTATTGATAATTTCAGTCTGACCATCTGTTTGTGGGTGATACCCTGAACTCATCTTCAGTTTGGTGCTAGTGTGGCGAAATAGTTCTGTCCAAAAATGACTGGTGAAAGTCGCATCACGATCCGAGACAATGGAAGAAGGGATGCCATGAAGATGAAAGATCTGGTCCAGGAAAATTTGAGCGACGGAGGAGGCTATAGGGATGGCCGAGAGCACAAAAATGACTATATTTGGAGAGGCGATCAACCACAACGAGAATCATTGTCTTCCCGCTAGATTTAGGGAGCCCTTCAATGAAATACATAGAAATATCTATCCAAATACATGTAGGTATGGGCAAGGGTTCAAGAAATCCTGGAAGGAGTGTTGTTTCACCCTTATTGCGCTGGCAGGTATCACATTCAGCCACCATCTGTTGAATTGTCCTTTTCATGCCCTGCCAAAAGAAGTTATGTCGTGCTCGTTCATACGTTTTGAGGAACCCAGAGTTCCCTGCCAATGGAGAAGCATGGAGTTCATAGAAGATAGGCTGTTGAAGATTTGTGCTCTGGGGAAGCACCAGATGACCCTTGTATCGCAGAGAAGCACCATCCCAAGAGTAATGTGGTACAACAGAAGGGTTGTTGGTCAAGCGTTGGATGATTCGAGATAAGGAAGAGTCATTGACATAACCCTGTTGAACAGATTGCAACCAATTTGGAACAGGCATAGAAATAGCTGAAAGAGAACCTTGGGCATCAAATGTGCGAGAAAGAGCATCTACCACAATATTGTCTTTACCCTTGTTGTAAGTGATCTCATAGTCATAACCCATGAGTTTGCTAACCCATTTCTGTTGTGCCAGGGAGGAGACACGCTGGTCCAAGAAATATTTCAGACTCTGGTGATCAGTCTTGATGCAGAAATGATTCCCTAATAGGTATGGGCGCCACTTCTGTTATGGGCGCCACTTCTGTACTGCATGCAAAATAGCCATGATTTCCTTCTCATAAATAGAGGCAGCTAAATTCTTACCTGAAAGGGATTTGCTGGTGAACGCAATGGGGTGTTCATCTTGAAGGAGAACAACACCAAGTCCATTGCAGCAAGAATCACTCTCAATAGTGAAGGGCTTGGAAAAATTGAGCATAGCTAGCACAGGTGTAGTACACATAGCTTGTTTTAGTTTGTCAAATGCACACTGAGCAACAGGTGTCCATGTAAAAGCATCCTTTTTCAATAGAGCAGTTAATGGAGCTACAATCTTCCCATAATCCTTGACAAACTTGCGGTAGTAGCCAGTCAACCCCAAAAAACCACAAAGGCTCTTGAGTGTCTGAGGATGCGGCCAATTGTTCATGGCATCGATTTTGGCAGGATCCATGTGAACCCCTTGTGCTGAGATAATGTTCCCGAGATACTCAACTTACTTCTGTCCAAAAATACATTTAGACTTCTTGGCATGTAGATGATGGTCAGAGAAAAGTTGCATGACAAGATCCAGATGCTGGAGATGTTCATCTCATTTTTTACTGTAGGTGAGGATATCATCAAAGAATGCCAGAATGAATTTCCGCAAGTAGGGTCGAAATATTTTATTCATTAAGGCATGGAATGTGGAAGGAGCATTAGTGAGGCCAAAGGGCATGACCAAAAAATCATAACGGCCATCATGTGTGCAGAAAGTTGTTTTAGGGATATCATCCTCATGAACCCGAATTTGATGATACCCAGAACGAAGATCCAACTTGGAGAAAAAGTGAGCCCCATGAAGCTCATCAACAACAGGAATTGGAAACTTATCCTTGATGGTGAGGTGATTAAGTGCTCGGAAGTCAATGCAAAGGCGCCATGACCCATCTTTTTTGCAGACAAGAATAACTAGAGAAGACAAGGAACTAGTGCTTGGGCGAATAATACCTTGCTTCAATAAATCCCAAACGAGCATTTCAATCTCCATTTTTTGGTGAAATGGGTAGTGATAGGGCCTGATGTTGGGAGGAACGCTGCCAGGAAGGAGCTGAATACGATGGTCTTCTGGCCTGGAAGGTGGCAATCCCACTGGTTCAGCAAAGACACCTGTATATTGATCCAGAATTTGTTGTAGATCCAAAGGAGTAGTGGAGACCGCTGATGGTTGCATCATAATGGAATGGATCTGAGCGATGACACCATGTGAATTCTTCTTGAGGAGTTTTTCCATGCGATGTGAACTGATGATGCTGAGAGAACCTGGTTGTAATCCTGTCAATGAGTGTTTTTGTCCATTGAGGGAAAACTGCATCCAAAGTTCAACAAAATCCCATAAGATAGGGCCAAGTGTGCGTAGCCATTGAGCGCCCAAAACCACATCACATCCGTCGAAGGGAAAGGCAAACATGTCAGAGCGCAAGGTATAATCTCCCATAGAGATACGCACATTTCGACACTTCCCTTTGCAAGGTAAGGTGCCCCCATTGGCAACCATGACTTCAAAGTTGGAGCAATGATGGATAAAATAATAAGCTTGTTTGGCGATCCGAGGGTCAATGAAATTATGAGTGCTACCAGAATCAATGAGTATTGTAAGAGGAAGCTTCTTGAAGTAACCCCTGACCCGCATTGTTTGGGGGGTGGTGATTCCAGCTAAAGCATGGAGAGATATCTCTGGCTGGTCATCCTGAGACAGAGGGTCAATAGGTGGTTCCTGAATGTCGACTGGAGCATCCAGTGTTTCTGGATCTTCGTCACCAATTTCAGAGATAGAGATTTTGCTGAACACATCTATGTCCCCGAGTGAATTTCTCATCACAATTATAGCAAAGCCCCTTTTCTCTGCGTGCTTGCATCTCTGTTTCAGACAAACGCTTGATAGGAGTCGGTCGAGGAGCCTGTGATATAGGTGGTCGCTAAGAACCCATATTTCGGAAGGGAACAAAAGTGGGCTTGGAGCGTTGTTGGGCTGCAATCTTGTCTTCTGCCAACTTAGCCAACCCTAAGGATTCCATCATTGTGGTGGGACAGAACATTTTGACCTCAGAGCGGATGGCATCCTTTAGACCACTAATAAAACAACTCCGGTAAAAGTCATCAGACAATCCTTCGGTGTGGTTGGCTAGGTTCTCAAATTCGGTTTGACACTCTCTCATAGTGCCAATTTGGTGGAGTTTAGTGAGGGCTCCGGTGAAGTCATCAAAAGCACTAGGACCAAATCGTTGCAAAAGGAGTTGGCAAAAGTCTGACCATTTGGGCTCTGGATGAGCCTTGATGTACCAACAGTACCATTGAAGAGCTTCCTGTTACAAGTGAAAGGATGCCATCGGAACTTTGTTGACATCAAAAGTATTATGCAGACTGAAATACTGTTCTACATGATAGATCCATCCAGTTGGATCAGTACCATTGAAGCGAGGAAAATCAAGCTTCGGACCACAAAAATTGCTGGAAGAAGAGAACCCATTGTCTGATGAAGACTCGGACTGCCGTTTGTTGTTCATAGCTGAATGTTCAAGATGGAGGCCGAGAAATTTTTCATCCAGATCCTGGAGTTTGGCTTGGATGGCTGCAAGTGGTTCTTCCATGGTTTTTGCCTCCTGCACGGGTGACAACCATAACCAGGAGTTTTTTTTTTTTTGACTGGGTAGGAAAACAAAAACAGAAACTGCTTTAGTAAGGGAAAATCTGGACTTGGGAAAAAATCTGAAGGGTAATTGGGGTTTGACTAGGTGTTGGACACTGTCGACTAGACAGGGAAGCAAAAATGAGGATTTCAGAAGCGGGGTGAAAGAATGGGAAAATTTGGCAGAGGGGGGCGAAGAAGCAGAATTCAGAAAGGGATTCTGTGGTAAAATTTGAAGGTGATTGGGTGAAATCTGAGGAAGTTATGGCAAACCCTAAAAATAGACAAATGTGGGCTTTCGGGCTTTGGGAAGGGGAATTGGGGATAGGGTCCTTAGGAATAAAATATGCAGAATGGGATGACAGGGGTTCCCCGAAAATTTCAAGGGAAACAAAGTGAAAACAAGGGAGATATGGACAAAAAACTGAATTTTTATTTTATTTATTTTTTATTTTTTATTTTTTATTTTTTATTTTTATTTTATTTTTATTTTTTATTTTATTTTATTTATTTATTTTAATTTTAATTTTTAATTTTTAATTTTTATTTATTATTTATTTATTATTTATTTATTTATTATTTATTATTTATTATTTATTTATTATTATTTTTTTCAGACTGGAGCGGCTACGACTCGGAAGGGATCTTGAACATCGCCGAATGGATTGAAAACAGTTGGATTTGGAACGGCTTGCAAAATGGATTTGAAACGGCGCAGTAGTGATCGACAATAGTTCAACTGAAAGTAGATATGGACCCCAGGTATGTGCGGCTTCCTAACAGTTCAGGGGTTTCACTCGGCCACCAATGCTATCTGACGGCTTGCATATTGGGGCAGTACCCCTCACTCCACGGCTCAGGTAAAATTGATAACCGCTTTGCCACAAACGACAGCTCTTGGTTTACCTCACGGGTGGGAACTAGTCAATCAGGTAGGGGTCGTTGCCATTTTCGCTGGCAGGTCCTCTCAATGGGCCAGCTACTTCGGGGTTCCTATGGTACTCCTCACAATGAGTTTTAGGGATTATGCCCAAGTACTTCCCACAGTTAAGCAGATAGGGATTATTCCCGAATCCGAACCTGTAACAGATGCGGAAAAAAAAATTGGCAAAAATTTCACCCAGCGAGCCCAAGAAAGTGCTATGATACCAGATGTGATGCACCTGCAACAATTAATTAATACGAATATGAGAAATAGTAGAAATGACAGAACTCAGAATCACTTTTATATTGATCACAGGCCACTTCGAGGGGGCAACCTCCTATGAGCAAGCTCAATAGAAAAAACTTCACGGTGCCTTCATAGGTCTCAACACACACTTATATACTAAGTCTAGGCACTAATACTATGAGTCAAAACCATGGGCCACTACAAACTATGGATCAACAATACTACGGGCGACTTACAAAGCATATGCGCCAACAACAATAACACAAACTATTGATCAACAAATACTACGGGACGACTTACAAAGCATATGCGTCCAACAACAACATACTAACAAAGTAAAGACATGGGTTCCTAACAAATATTTGCAAGAAAAAGAGAAGCATGCACTCAATAATCACTCATAAACATAGAATAATAAACAATGATAGTATCATACAAAGAATAATGAATGTAATGAATGTGATACAATAATCAATGATGAGGCATCATATAGGATTAGAATTAGCCAAGTAGGGAATTTGAATCTGATCTCAAAGTCTAGCTTGAATAACTATGGAGACATCATCCAGTCTGCAGTATCAGTCATAAATGGTATGAGCCAGTCAAGTTTGTCCAATTGAGTCTAACATAACCATCTAGCCATAAATCGGGGAATGGAGACTCCAAGGGGGGCGCATGAGGCTGTCTAACTCAAAGTCTAGCTTGGATAATAATGGAGACATCATCCAGTCAATAGTATCAGTCATAAATGGTAATAGTCAGTCAAGTGTGTCTAACTGAGTCTAACATAACCATTTAGGCATAAATCAGGGAATGGAGACTCCAAGGGTGGCGCATGAGGCTGTCAAATAGTCAAGTGGAACTCTAGAACTAGCTAACTAGAAGTTACAAGCAGTCAGCATGAGCAATCAATGGAATTACTACTCAATCAATGCACTAATTGATTGATAACTCTCGGTATGTGAGATAAGGCGCCCTAACTGAGCGATAATTGATGGTAGGTGAGTAAAGGCGCACTAACTGAGTGTGGTAGGTGAGAAAGGCACACTTGTCAAGTAGAATAGTCAAGAAGGGTGCATCAGGTAGGTAGGAGGCCAAATGGGGGCTGTAGACAGGCTCAGAGATCTAGAAGCAAGCTCTAGGTACTGGGGAAACCATCATGATGATGATTGGATGCATGCAGGCATGCAAAATACAAAAATGATGGTGTGAATATTCCAATAATCCAACAATTATACTCGACCCAATTTTTTAGAGCACTAATTAGGTAGGATTAGGACCATACCCCTAACCGTATAACCCACCTACTTGGAAGTACTTGCATAGTAAATACCTGAGTGTTGTTCTCGTTGTATTTCCATGCCAAGACGGCCAAAATTTAACTCAAAAGGTTTTAGGAATCCTAATTGGGTCTCCTAATATACTCAAGGTATGTGGGAGATCTAATCCATAGTGGTGTTGTCTAACGCACAATCGCACGACAAGATCCTTCCTATTTACTATCGAGTACATGAATTACCTTCATATATGCTGGAAGGTATGTGAAAAATCGTTCTATATATTTATTGGGACGTGGAAGAACTACAAGACCTTGGTATGCAGTGCAGGAAAATAATGACAGCTGTCACTCTTAAAGATGTCGGAACACGTCTCTAACTTAACACACAAGTTTCTATACAATTTTAACCTAAGCTACCGTTAAATTTTACCTTGACGGTTAAGTGGATGCATGGGGTGTAGAATTGGAATTTAAAAAATATTTAAATATAACCTATATGAAAATGCAAGTTTTTTCTTTTTCTCTTCGATGAAAACTAGCTATAGTAAGGAGAAATCTTTTTTGTTTTCGATAATGAAACGGACAAGTTACTCTATACTTTCGAAATCAACCAAAAAGACCCAAAAGCACTCTTTTCGACAATCCAACAAAAATGAATACAACACACCAAATCCAAATGGTTTTTCTTTTTCTCTTTTCAACTTAAGCCATCTACGAAAAATGAAAAGATGAATTTTTGTTTTTTTAATGCAATAACTCCTAATTCTGAAATAGGAATCAAAATGTGGGAAGAAAATAAAAAATGCAAGATTTTTCACTATCTTTGAAATGCTTTGAGAAAGTTAAGATGTACTTAGAATTTTCAAGGAAATGATAAACGACTTTTCAGGACCAAGAAAATGCAAGAAAATAATTTTTTTTAAACTTTTCAAAGATCTTTTAAACACTCATTCCAAAGCATAAAAACTCTTTACAACAAGTTCAAGAAACAAGCTTGAAATGAAGATAATCGGAAATTTTGATTTTCTAGATAATATTCCCAATAGACCTAGGAATTATACCACTTTCCAAATCTATATTTAGAAAATTAGTGAATGTATGCTACTGCAAAATTTGATTGATTGGAAACTCTTGAAAAAATGCAATCAACCAAATCTCAAAAACACACAAAAATACACAAAATTGAGCAAAATCACAACAATCAAATATTGGAGGGCTTAAAAGTTAGATCGAATAGATCAGATGTCCTAATAAGGAGTCAGAAGACTAAGTGTGCTCATGGGGGATTGAAATTTCCCACTATGCGTCATACACCTGTTTAACTAGCTAGGACTCTAATCAATGCTTAAAATTGAGATAATAAGCCAAGGATGAAGTATGTTGTGCCTAGGAGGTTCTTTGATAGTGAATGAAAACACACATAACTAAGAAACAAACAAGCCAAAAATCAAATTTGGGATTTTTTACACTGTGTACCAAATAATGAAGGGTGACGTGCCCTGCAAAGATGCACTAGAGCATTGGGAGTCCCAACGACGTGCTATGTTCACTGAGAAACCACATCAATAACGCAGGCTGTAAATTGACAAACAACGTCAGCGATGCATGCTGCTAAAGGGATAAACATGCCATAAATATAGTGACATAGCATATGAACTTCCTGAGCGCATCAAGCGGGATCCAAGCAACAAAAAATAAAAACTCTCAAATAATAAAAGGATAGAAGGCTCAATAAAGATCCTAAGTAGTGTTTGGATGGCCCATAAACTCTCTGATGGTCAAATCCAACAAGAAGAGGAAACTTAGAGGCTAGAGTATAATTTGGAAAGAAATCAAAGAAACAAAAATGCAATGAAATCAAAATTATGGACTACAACTTCCCAGTGGAGTCGCCAATTTTGTTTATGGACAATCTGTAAGGGTGGACTCAAACGGATCTGCCTAGTCTGAATGGTTCATATCTAGAACAAAAAAAATACATAATACAAATAAATTTCCTAGATCAATTGAAATGCAATATAAGGGAAAGGGATGGCTTACCTTATGGGTGCATTTCCTTTCTCCTTGTTGATCCAAGTCCCGATCTTCATATATTTAGCTGCAAAACCAGACAAAACATGTGCAAACAGACAAGTAATAGTGAATTGATCTAGATCAACAATAAAAAAAGTTAATCCTAAACATTATCAATACAACAAGTTTATGGAAATAATTTTCATTAAATGTAATAATAAGAATTACAATGAGAGAGGTGTTATGATCGATGCTTTGACGCCATAACCTCCTTCCAATAATCCTAGCCTCCAATATCAAATGTTTAGCCTTCTAATGGATGAAGAGGATCACCTAGCAAAATTCCACCAGCATGTAGGTAATTTATCCTTCCTCCCTTAACAAGGGATAGGGGGTTCATATATATAGGGTTAAAGGGATAGGAGAGGTTGAGTATTTAGGGGAGAGGATTAAGGGATTATCCCACTAGGAAAGGGGATCGATTTCCAGCTTCCCAGATATGTAGGGATAAGTGTCCAGGCCATCCAATCTTCGACAAGTCACTCGAATCTTCTCTTTATATTTTTTAACCAACAACAACACACCTTGCACAAGAGAAACTCGCACCAATGAGAGGTCGACGAATCTTGGGAAAGAGCATCATGTGCCACTGACGCACTCTTCTAAGGTATAGAGCACGTCACATTGAGTTTGTTGCACCTTTCCAGAGATCAGTGCGTGTCGGGGTGACAAAATAAAGTTTAAGGGATGAAAAACAACTTCTCTTTTAGTGTTTTAACCCAAGTAATTTGGGAATCAGAGCATATAGAGGACACAGAACTCATGATGATGAGATTTTGGTGTAGCAATCACTTCTAATTTAATTTATTAAAACAACTATAGGAAAAATTATTCCTAGTTAATTTAATTTCCCATGCCAATGTTATCCACCTTTATAAATTAATCCACTAATTTTCACTAGGATCCATGGGGGTTTGGTGGGTTATTGGATGCTTCTTGGTGCTGACAAAATGGGAACATGACAATAAGATATGGGTTCTAAAAGAGGTTCATTCCTATATAATTATCATGTAGAATAGATTACAAAACCTACACAATGTGCATCATATCTCTGTCACAAATCAAAAAATACCCCAGCATTACATAGCATCATAACAACATCAACTAACCAACAACCAAAGAACAACTAACCAACTTCTCAAAGTCAAACCCTTAACACAAATATCCCTTATATATTTATATATTTTAGACTGGGATGGGCCCATTACAAAGTGGACACAAGTTCCCAACTACTTCTAACAAAATTCCTCCTTTTCGATGCTTTGGTCCTTCAGCTTACTTATCAGACAGTCCCCTTTCGATGTGCAATTCCCAAAACTATTCCAAAACCCTACTCCAACACCTAGAAATGTGGATCTTGGAAAATGTTTCTCACCAGGAGAAATCAAAGGATCTATTCAAATCTTTAAGAAATACAAGGATTTCTTTGCTTGGACTTACGATGAGCTGAAAACGTATGACACTTAGATCATACAACACGATATTCCAATTAAGTTGGGTCCCAAACTATTTCAACAAAATATATGGAAGGTACATTGAACTATGGATCCATTAATCCATAAAGAATTGAAGAAACTCATGGACACCAGGATTATATTCAAACTCATACATCTAGAGTGGGTGGATAATTTGGTGCCAATATGAGTAAAATTTAGGGGAAGTCATATTATGTGTCTATTTTCAGAATTTGAATAGGGCCTCTAATAAGGACTATTACCTCCTATGGAAAAAAATTTGCAACTCTTTTCTAGATCTGAGATGTTTTCTTTGCTGGATGGGTTCTTAGAATACAACCAAGTGCTTTAGTTGAGGATGATTGTTTAAAAACCACTTTTCAAATGAAGTGGGGTACATTTCCTTTATGGAAAATGCCTTTTGGTTTGATAAACACAGGATCCATGTTATACTCAGCCATGAATACTTCGTTCCATGGATTGATCAGTCACAACATGGTTGTATACCTAGATGATGTCACTGTTGACACAACCCAGTCGATAGGGGTTCCTCACTCTGTTGACATCCGAACCACTGCGATCTCCCTGAGCACCGACCCAGATAGGTTTTACCCTCTCCAGCAATACCTGCAGAGCAGATGAAGTCTCACCCGAGATGTTCGAGGGAGAGCTAACGGAACCACGCTTCTGCCAAATGAAGGAGGACCATGTGTGTCTATTTGCCAACTTAACAAAACATTATCTAATAGATCTAACATTTCAACTTATGCATTAATCGGAGTCACCGCATTATTCAATAGATCTCATTGTCAACAAAACCATCAATGCGCAAACAAATCTAACAATAAAGAATAATTTGGGACAAAGAAACATCGCACCATTCATAGTTTCATATCGCATACCACGTTCATAATAGAAAAAAGTAAAAGACACAATGATTCTGCTCAAAACTCTGTCACGTCATATTAACCTTCGCAACAAAACTCAGATATAGAAATATAGTTCTTCCATCACATACCCATATTAACAGACAAAAAAAACAAAATTCTCTCTTATCATCCGTGGTCAATTGGTCTTAGACTTCATCGATCTCTCTCAACACTTGCAATGCTACATCTATTTATAGGCTTGCGCCTTTACATTCATTGTCCACTTAGCCAACCTCCTAACTACTTCCTAACAATATTTACAACAAAGTGACCCTTAACCTGCACAATGCAATCCAAAAATGACCAAAAATACATAAAATACTAGTATTTCCGACTTGTGCATTGTTTTCCCTCTTGCGTGGTACCTTTTGACCTTGCACAACATCCGTGATGCTGCGCAGCTGACTCATCCAAACTGCCTTCCAATAGGACCGCAACACAATCTTGTGGCTTGCCCTCGAGCCACGTCAGCTCAACATTGTGTACTCATTGATCTTCAGCCAAAAATATTCATACTCTTGACTGATCTCTCGGGATTTCTCTTTGGCTGTTGTAGCGATCTCCTGACACTCTATCATGTCCTATGCTAATGGATGCTCAACTAGCTTAGTAGCAATAGCCATCTTTCCGTCTTGCACGGTCTTGAGAGTAGAAAATTCCTTAATAGAAAGTTGTGCTCCAACATCTTGGAACTCATCTAACTGTGTGCTGCACTTCCGCTGATGGTCTTGGGCCCATGTGGCTTGCTGGTGTAATTCCTTCATCTCCGCAGACTTGGTAACCTGAACCGCCAATGGCAGCACTTGCAATGAAGCCTTCATTGTTGCGAGCTTCCCTTCTTCCTCCTGTGCCATCTTGGTTAATTGCTCCAACTGCTCATCCTGAACGACACTACCCCAGAACTCTGTAGTTGCATCAGTGACCTTTGTTGCTTCTTGCTCCAAATCTTTGACCTGGGTCGCCAACTCCTCCATGGCGCTTTTCCGTTCTGCCACCTGCTCCGGCGGTGTGCTTGGTTGTACCAAAGCCCACAAGTCGACATTGTCATGCTACAACTGGGAAATGACAGCCCCAATTCGCTATGCTCTCTCAATCGGATCCAATGCTATAGTGGGATTCAATACATACTAACAGGCCTCAGCAATGGCCTCCTCCATCTGTACTCTGCTATCCCATATGTTGGATTGTTGATGTATATGTAACTTCATAATGTATTTCACCTATGTATATTGTACTCCTATAGAGATGGTATTATTCCTCTATACAGAAGCATCGTCATTTGTATTGACAAGTGTCACAAGTGTCATAAATTACTATGATGGGTTATTAGACCACCAAGTGTGGGGTCATCCCTGATTAGTATAACCACGGGTTGTTAGACTAAGTTAGACAAGTCGGCCCTGATAGGTTATTAGGCAGGTTAGGTCATGTATAAATAGAGAAGGAGAGATCTCTATTTGATCATCTCATTACTCACTTCTACATCACTCGGAAAGTGGCGCACTAGTTGAGGAGGAGTAGCTGAGAGTAGAATACTATCTCTTTTACTTGGGTTGTATCATTGCTCTTTCTATCTCCGAGGAAGTTGTGGGGTTTTTCACCTTTATGGTTTTCCCTAGTGAAACTCTGTGTGTCCATTGTCTTATGTGATTGCATGATATGCTTGATACATGCTTGATATGCTTGATATGATGTACTTGTTATTCTCTCAGTAAAGATCCGAGAGTATGTTAAATTAATGCTCAAAATCTAACATGGTATCAGAGCTTCCCTGAGAAGAAGACATTGTGCAGTGGAAGACACTAGGGTTTCTTGTTTATTGGGTTTCTCTCCACAGATTTTGGAAAAGAAGTAAGGTATATTGACTTTACTCATCAAGGAGAATCTTTCTATCCAATCAGAATTCAATTATGAGCACTTTCAGTTTTGGCCCTAAACATTAGGGTTTCCACAATAATAGGAATTTCTGAAATCTGAAGACATAGCTGGAAGCTCCTTGGAAAAATCGAAGTTTAGAGCTTTGGATTGATATTTTTGGTTGGCTGAAGCTCCGGGAAACTCAAACCCTAATTCAGGGTCCTCCCAATTGAATCCAGGAAGACTAAAAGGCATTTCTAAAGGGTGAAACTTTGCAGATCTCAAATTCTGAATATATCAGGCTGATCATCTCATCAAGGTGCATCTTTCTATCCTTTCATAAGTTTGAAATTCAAAGTTTGAATTTTTAGGGTTTTTCTGACAAACCCTAATCCGAGACCAGATCCAATTTTCAGCAAATCAAGTGGTAAGACCTAAATCTTTTCTATTTCCATTTGAAGTACTCTTTAAAATGTCTCACCACACCAAGCTTGAGGATAAGCTTGAAGGGGATGATAAGTTCCAAGCATGGAAGTATAGGATTGGGTTAATCCTGGAAGAAAATGAGTTGGATACTTACATAAGTGAAGAGGTCCTTATCCCAGAGGAAGAAGAGGTCCTTATCATGGGATAATATGGTTATAGCTATTGGGAGTAATGCAACCACGCTAAACTTTGATGATGTGGTTGTATCCCTACTATCGGAGGAAATGAGGCGGAGATCCATAGATAGTTCAACCAAGGATGCCTTATTTGTAAGAGGTCGCCCTAGAGACAGATCTAAAAATAAGTCTTCAGGTGGTAGATCTAAATCTAGAGGGAGATCTAAATCTCCAGGACCTTCTGTAAGAAAATGCTGGAAGTGCGAAAAAGCTGGGCATTACAAGAAGGATTGTAAATCCAAAAATACTGATAAAAACAGAGGACTTAATGATGCTCCATCCGCAGATGGGAAAGAATCTACAGAGGAAGGAGGAGATGTGTATCTGGCATCTTCAAGTACACATGCAGAGCATGATTCATGGTTGATTGACTCAGGTGCATCTTATCATATGACTCCTCATAGGGAGTGGTTTTCTGAATACGAAAAGTATGATGGAGGAGATGTATTTCTGGGAGACAACTTGGTGGCGAAAATCATAGGTCAAGGAAAGATCAAGCTACTGCTCAAAGATGGAAGGGTTAAAACTCTTCCCGGGGTTCTGCCCATTCCAAAGCTGGCTAGAAACCTTATATATATAAGTAAAATGGATGATGTAGGTGTGAAAACTTTATTTGAAAAGAACACATGCAAGATGGTTCGAGAATCACTGGTGCTGATGAGGGGAGTTCGGATTGGAACTCTATACAAGTTGTTTGGAAGCACCTTCAAAAATGGATGTAACAGTACTATTGTTCCTGAGGGTAAAAATGAAGGAGACAGAGTCCTTACTGTCTCTAGTGAGAAGACATCGCTATGGCATCGAAGGCTGGGACATATTGGAGAGAAGGGTCTTCGACTATTACAAGGTAAAAGTATGGTTGAAGGCATGTCTAATTTCACATTAGATTTTGATTTCTGTGAACATTGCTTATATGGTAAACAGAATCGGGTAAGATTCTCATCTAGTGTTGTAAGAGCTAAAGGAATCTTAGAGTTAATACACAGTGATGTTTTTGGACCTGTTCCTATTCCATCACCTGGTAAATCTGTGTATTATGTTTCATTTATAGATGATTTCTCAAGGAAAACTTGGATTTATTTCCTGCGTAAGAAATCTGAGGTTTTTAAAAGATTCAAAGAATTTAAGGCTCTTGTAGAGAATCAAACTGAAAAGAAAATAAAAGTACTCAGAACAGATAACGGTGGAGAATTCTGTGAAAGTGAATTTGAGGAGTTCTGTAAAACGTGTGGAATAGCAAGGAAAAAGACTACTCCATACACACCTCAACAGAATGGGGTTGCAGAAAGGATGAACATGACATTGATGGAAAAGGCAAGGAGTATGCTCAGTGGTGCAGGGCTAACACAACAATTCTGGGTAGAAGCTATTGACACTGCGTGTTACCTAGTGAATAGGACACCAACATCAGCGTTGGTTGACAAGACACCTCATGAGGTTTGGACTGGTAAGAAACCCTCTCTCTCTCATATCAGAGTGTTTGGGTGTGATTCTTTTGTACATGTTCCAAAGGAGAAAAGGAGCAAGTTGGATAATAAAGCGGAAAAATGTATCTTCATTGGTTACAAGGATGGAGTGAAAGGTTACAAGCTGTGGAACCCAGTAAAAAGGCAAACAATTTACAATCAAGATGTGATCTTCAGAGAAGTTGAAAGCATTTCCAAGATTGAGGATGTACCAAAGGAAAAGGATTCAGAGAAGCTACACTTTGATATCAAGGATGAAAGAGGTGACTCTTTTGAGGAACCAAATTCGTCTGAATCAGATGAGGAGGCAGAATCGTCTGAATCAGATGAAGAGGCGCATCCATAGACTCCGGTATTGAGGAGATTTGACCGAGTAAGAAGGCAATTGAAAGGTACAGTCCCCCTGATTTTCATTCTAATTTTGTGTTATCTATTACTGATGATGATCCTAGAACTACTAAAGAGGCAATGGATTCAGAAGATAGTAAACTATGGAAGAATGCCATGATAGAATAAATGGATGCCTTGGACAAAAATGAGGCATGGGATCTGGTTGAGTTACCAGAAGGAAGAAATCCTATTCGAAGCAAATGGGTATTCAAGAAGAATTTAAATGCAGCAGGTAAAGTGGAGAAGTACAAGGCTCGACTAGTAGCGAAAGGTTATTCCCAAATTGAGGGCATCGATTTTGGTGAGATTTTTTCACCTGTTGCAAAATTAACTTCTATTAGATTTCTTCTATCTATTTCTACTACTTTTGATCTTGAAGTAGAACAGATGGATGTAAATACGGATTTCCTACATGGAAATCTTAATGAAGATATCTATATGAAGCAACCAGAATGGTTTGTGGTGAAAGGAAGAAAGGAGCTGGTCTGTAAGCTAAAAAAATCTCTCTATGGATTGAAACAATCTCCAAGAATGTGGTATCAAAAATTTGATACTTATATACTGGGACTTGGTTTCTCAAGAAGCAAAGCTGATCACTGTGTTTATTTTAAGCTAACTGGTGATCATTTTATTTATGTAATATTGTATGTTGATGATATGTTGCTAATTGGAAACAACAAGGAAATCATCAAGGATGTCAAAAATGAGCTGTCATCTGAATTTGACATGAAAGATCTTGGTGCTGCAAATTTTATTTTGGGCATGGAAATAAAAAGAGATCGTGAAAACAAGAAACTCTGGTTAAATCAGAGGAAATATGTTGAAACGATATTGAAGAGATTTAATATGCAGGAAAGCAAACCAGTGAAGGTGCCCATTCCTGTAGGTGTAAGGTTATCTGCAGAACAGTGTCCCACGACACAAGAAGAGGTAGAGGACATGTCTCATGTTCCCTATGCTAGTGCAGTTGGCAGTCTGATGTATGCCATGGTATGTACTAGACCAGATATAGCCCATGCAGTGGGAGTTTTGAGTAGATACATGTCAAAACCTGGGAAGGAACATTGGACTGCAGTAAAGAGGGTCTTCAGGTATTTGCGTGGCACTACAGAATTTGCAATCTGTTACCAAGGAAGACCTGGTCTAAACAGAGAGATAGATATACAAGGATTTGCTGATCCTGACTAGGCTGGAGATCTTGATCATAGAATATCTACAAGTGGCTACGTTTTTAATCTATTTGGAGGAGCAATCAGTTGGATGAGTAGAAGACAAGCTGTAGTTGCACTCTCAACTACAGAAGCTGAATACATGGAAGCTACCCATGCAAGTAAGGAAGTTGTATGGTTGCAAAGATTGTGTTCATGTATTGGTTTTGTTCAGAATGCAGTAAAGACTGGTTGTGATAGCTCAAGTGCAATATTTCTAGCAAAGAACCCTGCTTATCACTCGAGGACAAAGCACATTGATGTGCAGTACCATTTAGTCAGAGACATGGTTGAACAAAACAAAGTGTTGCTGGAGAAGGTTGACACTTTGGTAAATGTTGCAGACTCTTTGACAAAGTCTGTGAGTACTCAGAAGTTCTCTTGGTGTAAAGAGAACATGGGCATTGTTGAAGTCATAAATTTCTCCTGTATGTGAAGAGAACAACAAGTGGGAGAATGTTGGGTATGTTATATCTCTTCACATGGTCGCTGCGTGTACAACACGATCCCCTCACGGGCGCGTCCAGAGGGGAGGGTTAGAGGGGGGGGTATCCCGACAGGGCCCACCCCCTTTGTTTCGGATCGTTAGGCCCCCAGAGTCCGCGTGGAGCGCAAAATGTTTTGGGTTTCTTTTTTGCTTTTTCACGATTTTTGACCCATTGTACTCTATCTAATCCCGGTAAAAGGGATTAGGGTTGTAACCTAATTTCGGGTAAACAAATTAGGGTTTTAGATGCTGCGGAATACCATTTATTGTATTGTACATGGTTAAATAAACATATAATGAAAAGGAGTAGTGCGGCTCTAAGTTTTGCTGGTTTTTTCCCGGTTAAGGGTTTCCAGGTGAAAATCTCAGTGTTATGTGTGTGCCATTGTGTATTCTCTGTTAATGCTTAAGAATCAATATACGTTTGTATTTCACTGTTAAGGTTTAAAAATTACAATATTCCCACAATACTACTGGAATATTCAAATCCCATTTGTCATGGTTCGCATTACAACCCTTTGTAAGCGCATGCTCCAACACTTTCCTGCCTCCACTGTGCCATTTTCCTGCAGGTGGTACAGGGTACTCTTCTTATTTTGTATCTGAATCTCTGCTGTCAATGAGCTGACTGTGCGAATGATGAAGTGAATCCCATGATCACTCATCAATACCTTCGGGCATCCAAACCGAGTAACAATGTTGTAAAAAAAAATCGCGCTACTGTCCCAGCGGTGCAATCTACAACTGGTGCGGCCTCTGCCCACCTTGTCAAATAATTTTTCACTGTGATTATGTACCGTGCACCAGTGTGCTTCCCAGGTGGTTTGATAGGTCCCATGAAATCCACAACCCATTTATCAAATGGCTGCAATGTTACTTGAAGTATTAGCAGCATCTCGTCCCTCCATGAGGGTTTTCCAGTTCGTTGACAGAAGTTGCAGGTGCGCACATAATCCGTTGCATCATTATGCACAATGGGCCACCAAAGCCATGCATGAACCACCTTCCTAGTAGTATATCAAACTCCATAGTGTCCACCCGCCACTCCTGCATGTGCCTCTGACAATATCTTCCTTTGTTCATGAGGTAACACACATCAACTCAAGAGCTCATCCAGTCCTAGTTTATAAAGCTGTCCGACGATCAGATAGAAATACAAATCCTTAACCACCAACTGCTTCTTCTGGTTTGTGGTAAACTCTTTTGGTGTGGTTCCCATTGCCAAAAATTGAATTATTTCTTCATAATAGTCGTCAACCACCTCAACTCTGAATAGTTGCGCATTTGGAAACCCATCTTCAATGTTTGTTGGCTCCTCACCTGTCTCAATTCATGATAAATGATCTGGTCCCACATTCAAGTGACCTGGCTTCACAATTACCTCAAAATAAAACTCCTGAAAGAGAAGTAGCTAGTGGCATATATTCCCCCCAAACACAGGCTTATTAATTAGATATTTCAACGCAGAATGGTCTATTGACATCTTGAAATGACCCCCCAACAGGTAATGTCGAAACTTTTTCAGTGCATATACCATTTCCAGTCCTTCCCTCTCAGTTGTCATATAATTTCTCTCTGCAAATGACAAATTTCAACTTGTGAAAGCAATTGGGTGATCCAAATCTCCTTCACCTCGTTGCGCAATCACTACTCCCAGCGCAATCAACAATGCATCCACATGGACATGGAATTCCTTGCTCTAGTCAGGGAATACCGGTATCGGTGCAGAAGCCATCTTAGCCTTTAGCATCTCAAAACTTACCTAAAATTTGGGACTCCATAAGAGTTATGATCATGGCATACCCATGGATAAACTTGCGGTAGTACCCTGTGTGCCCCAACGTCGCTCACAACTCCTTTACATTTGTAGGCAGTGTGAAGCTCAAAATCAACGCAATCTTTGCTGGGTCAACGAACAATCATTGTTTGCAAAAAATATGACCCAACAACATCCCAAAAGGTGCACAGAAAATACACTTTTTCAAGTTTTGCGAGATCTGATGCTGTCGACATCGCTCTAGCATTAGTCGCAGATTTTTCAGATGGTCGCTGATCAATCCATAAATTGTCTAGTCATCCATATAAACTTGTAGAAACTTCTGAATGAAATCTAGGAACACAGCAATAACAACACGAGAAAATATTGTAGGTGCGTTCTTTAGCCGAAATGGCATCACAGTATACTAGAAACATCCCCATTCAGTCACAAATGTTGTCTTGTGACGATCCTCTTTTGCGATCCTGATCTGGTGATAGCCAGAAAAACCATCTGTCAATGAGTACATCTCTTGACCACCCACTCCCTTTAGTACCTCGTCAGTAAATGGCATTGGAAATGGATCATACATACACGCGTCATTCAACTTCCTCAGGTCGATACAAATCTGAACCTCACTTGTCTTCTTGTCTTGCACTACCATGGGACTAATCCATTCTGATTCTTTGACTGGCTCAATTATTCCAGCATCCAACATTCTTTCAAGTTCAATTTTGACTCGTTTCTTATGTTGCGGATTCAGTCGATATGGTCGCTGCCTGATTGGTTTCGCATCTGGCTTCGGGGGAATCTTCATCTCTCCTAAATCCCCCAATATTCCCTTCATCTTAGAAACTTTGTAGGGAACAAATATTGGAACTCATGCAATAAATCTGTGACCTTTTCCATCATTTCGTCATCCCAATAGTCCCCAACATTCTCAAACTTTGGGTTATCCTCCATCCCAATGTTGATCTTCCTAATCTTCAATGGCCGAGTTACTAGATTGGTCGGTGCATTAGGTGCTACGACATCTTGACTCCCTTATGTTTCTGGAATATTGATATTCCACGGATCATCACCATCCTCTGGCCCTCTAGTAATATTATAACATTCTATCATCGATTGCATCTGACACTGCGTATACGGATCCACCGGGTAGGCAACTGGAACCACCTTAGAACAACATCGTGGATGAGATGCAGGGCATTGTGAACATCTGGATTGGCATCCGCGAAACTGAAGATATGAAGAAATCAAACTGTCAACTCTAACCAAGTGGTAATCTCCCTGCGTAACTTAGCTGAGGCATACCAAGATCGCGACATTTCATCTAAAGTGTGGCAAAGGCATGGACCCATTCATCCTTTGGTCGCGAGGTCCACAAAGTCTGACATTCAATTAGATGACTGCCAGAGTCATTCCACCCATCATACTTTTTGGTGTGGTATATTTCTGTGTCACCGAAGCGAACCGTCATTAGTCTTCGACACTGCAACCACCCAGTAATCAAATTTTTATGGGAAACCCACCAATGTGTTGGAGCATCCTTCAATTCCTCCTCCAATGCCAACAATCGTTGTGGTTCTAACACCATGTCTTCAAATGCGATTAGAAATTTAGACAACCCAGGAAATCCTTTGTTTACTGGTAACGCAACAGTCTCAGTCGCGACACGACACAATGACTACGTGATCAACCCACACTTGCAGAACGACACCTCATGCAAGCGATTCCTCCAATTCTCTAAAGCATCATTAGAGTCGGAAGACGTAGAGCTAAAGCTGCACCAATCAAATTCACCGTCAGCAGTCGGATGGATGTAATCTTCTGTGATGAACCTGCAATATTTAATTAATGAAAACACACAAGATAGCAGAAATAACAGAACTCAGAATCACTTTTATATTGATCGTAGGCCACTTCGACGGGGAAACCTCCTTTGAGCAAGCTCAATACAAATAACTTCACCGTACCTTCATTAGTCTCAACACAAACTTATATACTAAGTCTAGGCACCAATACCATGAGTCAATACCATGTGTCAATACAAACCATGGGCCAATACAAAATATGGATCAACAATTACTACGGGACAACTTACAAAGCATATGTGTCCAACAACAATAATACAAACTATGGATCAACAAATACTATGGGACAGCTTACAAAGCATATGCGTCCAACAACAATATACTAACAAAGTAAATAGAAGGGTTGAAATGGGTTCCTAACATCCCCTCTCCCTTAGAAAAAGATTTGTCCTCAAAGCTTTAGATGTGGAAATTGATGCAGAATCTGAAGGCGTGGTCCCCCTGTAGCATCCTCGGGTTGCATTCTGGCCCACTGACGCTTGTTGAGTTTTAGGGAGGATTGCTTGGAAGGCTGTAGATGAAGAAAAACCATATCAACTGCATGAAAAGTGCGCTTAGAATGGTGTTGATTGTCTTGTTGTTTCAGTCAAATTCTTGCCATGTGAAGATTGTCCTGCAGAATGAGAAGAATCTGATCGCGGTTTCGAAGAACCGAGTCAATTTCCTGAACTGGGGAGCTGTTGAGTGTGTATGGAAGAAGAAATGGTGATACCTGTCCATAAACTGCTTCATATGGTGTCCTTTTAGATGTGGTATTGTACCACTGGAGCGCTTCTAGGAAATCCATAGAAATAGCTGTCCACATCTGTGCAGGGATGGGAAAGGGTTTGAGCAGTCATGAAAGGAGTGTCGTTTCACCCTTGTTGACCTGGCAAGTATCACACTCAACCACCATCTGGTGAATTTTCATTTTCAGTCCTTGCCAAAAGAAGTTACATTGTTCCCGGTCATAGGTTTTGAGGAACCCAGAGTGCCCTGCCGATGAAGAAGCATGGAGTTCATAGAAGAGATAGCCTTGTTGAACAGATTGCAACCAATTTGGAATAAGTAGAGAAATAACTGTAAGAGAAACTGGGTCATCAAATTGGAGAGAAGGAGCATCTGCCACCATATTATCCTTACCCTTCTTGTAAGTGATCGCATAGTCATAACCCATGAGTTGGATAACCCATTTCCGATGTGCTGGTGAGGAGACCCATTGTTCCAGAAAATGTTCCAGACTTTGGAGATTAGTCTTGAGGAAGAAATAATTTCCTAATAGGGATGGCTGCCACTTTTGTAATGAATCCAAAATAGCCATATTTTTTGCTGAGATGTATATGCGGCTAAATTCTTACCGGAAAGGTCTCTTGAAAGCGGCAAGCCCACTGGTGCAACAAAGACACCTGCATATCTATCCAAGGAAGTAGTGGAGACCATTGGTGGTTGCATTTGAATGGAATGGAGCTGAGAGATGACACCATGTGAATTCTTCTTAAGGATCTTTTCTAGGTGATGTGAACTGATGATGTGGAGAGACCCTTGTTGTAATCCCATAAATTTGTGTTGTGTCCCATTGACTGAAAACTACATTCAAGTTCAGCAAAATCCCATAAGACGGGGCCAAGTGTGCGTAACCATTGAACGCCCAAAACCACATCACATCCACTTAGGGACAAGGAAAACATGTCAGAGCGCAGGTTATAATCTTCCAAAGAGACACACACATTGTGACACTTCCCCTTGCAAGGTAAGGTGCCCCCATTGGGAACCATGACTTCAAAGTTGGAGCAAGGATGGACAAAACAATCAACCTGTTTGGTGATCTGAGGGTTAATGAAGTTCTGAGTGCTGCTAGAATCAATGAGTATTGTAAGAGGAAGCTTCTTGAAGTAACCCCTGACCTGCATTCTTTGGGGGTGGTGATGCCGAATAAAGCATGGAGAGATATCTCTGGGTGGTCGTCTTGAGATGGAAGGTCAATAGGCGGCTCCTGAATGTCGACCTGATCATTCGGTGTATCTGGAGCCTCTTCACCAACTTCAGAGGTGGGTGGAGAATCCACATCCAAGAGATAAAGCTTTTGTTGAACACATCTATGTCCCCGAGTGAATTTTTCTTCACAATTATAACAAAGCCCTTTTTCTCTACGTTCCTGCATCTCTGTTTCGGACAAATGATTGATAGGAGTTGGTCGAGGAGCTGGCGGGATGGAAGGTCGTGGAGAACCCATATTTCCTAAGGGAACAAAAGTGGGTTTGGAGTGTTGTTGGGTAGCAATATTGTCTTCTGCCAACTTAGCCAACCTTAGGGCTTCCATCATTGTGTTGGGATAGAACATTTTTACCTCTGGACGGATTTCATCCTTAAGACCATTGATAAAAAAACTCCTGTAGAAGTCATCAGATAATATTTCTGTGTGGTTGGCTAGTTTCTCAAATTCTGTCTGATACTCTCTCACAGTGCCAATTTGACGAAGTTTAGTGAGTGCTCCGGTGAAGTCATCAAAAGCACTAGGACCAAATCATTGCAAAAGGAGTTGGCAAAAATCTGTCCATTTTGGCTCGTCATGAGCCTTGATGTACCAACGGTACCATTGAAGGGCTTCTTGTTCCAAATGAAAGGATGCAAGTGGAACTTTTTGGACATCAAAAGTATTATGCAGATTGAAATACTATTCTGCACGATAGAACCATCCAGTCGGATCAGTACCATTGAAGTGAGGAAATTCAAGCTTCGGACCATGGAAATCCCTTGAAGAAGAGAACCCATTGGATGCAGAAGATTCTGGTTGTCGATTATTATTCATGGCTGAATGCTGAAGATGGAGGCTGAGAATTTTTTCATCTAGATCTTCGAGTTTGATTTGGATGGCTGCAAGTGCTTCCTCCATGGTTTTTGCTCCTACGCGAGTGACAACCATAACCCAAAGTTTTTTTTTTTTGGAATGGATAAGAAAACACAAACAAAAGCTTGTTTAGTAAAGGAAAATTTGGATTTGGGAAAAAATCGGATGGGTAATTGGGGTTTGACTAGGTTTTGGACACTGTCGAAGGGACAGGGAAGCAGAAAAGGAGTATTTCAGAAGCGGGGTGAAAGAATGGGAAAATTTAGCAGAGAGGGACAAAGAAGCAAAATTAGAAAAGGAACTCTGTGTTAAAATTTGAAGGTGATTGGGTAAAATCTGAGAAAGTTATGGAAAACCCTAAAAATAGACAAATGTGGGATTTCGGGCTTTGGGAAGTGGAATTTGTGATATGGTCCTCAGGAATGAAATATGCAGAATGGGATTACAGGGGTTTTAGGGAAGTTTAAAGGGAAACATAGTGAAAACAAGGGAGATATGGAGCTGCTACAGCATGGAAGGAATCTGAAACAGATAGATCTGCAATGGCGCGGAAGTGATTGGAAACAAAGGGATCTGAAACAACGCCGAATGGATCGAAAATGACTGAATCTGAAATAGATTTGAAACAGATGGATTTGGAATGACTGTCAGAACGGATCTAAAACGGCTGGATTTGGAACGACTGTCAGAATGGATCTAAAATGGTTGGATCTGAAATAGATCGGAAACAACTTTCAGAATGGATCTAAAACGGCTGGATCTGAAATAGATCTGAAACGGTTGGGTCTGGAACAACTTTCAGAATGGATCTAAAAGAGCTGGATCTAAAACGGTGTGGCAGGGATCGACAACAGTTCAGTTGAAAATATATATATGGACCCCAGGTATGTGCGGCTTCCTAACAGTTCAGTGGTTTCACTCAGCCACCAATGCTGTCTGACGGCTTGCGTATTCGGGCAGTACCCCTCACTCCACGGCTTAGGTAAAATTGATAACTACTTTTCCACAAACGACAACTCTTGGTTTACCTCACGGGTGGGAACTAGTCAATCAGGTAGGGGTCATTGCCCTTTTCGCTGGCAGGTCCTCTCAATGGGCCAGCTACTTTGGGGTTCCTGTGGTACTCCTCACAATGATTTTTAGGGCTTATGCCCAAGTACTTCCCATAGTTAAGCAGATAGGGATTATTCCCAAATCCGAAGCTGCAGCAGATGCAAATTTTTTTTTTTGGCAGAAATTCCACCCAACGAGCCAAAGAAAGTGCTCTGATACCAGATGTGATGAACCTACAATATTTAATTAATTAAAACAAACAAGATAGCAGAAATAACAGAACTCAGAATCACTTTTATATTGATTGCAGGCCACTTCGAGGGGGAAACCTCCTTTGAGCAAGCTCAATACAAATAACTTCACCGTACCTTCATTGGTCTCAACACAAACTTTTATTCTAAGTCTAGGCACCAATACCATGGGTCAATACCATGTGTCAATACAAACCATGGGCCAATACAAAATATGGATCAACAATTACTACGGGACGACTTACAAAGCATAGGTGTCCAACAACAATAATACAAACTATGGATCAACAAATATTATGGGACGGCTTACAAAGCATATGCATCCAACAACAATATACTAACAAAGTAAATAGAAGGGTTGTCATGGGTTCCTAACATCTTTAGAAATATTATATGCGTGATCCCATCCGCTTATAAATTCATCCCTTATTGGTTCAACATACCTGCGCCCTTCAATCGGATCCATCAGAGCTATGACTTTGAGGTCTTGATTTTCAAAGGTCATCACCTGCTTCTTGAAATTAATTACTGCCATACTGTCATTGGCCCATCCAATCCCCAGCAACACGGGATAGGAGTTTCCCCCATCGACAACTTCGATAACATCAAAATTAGCATAGGTTTTCATTCCCTCAATGTCCACAACGAGACGCGAAACTCTCCCAATTGGTGTTACCTTGGCTTGATTAGCCAGTTGCAGCTGTACGGGAGACCAAATCAGCATTGGGCTCCCCATTTTCTGCCATGCCTGCTTTGTTATAATATTGACATCTGAACATAGATCCAAAATGATTGAATCTACCTTGTTATAGATCAAATCTGCACTTCTCCGTCCCGTGATCACCTTGCCTTGTTGATCACATAAAATGACATAAAGGATGGAAGAGCTAGATTGCCTCAGATGAGTTGCTGCCAGAAGTACACTCCTCACCTGAAAAGATTGCAGTTTCTCCTACTTTTTCCAAATGTACGCCCCTCTCTGCATACAATACCAGTGTACTGTACCCTACAATACTTAAGGGAAACCAGCGTACACCTCCCCAAAAGTTGTAAACACATGTTGTAAGGTATAAAAGTTGCTTCCTGTATGCTGCTCTTGTTATATGAAACCTATTAGAATAACAGGATCGCAGAGCAATAACAATAAACAAAAATGCAAATATAATCACACATACACATTACAAGAGAGACACAGATATATCCTGGTTCACCCAACTTGGGCTACATCCACACTGAAGTTTCCAGTCCTTATTATTATACCCTCCAACAAATTGAAGGGATACAATTTGTAGCAAAACCATTGTACTTCCTCTTCAATGTCTCACAGTCTCTCTTCTTGATCTCACAGATCTTTACAATGCATAAAACCTAATACATCAACCCTAGCTGTATTAGAATGTCTTTCTTTTATAAGGGAAACACAATGGGAAAATACCACGGGATACCCAAAACATGGGCCCATAAACAGCTGGCGAAAACAACCCAAAACCCCAAGGTAGGGGCATGAGTGTACAGTCCTCTGAGGTGCACGACTAAGACACTATCATCTATGAGACTGGAAGATCTAGATCCACAACCAACAATCTCCCACTTGGAGACTGATCACAACAACTCCACCGCTGCTGTACTTGCTGGACCTTGGACTTGGCAACTTTCTCCTCTTCACCTTCATGCTAGAAGGCCAATTGAAACCAAGCAGGAACTCAGTTTCTCTTTGGTCACTACCTTTGTGAACATGTCTGCAGGATTCTGGCTAGTGTGTATCTTTTCCAGCTTCAACAGTTCATCTTCTAGAACAAAGAGTATGAAATGGTACTTGAGTTGTATATGTTTAGTTGTGGAATGGAATGCTGAGTTATTTGCAAGATGAATGGCACTCTGGATGTCACTATACAACCTTCTATCCTTCTGCTTCTTACCCACTTAATCCATAAACCTCTGCAACCAAATCATCTCTTTACTAGCCTCTGTAACAACAACATACTCTGCTTCCGTTGTTGAAAGTGCAACAAACTTTTGCAATCTCGAAATCCAACTTACTACTGTTCCACCTACAGTAAACACATACCCTACGGTGCTCCTCCTGCTATCCTTATCACCTGCCATATCTGCATCAACATATCCCTATAGAACAGTGTCTAAACCTCCAAAACATAATGCCTGAGTGGTAGTACCTCTCAAATACCTGAGAATCCAATATACTTCCTTCCAATGTTCTTTACCTGGATTGTTCATATATCTGCTCACAACTCTCACTGCTTGTGCAATATTTGGTCTTGTACACACCATGGCATACATCAAGCTACCAACTGCTGATTGATAGGGAATCTTGGACATGTAATATGTCTCTTCCCGTGTCTTGGGACACATTTCCTTACTTAGACTAAAATGGCTGGCCAAAGGTGTACTAACTGGTTTTGCATTCTGCATTCTGAACCTCTCCAACACCTTTTGTATGTACTCACCCCGAGACAATGTCAATTTGTGATTTTTCATGTCTCCCGTTATTCTCATACCAAGGATTTGCTTTGAAGCACCCAAATCCTTCATCGCAAATGAATTAGCTAGCTTCCTTTTGAGTACATGTATATCATGCATGTTAGACCCTGCAACAAGCATGTCATTCACATACAATAACAAGATAATATATCTTTCATTGTGTAGCTTCTTGAAATAAACAAAGTGGTCAGAACGACATCTACTATAACCTTGTTCTGTCATAAACCTGTCAAATTTTAGATACCATTGCCTTGGAGCTTGCTTCAAACCATACAAGCTCTTTTTCAACTTGCATACCAAGTTCTCTTTACCTTTGACCTCATACCCTTGTGGATGCTACATATATATCTTTTCCTCCAAATCCCCATGGAGAAAGGCCATTTTTACATCTAAGTGTTCAAAATGAAAATCTTCTACAACCACTAGACTTAAGATAGTTCTAATTGAAGTCATCTTAACAATAGGAGAAAATATTTCATCCAAATATATACTTTTCTTCTATGCAAACCCCTTTACAACAAGTCTCGCCTTGTACTGCTTCTTACCTCCTTCTTATTCCTTCAACCTGTAAATCCATTTGTTCTACAATGCTCTTTTACCAATAGGCAACTGAACCAGATCCCAAGTCTAGTTTCCTACCAATGAGTCCATCTCCTCATTCATGCCTTGCTCCTACTTCTTTCTAGTTTCCACTTGCATTGCTTCTTCATAACATTCTGGTTCACCAGCATCAGTCATCAATAAATAATACATTGAAGGAGAGTATCATTCAGGGAGTCTACTTAACCTGGTAGATCTTCTTGCAGTTGCAGGAGTTTCAGGCACTTGCTGTTGATCTTGATTTTCTGGCACCTTTGGAACTTCATTTTTTGTAATTTCATCAAGTACTATGTACTCTGTGTTTTCATTTTGTTGTTTCTTTCCCTGCAATTGATCTTTATACATGACCTTTTCATTGAATATGACATCTCTACTTCTAATGATTTTGTGATTTTCATAATCCCATAAATGATAACCAAAATCATCAACCCCATATCCAATAACGGTACATTTCTATGATTTAGATTCAAGCTTTGTTCTATTTTCTTTATCAATATGGACAAATGCTTCACAACCAAACGTTCTCAGAAATGAGTAGTTTACCTTTTTATCTGTCCATGCCTCCTCTGGAACACCACCATCCAAAGCACTTGAAGGTCCTCTGTTTATTAAATAAACAACAGTATTTATAGGATCCGCCCAAAACTGTAAGGGCAACCCTGCATGTAGTCTCATACACCTTGCACGCTCCATGATCGTTCTGTTCATCCTTTCTGACACACCATTTTCTTGTGGTGTTCCTGGGATTGTCTTCTCTCTACGAATGCCATGGTATGAACAGTAACTATCAAACTCCTTTCCGTAGTACTCATCTCCATTATTAGATCTGAGACACTTCAACCTTTTTCCTGTCTCATTCTCAACCAAAGCTTTCCACTATTTAAAAGTAGCAAACACATCAGATTTATGTCTAATGCAATAAACCCAATTTTTCCTAGTTGCATCATCAATAAATGTAACATAAAATGAGAGCCACCGAGAGATTGTACTTGAGCCGGTCCCCATACATCTATATGCACTAGATCTAACTTTTCATTCTTCTTCTGTTTCCCAACCCTGAGAAATGTGACTCTCTTCTATTTTCCATAAACACAGTTCTCGCAGAATTCCAAACTTACTTGCTTCAAATATGGCAGCAACTTCCTTGAGTGGAGAATCTGCATCCCCTTCTCACTCATGTGGCCAAGCCTATGATGCCACAATGCTGTATCTATTCAAGTGGAAGCTAAAGAGATAGAATGGTCAGTATTATGAGGACATAAATACAACGAACCTACCCTGTCTCCTTTTGCTATCACCATTGATCCTTTAGTGATCTTCCACTACTTTTCTCCGAACGTAGATATACAACCGCCATCTCCCAACTACCCTGTTGAGATTAGATTTCTTTTCATAGAATAAATATGCCTAACATCTTTCAACAGCCAATCAGTTCCATTCTTAACTTTTATCCATACCTTACCCATTCCGACAATTTTACATGGCTCATCATCACCCAATAAAACATGTCCAAAATCGCCTGGAACATAATTATGAAAATATTTCCTATGGGGTGTAGCATGACATGAAGCCCTTGAATCTACTACCTAATAATCACTAGTATTATCTAACAAAAGAATCAAAACATCTTGTAACACATCACCTACTACATTTTCTTCTTGGGTAGTTTCCTTCTGTCCATCTCCTTTCTTCTTTAGAGATCTACAGTCTTTCTTCAGATGTCCTTTCTTTTCACAGTTCCAACACTCTATCTTTCCCAGTATGGACTTGGATCTACCATTTTTAGAGTTGCTGCGATTACCTTGGCTCTTTCCTCTCTCCATTTGTCTTCCCCTGCTTTCCATGGTCAATGCATTACCTGATGTCTCACCTGTGCTTTTTCTTCGCATTTTCTTGCTAAGAATAACATCAATAACATCATCAAATTTCAAGGTGTTTGAACTAGAGACATAGTTACTTACAACCGTGACCAAGCTATTCTAGCTTTCTGGCAATGAACACAAGATTAGAAGAGCCCTAACCTCATCATCAAAGTTCACACTTACAGAACTTAGTTGATTTGTAACTGTATTTGTTGGCTTGGTTTTGAAAGCAAGCTTTGTGCAATGGGCACCTATCAATAATGTGATAGCAGTTTCAATATTGAAAGAAAAAACAATTATAAATTAAATCTAAATCTAAACTAGCATGTGCATATAACAAATAATTTTTTAAAAAATGATTCAAGAACAAGAAATAAAAGAATAAGTATTTTGTATAAAGATACCTCAAATGGTAAGGATTTGTGTTGAGCAATTCCCAAGGTGAGTAGCTCCAAGCTCCAAAGGTCTCTTCTCCAAGATGCTGAAAATGGCCAAAAGTCTCATGAGATATTTTGACAGCGCGAGGATAGGATGATGGATGGATGGAAAGTGAGGAGTCCCTACCACCTTTTTATAGTTTTTGGTGGTGGGGAATACCATTATGGTTTTGAGGAAACAATGGTATTGACCAACATGGTTTAGGTACCTTTTCCCTCCTTTTTCCTTTTTTGAATATTTTGAATATTTTTGGGAATTCTAGATGCTTTTTGAGGAAAAATATTCATTTTGAGGGGAAAAAGGGGTGTATTATGGTTTTTTGGTAACCTTCTGATGGCTTTAGAGGCTCAAATGGTGGAAAAGTGGACAAATGGGTCATCTGAATAAGGAAATGAGCTAGTGAGCACTTTTTGGGTGTTAACAAATTGCCCCCTGATTTGTGAGGGAAGGAGCTCATCGTATGGCCAATAGACATCATAGTTCTTTTGTCTTTTTTCTGGGGTTTGGGGAAGAGAAGAGACCGGTTGGAGATTGGATCCACGGCCCTTGGAAGCTGCAGAAACAAAAAATATTACATGGCATCAATATGAATGAGGAATAATCTCTAATAATGGATGAGGCGGGCATACCCATGCTCGTATCAAGACATATACATAACAATTAGTCCCAAGAAGGGGGACCTAAATAAAAAATCTGTTGGTACATCATGATGGTCCAAAGGGGACACTATTTTGGGATGTACTCATGATCATAACATGACTGATCTCAATAACTGATACATTGGAATAAAGCGACAATCGTTCTAAACAAGGTCTCAGAAGGGTTGATGAACTGCTGAATCTTGAAGGTGTCCAACATCTATAGGGACTCAATGACTCTGAGTCAACTTTGAGGAGTATATGTAATTATATACTCGAGGAAGTATAAAACTGGGGACATCTGAATACTGTCGCCATGCGCAACCCGGATATCTATAGAAAAAATGTAACTGATTGTTTCCATAGGTAGACTCTCAAATGTGAAAGAGTCAGGTGGCATCCGGGGTATTCAACCAATAACTGAAAGGACCAATACCCTGTGCGAGTGTCAACGATGCGATCAAGGTGTTGAAGTCGAGCATGTGAGAAACAACCTTTTGGAGAGGTACCAAGGACTCTTCTCGAAATGATTCGTAGGCACTCATCATAAATGGTGATGAGTCCAAGACACAGGGACCTCTAGGTCTATCCTCTGGAATAAATTTGGTTGTCGTCGAAAGAGGGAGACCAACAACTAACAAAGTAATGATGTTTCCTTGATAGGAGCACGAGGTGTAGAACTGAAGTGTGGTAGTACTGATGGTAGGACTGACATACTTGTGGGGATGGGAAGTAACTGGGGTCATAGAGTGGGTAGACTCAGACTTCCTTTATTCAGAGCATGATGAGATGGTTGACCTGGAAACATAGGGAACTGACTTGTAGGTGTGGGGATCATAGCTTTTAAGGACTGAAGGGTATGTATTAACTCTAAGGGGGACGAGCTGATGGGTGCTGTCGAGGGATTCTTAGGGTGACATACGGCAGAATTCTCTGAACAAAGGCGACCAAAATGGGGAAGCTGCCATATGAGTAGACGTGATCTGTTGTGGTGCCGAGAAGCACCATTGGGTCCTTCTTCGTAGTTTTAATGAGCTCCAAGAAGGGATAAAAGTGTACTCTGAAATGGTACTGTCCTGTGGATTTTGTGAGCCCAGGACTGTTCGTGCTCATGGGTGCTTTCATTTTTAAGGAGTTTGAAAATGATAAGAAGACTCTGCAGTGGTTGTGAGTACCATCCTGTGGGTTTTTATGAGCCGAGGATGGTGATTGCTCGTGGTCGCTTTCACATTTAGAGATTCTGAAAGCGGTAAGTGGACTCCATTAATTTTCTTTTTCGTAAGTTAGTCTCCAAGGCCCGAAAAAGCATAAAATGATGCAAATGGAGAACTCTTCTAGCCGATGTGACTAGAGTATTCCTTTTTCGTAATTAGTCTACAAGGTCCGGAAAAGGGGTAAACTTATACCAGGTAGATGCCCTTTCAGATACGTTTAGAGAGCATGAAAGGAAGCAAGGTTGTGTTGTTTGAGCAACATCCCCACCAAAATTTTGTACATATTGGGGACCCTCCTTTTAGTTTTTCTAGAAAGACTGCCTAAAGAAGTTAATTCTCCTTTTAACTTAGCTTTTGTTTTCAACTGAGAAATCTGCTTTAAAAAATTGAAGTTTTCCTTCTAAGTAGCAATTTTCATATCTCTCCTGAAACTGCGGAAGCAATTTGCATATCTCTCCTAAAACTACGGAAGCAATTTGCATATCTCTCCTGAAACTGCGGGAGCAATTTGCATATCTCTCCCGAAACTGCGGAAGCAATTTGCATATCTCTCCCAAAACTGCGGAAGCAATTTGCATATCTCTCTCGAAATTGCGTAAAGAAATTCAAAAAACTCTCTTGAAACTGCGGAAGCATTCACTATTCTCTCCCGAAACCACGGAAAGACTTAGTGTTTTTTGAAAGAACTTAAGTTTTTCTTTCGAAATTGCTTAGGAAGCAATTCGCGAAACTCTCCCAAAATTGCGGAAGCAATTCACGAAACTCTCTCGAAATTGCGGAATCCATTCACGATTCTCTCCCAAAACTGCGGAAGTAATTCTAGAAAATCTCCTGAAACTGCGGAAGAAATTGGTGAAACTTTCTCGAAACTGCGGAAGCAATTGGCGAAACTCTCTCGAAACTGCGGAAGCAATTCGCGAAACTCTCCCGAAATTGTGGAAGCAATTTACAAAACTCTCCCGAAACTGCGGAAGCAATTCATGAAACTCTCCCGAAACTGCGGAAGCACTCGGCGAACTCTCTTGAAACTACGAAAGCTTTTGTCAAATGTTGCCATAGTAATTTGTTGATAAGCTTGAACAAGGTTATTTCGTAAGTTGTGGAAGGATATCCTGAATCTTTCCGAAACTGCGGGCCAACTCGGCAAAACCGTTCATGATAAGCTTCCGAGAAGACTGTATTTCGAAAAGATACGCCAAATATTCCCGAAATGCCGAAGCAATTCACCATATTGTTCCGCAATTGCGGACGAAACTCGTAAGTCCACCCCACAATCGGCGGTCGTGCGTAAATGCCGAGACGGCTTGAAATGACCGCACCGTACAAGGCATTAAAACCCCGTTTTAATGACACCACCTACCCGTTTAATGCCACACATGTCTAACCTTTTATAAAGACGGTGGGGGTTTCATTGATCGCATTGTTAGTTTATCGTTCAAAGAACGCCATTGGGAAGACCACACTGGCTTGCTCCAGCTCAGCGCATCCACGACCGCGTCCACCTCACTCAACCACTGTCGCGTCTCCAGGTATGCTTTTTAACCGTCATCTTTGTTTTATCTCCACGTCGAATTACTTTTTGGGTCTTCCCGTTCATAATGTGGCCGACAGACATTGGTAGCATAGGTCGTTTTTTTGTTTATTACGGCCACCGTGACCCTTAGGTTTCTCATTCCTACCAGCTAAAAGCCGTAGCCATGACCATCCAAGTTTTTCACTGACCGCATTCCCATCATTTTATTACCCTGATTCAAACCTCATACCGACCACTCACCATTTCGCAAGTATTATTAATGACAGTAGTGGTCAGTTGAGATACATGACCACTCACCTTTTCGGCTTAGTTAATGAATGTGGAAAACAGTTCCTTGTTTCATTGTTTATTCATAGGAATTTTTTTTTTCACTCCAGGCCGACCCACCATTAATCATTAGAAGTGCTACGATGAAGGACACCCTCTCTCCAAGGACTAGGAGGGAAACAGGTTTTTTTTTCACATCATATGCTTACCTTTTCTGAAGCATTCTACAAATTCCTAAGTAGGCATTGTCTCCCTAAAAAAAAAATAAAAATAAAAAAAAATCAAGTCTCAGGACCATTTTTTTTTCGTTTTCTGAAGTGATCTATTTTGCTTCCCCAACATGCAGCTTTATAATTTTGTCTATATTTCTCATTAGCATGTTAAAATTGTCCTTCTCTATGTTACACTCTCATAACATGTTGCAAATTTTTATAATGATTCACATTTGGTTGCTAGCAGGGATAAGCCACGATGCCAAAAGGTGGTAGAAAGAAAACTAAAGTGATGGAACCAGAGATAGTGCAACTAAGGACTGAAACTATGTTCCAAGACACTAAGTGTACCATCGGCATTCCTCCTGAGGTCCATTGGGGAGATGTTTATAGGATGATCAGGGACCAGGATATCCCAGATGTATTATTGGAAGAAGAACAAATGTACCTCAACATCAGAACGTCCGGCATAGCTGGGGCTTCTACCCACCCTGAATTGTTCCCATGCTCTGAAGTGATTGGGTGGATACTGGAACATGCCAACCCAGAGAAAAGAGTGTTGCAGACAGCAAGGGAGAGCCTTTCACTTCATTCCATCCAGCGTATATTGCTGCAGCCTACAAATTCTCATGTCCCCAACAAGCTCTAAGTGATGAATGGTTGGGTAAGATGAATAATATTGAGATGGCCAAAAAATTATTGGTGACAGGAAAGCACCTAAGGAAGAGAGTTAATGATGAATATGATGTTCAGAACCTAAGACCTCCTTTTAGGTTAATCGTCCTGATGTTATGCAGAATTTTCGGCATGTCCGATGGCATTGTATACAGGATACAGTGGACTCCCATCATCCACTTTGTAGCATTCAAAGGGACTGTGTTTGACTGGGCTACTATCCTTGCGGATAGTTTGACATCCACAGTGGTTGCTACAAGAGAAGGCCTGGCCTTAAAAAAGTTAGAATTTTACATGTCTTCCTATCTCATTGACTGTATTTTGGCCAAACTATCTTTCCCCAGACTAGGTTGCACATGGGATAAAGCCAACACCCCGGTCTACACTGCTTATAAAATAATGTGGGATCAAAATTACAGAGCAAGCTATAAGCTCATCTGCGAAGACTTCATCATGCCTTTATATGAGCGGATTTTCAAGGAAGAGCCCAATTGTCTATCAGAAAATGCCATGGATGTCCTGGAAAACTATGGCGATTTTTATTTCTCAGAGCAGGGCACCTACATCAGGATGTTTGGAGGTACCAAAGCGCCATACATTTTTCCAAAATACGCTACTGATTATGTAGTCCTCAAGGAAGCAGTCAGGCAAATTTTCCTTGATGGAATAGGAGGGGTGCTTAACAAGCAACATAAGGCTTCTTTCCCTCCTTTTCCCTTCTGCATAGGATCCTACAAATTATCAGGGGTTGCATCAGCTGAGGAATTCATTCAAGAGCTGAAAGCTTTCCACTTCGGTGAAATTATTTTCCATAGAAATGATAGGCGGAGCAAGGTTGCCGAGCATTGCAAAGAATTTTACGCTCATTTTGAATATGCTCATTACTATGATGCCGAGGAAGAAGTGTTCAGGGGCATCAGCAACATGACTGAGTTGCAGATTTGATTTGTCGTCAAGGCAGTTGAGCAAGCTCTAGCTCTGCCCTAGCCCAAAATGCCAGTCTGCAGAAAGAGAGAGAAGCAGATGATGCCCTAGCCTGCGAAGAACAAAGATTGAAAGAGAAAGCGAGGCTGCAGAGGGAAGCTGAGGAAGCAAGGCTGCAACAAGAAGCTGAAGATGCAAGGTTGCAGAAGGAAGCAGAAGATCGAGAGCAGAGGGAAGAAAGTGAAAATCAGCAGCAAGCTGAAGAAGAAGAAAGAAGGTGTAAAGATGAAGAAGACCAAAATGCGGAGGAATAACTTAAGACCGATGAAGATGCCTAGGCAGGTGGCTCTGACACCCAAGATATGGAAACAGATGCATCTCAAGCAGGTGTTCCTGGCACCCAAAATATGGAGACAAACACAACTCAAGCAGGTGTCTCCGGAACCCAAAATGTGGGAACAGACGTGGCTCAAGTAGTACAGACCCCACCCATAGAAGCAGAAATACATGTAATAGACCTCCCAATCGTGCCTTACACTCCATCAGAAGATCATACTATGTCCCGATGGGATGAATTTGTGTATGATAGGAAGAGGAAGGCAGTAGTCTTGAAATCGGAAGAGAGGATAAAGAGACTCTTCCAAGAAGATATTATTACCCGATGGGAGACCATGGTGATGCAAAATACAAATAAGGCTCCCATAGCCATGGCATCCGCCGCTGTGTCAGCAACAAAAGCAACACAGGACAATGTGGTCGATATGGTTAGAGAATTTGAGTCAACGAAGAGGAGAGCTCGCATGTTACAACATACTGTGGCTAATGAGCAAGCTTACAGGGATCTTGTAGTGGATAAGTATAATCGCCTGTCTGTTGAGCACAAGGAATTATCAGATAAGTATCGCCACTTAGAAGAAGAAAAGAAGCACCCGACAGTCTAGATGATAGTTTTAGAAGCAGAAAAGAACAATTCAGAAGGTAGAGTTTCCCATCTGCAAGCAGAGAAGCAAGCAATGGTTGAGCAATTAGAACAAGCAGAGAGTAGAGCAATAGATATGTCTCCCTTTCATGAGATGTCCTGCGACATTCTGAAACAAATGCACGCCACGCAGGAGTTGATTACTGAGGAAGTGTGCAGGCTCAAAGCCATGATGGTTAGATTGAAAGAAGTCAATGCAGAGGCCAATAGGCTCAAGGGAAAATATACTCGGTTTAAAGCAAACATCCTGAGCCATATGGAATGGAGAGAAGGAAAGGGTGATTTCCCCAAGCATCTCCCATTCAAGTCTATAGATGATTTTAAAGAAGATATAGCCCTTATGGAATTCTGCAGGAACTATGGCCTTAACCTAATGGCTAAGATCCAAGGAACAATGGATAAAAGTAACAGCCTTTATCAAAAAATCCATGAAGTACATGATAAGTGCAAGATACGTTTTCCTCAGTTCCTCGATGAGTTCCCAAGCAAAGAGCAATGTTTATCAGACTTAAAGAAAGAGCTAGGCATTCAAATAGAATATGTAAAGAAGATTGATGTCTTAGCCATTGATGATCTCCATCACTATATTGGGATGTCATCAATATACCGTCATTTGCTTAAAGAAATCCATTAAGCAGCAGTTGTAGAAATTCAGGGTGTTGAAGTAGAACTTGGTAAGCAGGTAACTTCCCAGAAGATCTTGCTCCCTTCCCCAACCAATGTGGTTATCAGAGACACTGGTATCTGGTTCAGTTACATAGTAGAGGAGGAAAAGAAAGTAGCAGCAACAGTAGTAGCCAGTCCAAGTACTTCTCTCCTAGCAGTAGCAGCCATTCCAAGCCCTTCTCTCCCACCAGGAGTGCCTTCCCAAGGGTGAACACGCTGATCCTAAGGCGTTGTTCCTATTTTTCATTTGGTCTTCCTATGTAGAAAGTGTAGAATCACTGGACAGCTGTCCTTTTCTATTTTTGAGAAATTTTCTGTTTTAAGAGAAGGGACACGATTCATTTATTATTGAGGAAAAGTCTGGAGAGGACATGTGTAAAAATCCAGGTGGTAGCCCAATAGGAATTTGTAATGATATAAATAGAAGTTTAGGAAATAGTGTAAAAAGGCCTTTTGGCAGGAAAAATATTTTTCTTAACTTGTACGAGCTATCTTGCACTTGCTCCAAGAAAATGAAAATTTTCTAATAAGAGCCTGGAGAGGACGTCTTTTGCATGGAAATGGATGTTGGATGCATGCTGGATTATTCTTGTGACTTTCATATTCTACAGTGAGATCTTTCTTTGCTGTCTTGAATTATTTCTATGTATTGAATGATCTTACTATTCCTTGTGCAAATGAATTTTCTCCTATATGAGTAATGGAATGCGTTATATGTGAATTGGAAGCTATCTTCTAATATCTGTTGCTTTCTCACTGTAGATGTATCTTTATGATTTAATGGTTGTCTGTTGATCTTTAGATAACTCTTCCAACACATTACTCATACTTATAATTTTGCTCCTTGCAGGGATAGTTTAGGTTTATTTCTGTTTTAAATACAGATTTTTTTCGAGTTCTGCATTTAGATTAAGTTAGCTTAGGCACTTGCATATCATTTAAACCATAAAATCAAAAGAACGGTGGATCGGGCCATAACCGGTGTAATCGAAGCAAATCTTCAAACCTAACGGTTGCCGGAACCGCTAACCGGACGGATTCCCCACAACAAATGGTGGACAATCTAATTGGGATAGTCTATCTAGGAGAATCCCTTTCTGCTTGATGTTGCAATCTTCGGGGCATCAACAGGTTGCTCGGCGATCTTTTCATTGTTTTAGGAGTCAGAAAAGAGCTTAACAGAAACTCCCTAAGTGCCTTTTTCGTAAAAGGGATTGCTCGGCCCAAAAAATGGGTAAAACTATACCAAACAAAAAGGGATTGACGAGAGTGAGAAAAGGTCCCAAGCATCATCATGAGTGTGGAATACTGAATTTGGTGACATAAGATTGTCAAAAAGGGGCAACGATCGATGTGGCACGCAAACCAAGGTGATGAGTGGCATTTTGAAAAAATGCCCGAAAATTATGGGGTGAGAGCAAGAAATGATCTCGAGCATCATCACGAGCATGGAAAACAGAATCCGGCAATATAAGACTCGTAAAAAATGGAGAACGATCGATGTGGCATGCAAACTGAGGCAACGAGGGGGCATGGAAAAAAATGCCCAAAAAATCTAGGTGTGAGAGCGAGAAATGATCTCAAGCATCATCACGAGCGTGAAAAACTTAATCCGGTGATATAAGACTCGTAAAAAATGGAAAACGACCAATGTGGCATGCAAACCGAGGCAATGAGGGCATGAAAAAATGGTCAAAAAATGGACTTGGTGAAAACAGGAAAAGGAAAGGACTATCACGAAGTTCTCGCTGTGCTGATTCCAATGGTACCAATGTTTTGAGGAACGGACGTCGTATGATACCGCAATGGTTGTTTGAAAAATGGTCAAATCTCTATAAATAGGGTGTGGGGCCCATATGACGTGTCATTGTTATGTGTGAGTTAGTAGAGCAATCAGAGCTCTTTCTTGATTTCTGGGAGATTTGACCGTTGGTTTTCGATTCTGCGAGTTTTGGTGAGCGAGCAGTGCATGGTGCGGTGGGGGCAGATGATGCCTCGCGGTGGTGGTGGTATCCGCGGATTCTTTTCACAAGATATGTATGAGCAGTGGGAGCAGATACCCTTGCTTATTGATGACTATCCATATGCCGATATGGATTATCGAGGAGATCCGGAGATGCCTCGAGCCCAGGGACAGGCCTGGGGTTTAGATGGTATGTTTTTGTGTGTTGTTCTCTACTATATCATGTGTTTTAGTTGTGTTTGTTATGATTATAGTTAGATATCTATATGATGGTTCATTTGCGTGATTGTGCAGATGTTGGTCCTGTACCACCGGTCGACCATGTGGTTCGTAGGGGATGGGCGATGGTGGTCATTCCACCTCCTGTAGCGATACCTCCTCCTCATGCTCAAGGAGTTGGGGCTCGCGGTCAAGGAGCTAGGCCTCGAGATGATGTCGTGGAGGGTGTCCGAGAGACACTAGACATGATTCTGGTAGGATTTCCAGAGGATGGGTGGAGGGATTTGGATCGGGACATCGTCGAGCATTGTTTCGATGCATCTCGTGAGTGGCGCTCGATCTTGCTCAGAGCAGCATTGTTGGCGGCTAAGTGGAGGGATGGGGCTCAGCATGATCTGGCATGGCCGGTGGAGGGGAGGATTCGGGTGTGAGATGATCCAGCAGGGCCGGCGGAGAGGAGAGTTTGGGCTCGGCATGATCCGACGGGCCCAGCGGAGGTGGCGCCAGAGGAGCCTGGAGACCATGATGATTAGATGATCTTGTATCTGCCCCCAAATGCTGATGAGCATATGGGGAAGTACCTTTTGGTACGGCTGATGTATTTTTGTATATTAGGTGCTGAGGGCACCTATGACATGTTTGAATATATTATGATGTATATATATATATATGATTTGGTATATAGTTGTGTATGCACATGGATGCATTTATTGTCTATTTGCTTGCCCATGGAGGCACATGTTATGCATATGGATGCAACATTTTGATTTTTGTATATGCCCGTGGAGGCACATGTTATGCACGTGGATGCAACATTTTGATTTTTGTATATGCCCGTGGAGGCACATCTTATGCACGTGGATGCAACATTTTGATTTTTGTATATGCCCGTGGAGGCACATGTTATGCACGTGGATGCATTTTTGTTTAATCCCGTGGAGGTACATTTGTGTTTACTATATGGTTTGGTTGGTGTGCCAATAAAGAATGTTGTTAGCCATATGGTCTGCTACCCTATTGAGATTCCTTGGGACATGTGTGAATGAAATGGATTCAAACTGTCGAACCATTTGTTTAGTGCGTAAGAATTTTCTGAAAAAATAGGGATCGCGTACCTGGTAATCATTGTTGAGCTGGGAAACAAGGATTTGTGAGTCCAAGAAAACGTTAAGGTGACTTATGCTTATTTGGAGAGCTGCAGCTAGGAGACCGGTCACGACATCGTATTCAGCTTGGTTGTTGGTGGCGGCACCTACGCACACTCTGTCGATGTGGATCAACTCATGTGAAGGGGAATATATTACCCAAGCTGCGGAGGCCAGATTGGGGGACCAACGGCTTGCACCATCAGCGAAACCGACGTAGAAGAGTGGAATAGGATCCATATATGGTCATGTGGAGAAAACAAATATTTAGGTTTTTTGAATTTTTTGTGAAAAACAAAATAAGACTGTACAATAATGGATGGTGGTGTCCATCAGATTTTCTATGGGTAAAATCGCTTGAGGTACAACCCGTTGCATGGATTGTGTAGGGGGTTGCCTTCTGAATTGGTCAGAATGTATGCCCCCTATCCGAGGCAAGTGTGTATAATGTATGGGCCTTGCCACATGGACACAAACTTTCCTTTTCCGGTTTTGTCATGAGCTTGATCATAGGCGAGGACAAGGTCCCCTTCAGTAAAAGTTCTTGGGTGGACATGTTTGTCGTAACTCAGTTTGGATCAGTTCTTGGCTGCTTCCATGGTTTGGAGGGCTATGCGCCGATCTTCATCGGCTTGCTCCAGGAGTAATAAGCGTTGCTCAATTGGGGAAGTGTGCGGTAGGAGTTCAACGACCATATGTAGCGCTGGAATCTGGCACTCAATGGGGAGGACGGATTTGACACCGTGAACTAGATGGAAAGGGGTAAAATCGGTGGTAGTTTTGGTTGACGTGCGGTATGCCCATAGTGCCGGGAAGAGCATGTGGTGCCAATTTGATTTGTGTTTGTCCACAGTGCGCTGGAGGATGGTTTTCAAAATTTTATTAATTGCTTCGACTTGGCCATTTCCTTGGGGGTAGTAGGCGGAGGAGAAATGGTGTTCAAATTTCAGTAAGGTTGATAATTCTCTCCAAACAGCATCTTTGAAGTGAGAGTCGTGGTCTGAGACGAGTTGCTTTGGCAATCCAAAATGAGTGATAACATGGTTGAGGAAAAAACGTGCCGTGGTGTCGGCTTTGCAATTGTAAGTTGGCATGGATTCCGCCCACTTGGTGAAATAATCTACGGCCACAATGATGTGTTTATGACCGCCGACTGATGTGAGATTGCAATCTAGGAATTCGATGGCCCATTTGCAGAATGGTCTGACAGTGACTACTGGATGAAGGGGGGCGGGTGGGGTTCTTGCTTTGGGGGCAAAAAGTTGGTAGTTTTGACAATGTTTGACTGCGATGATGCAATCAGTAAATAATGAAGGCCAAAAGTAACCTGCGTGGATGATCTTTTGGGCAGTGGCCATGCTAGAGAAGTGGCCTTCGCAGGCACTGCTATGGCAGTCATTAAGGACTTGTTCTGCCTCGTTATGAGATAGGCAGCATCGTAGGATGGTATTGATGCCGCGTCGATAAAGTACACTGCCTAATAGGAGATATCGGGGGGCATGGTGTCTTATACGACGGCGTCCGTCATGATCAATGTGGGGTCGAAATTTTTGTGTGCAGAGGTAGATTAAGATGTCGCCGTACCATGGGTCATCAGAAGAAATGATGAAAATGTGATCGTTAGTGAGATCCATTTGTATAGTGGGTGATGATGAAGAGGATGGGAGATCTGTGATGCGTTGAGCGAGTGCTAGGGCCTTGGTGCTCTTTGGGGTTTTGAAAGTTAGGTCGTATTCTTGCAGGATAATCACCCATTTAGCTACGCGGCCTTCAAGGAGGCGACGCGTCAAGAGGTAAACCATTGGATTGGAATTGGATACGACCGTGGTGTGGCTTAGGAGAATGTAATGTCGCAGCTTTTGTACTGAAAAGATGACGGCGAGGGCCATCTTTTCTTCATGTGGGTAGCGGAGGGGTGGCCCTGACAAGGTCTGGCTCACATAGTAGATGACGTGCTCTTGGCGAGTAGTATCTTCTTGCACAAGAACTCCATATACGGCATATTCGGATGCTGAAACATAGAGGGTGAAATATTTTGTGAAATCTGGAGGAGAGATCAACGGGGTGTTTGTGAGTGCTTTCTTTAAGTTGGTGAAAGCTGTTTCTGCTTGTTGGTCCCATATGAAATGAGTATGCAGACATAGTAGTCATAGGAAACCATGGACCGTTGTGGCATAGTCAGGGACAAAGCAGCGGAGGAAGTTGGACCTCCCTTGAAGGATTTGAAGTTGTCTTAATGTATGGGGTGACAGTAAGTCTACAATGGCTTGGAATTTGAAGGGGTCTACAGTGATGCCTTTTTCTGAAATGACGAACCCCAGTAGGCGACCTGATGTAATGCAAAAGACACAATTGAGAGGGTTCAAGTGGATGTTGTATTTTTGACAATGCAAGAAAACTTGTCGAAGGTTGTCTAAATGGTCATATCATTTCTTGGATCGAGCGGTGAGGTCGTCCAGATAAACTTTTATGATTCTGTGTAGATCGTGGAAGCAATAAGTCATGGCGCATTGGAAAGTGGCTCCAGCATTCTTGAGACCGAAAGGCATGACGTGATAGGTGAAGGTGCCCCATGGGGTAGTGAAAGTTGTCTTATATTGATCTTCTTTATGGATTTTGATTTGGTTATATCCAGAGAAACCATCCATAAAAGAAAGGACCTCATGTCCCGCACATTCATCGATTAGTTGGTCAATGAAAGGTGTGGGGAAGTTGTCTTTGGGACAAGCGAGGTTGAAGTCTCGAAAATCAGTACAAATGCGTATGGTGCCCACTTTTTTGTTTACTGGCACTGGGTTTGAAACCCAAGTGGTGTAGGCAATAGGATATATGAATCCTACTTTTTGGAGTTTCTCAATCTCAGCCTTAACAACTGGGAGCTTGGACGGGTGAATTGGTCGTTGTTTTTGTCGGACAAGAGGCACATTGGGCCAAGTGTCGATGTGATGTTCCACAATTTTGGGATCGAGGCCAGGCATCTTGGTGTAAGACTGGGCATAGATATCACGAAACTCTTGGAAGAGTTTCTTATATGCCTGAGTTTTCGTTTGAGTGCATGATGCGCCTAGCGAGATGAGCTCAGGTTTTCCAGGTGTGGTGGAAATGTCGATTTGTATAATAGGGGAAATGTTGGATATGTTCCCTTCTTTGAATGCATCTGGTGTTGGGATGGGGTCTTTGAACCAATCAACCTTAGTTGGTAGGAAATCTTTCGATTCGACTGATAGCTGGTTTTCTGCGGTGGATGTAGACGCCTCAGGGAAGAAGTATGAGCGATGATGCATATCATCCCAAGGGTAGTCCGGTGCAGTGAGTGTTTCTAGAATTTTCTCATCAGTATGAAAGTAATCAGACCATAAATCAATGGGTTATGGTTTGTATGTGGTTGAAATCATATAGATGGTATTGATTTCTTCCGTAGAAGATGATTTCGGAGGGTAGATCTCCTCGATGAGGGGAGGAGATATCTCTAAGTCGGCATTGTTCATCTCGTATAAGGCTGATCTATAATCTGGGAGATCAGGGAAGTGGTGTGAATAATGGCCATAAATGCCGCATATCGCACAAGGGTGGTTAGTGTGGAGCATTTTGTCGCGAGGTTGAGGAAGTGGCTCAAGTCTTACCACTGGAATTCCAATGTCGTCATCCAACATATTCATGTGTTCTTGGAGTGTAGATAATTGTGGACATTGATGAGTGGCATGGCCTATGTCGTCACACAACGAGCACTTAGGGGGGATGCGAATAGTTGGGGGGTTTTTAGCTACCTTGGGGGTTGCTGGGGGGGGTGTGAGTTGTGGGTCCAGTGTTATAAGTTGGTGGGCCTCTGCCCCCTGTGTTCTGTAACGGAGGTGGGGTGTTTCTGGATGTTGATGCCGTAGTCACTATTGGGGGTGGTCTGTTTTGTAGATGAGCGACTGGAGGGGGTGGGTGGTTGGTAGTAGGGATAGGTTGTACCAGTTGTAAGATAACAGTCAGAGTCAGCGGGGGGCTCGGAGTAGGTAAGTACCATACAGGTATCCCTATTGTTAAAATAGGAAGGTTGAGTGTAGCCATTACTAGCGAACTGACAACTCCAGAAAATGGGAACAAGAACAGGATAGTATGAATTGGCGTTGTGCCAATATGAGTAGTCACTGTGGGTGTTTGTGGTAGTGATGAAGGCTGCTGTGGGGTGTGCAACATGGTGCACAAATCTGATGTTTTTTTTATCGGTAAAGGTGGTGAGATCGATGGAAATGTGGAAGTCATAGGTGACTCGGTGTAGATTCCAGGACCAATTGACGACATAAATGATGTTGGTGCAGTTTGAATGGTTTGTTCAATCATTGGTAGCACATTTTGAGGGGCTGCAGGGACATTAGGATCATAATATGTGAGTTGATCAATCTTGATAACGTGTCCTTCATGTGGGAACATCATGAGGCAAAAAATAGATGAAGCCATTGCTTTCATTTTGTACATATAGCTACGTCCAAGAATGAGGTTGTAGTCGAGCTGGGCATTGATCACTTCGATGTCGATAAGAACTAATTTGCCACCTAGTTCTACGGGTACATTCACTAAGAGGACTTGTGGTTGAGATGAGCATCCGTCGTAAGCTCGTAATGTCATGGTGGATGGTTGTAAAGCGGGGGAGCCAAGTTTCTTCCACATAAGGGTGGACATAACGCAGGTTGAAGCTCCTTCATCGATGATGCATCGATGCACAACAAGGTTTTGAATGTTTACTGATACTTGGAAAGCCAAATTTGATGGCAATCGAGGTTCGGCTTGGTCTAAGTCAAAAGCCATCATGTGTGTGTTGTCAGGGTCTACTCCTCTGATGGCGGATAGTAGTAGTTTTCGTTGTGCAGGGCATGTTTTCAGTACCTCTAAAGCAGACATAGCAGTGGGGGATTGTGCTAGGTCTTCCACGACGTTATAATTGGATGTTGCGTGAGCATTAGGATTGTTGTTAATCCTTCGCAAAGGGATGCGAGGGATTTTAGGTCCTCCGTCCAACGACATATTTGGTATGCGTAGTGGTTGATCTGGTGGAAGGGAGGTGGATGCATCAGTGGGAGGAGTTTCTGGGGGTGGGTTGTACTGATTCCTGTGAGTTTGGAGGTTAATGTCATTGGATGACATCATTAATAAATGGTGTGTGCCTGGATCCGTATGCTGATAATTAGTTATGGCATAGGTGATTTGCTGCTGGGGTGCAACAGATCCTTGTGGGGGATCCATAGGGCGAGTATTTACTACTCCCTGGTTTGGAAATGGGTTTTGTAATATCATGGGTTGCGGTTGATTAAGTGGAGCTGGCTGTCCAGCGTGGCCCTGGCGTTGGGCATCGTCAGACCAAAGTTTACATGCTTTCTCTAAATGGGGGCAGTTGTGAGTGTAGTGTCCATAGACTCCACATATAGAACATGGATGGTTTGTTCTCAGGTTATTGTTTTTTGGCTGCTTGGGATGACAATCAAGATTCTGGTTGGGAGGAGCAGCATTGTTGGAGGATTGGGAAGTGGTGGACCTTGATTATGTTGTTGGTTGTTGCCGCAGTTACGTCCTCTTCCACGGTTTTGTTGTCCACTCTGGTTGTGTTGGTTGTTTTGATGTTGGGGATGATTGTGTTGTGTGTACAATTTCCCTTGAGTAGTGGGAGGATTTTGGGGTGCTGCAGGTGCGGTAGCAAGTTGCGGTGGATAATAAGTTGGTGGGGCTGGAGGTGGTCCAGTTGCTTGTTGGGGTTGTTGGTAACCCTGAGCTATTGGAAGTGTTGGGTTAGCTGGTGTAGCTTGCTGTGGGTAATACATTGGTTGTGCTAGTAAATGAATTGGGTTCTGGTTGGCCAGTTGGTTATAGTATGTGGGTGGTACATATGTCAATGGTGCTTTCCCATAGCAATGTTGTGGACAAGAGGGTCCATGAGTGTGATGAGTCTGATTCATTGGAGCGTACGAAGTTGTTGCTCCAGAATTAGATGTAGCCCTAGAGAGGTTTGGGGCATTTATGGTGCTCACCATGGTAAAAGGTTTATTTTGTGCCGTGACTTGGCCAATAATACCATCAGCGGCATGTGATGCCCTTGGAGCATCATTGCATGAAGAATCACCTCGTGGGGCGTTTGGTATGATGGTGTAGAGATAGCCTGACTGGGCATAAATCAGGTCGAATTGCTGAACTTTTAAGATAGCTTTTTCCTCTTACTGGGGTCGTTCGAAAGCTACGTCTTTAGTTATGAGGGGTAGGAGTGATTTAAGAAACCAGTCCAAAAATATACGGTCATCCAATTTTATCTTATAGAGGCTACGACGCTTGCGCCACTCATGGATATGGTCGGTGATGTGGGTAGCTGTGTTTTGTCTACAAGACAACAATATTTCAACTCCTACATCATAGTGTACAGGTAGCTGAAAAAACTGAACGAAAGTGGAGGTGAGAGACATAAATGTATGGTGGGTCCCATGTGGTTGTTCGATGTACCACTTGGTTGCAAAGCCAGTGAACGTTCGTTGCAACAGTCTTAGTCTAATGGAGTCATCCACTATGGAGTTAGATGAACACCATAGGTGAAATGAAATTAGGTGGTTTTGGGGATCCTCCCCAGGTTTTCCTTCAAACTTGGGGATGTCCGAGGGGAGCTTTGTAGGCATGGGTGGCCATGTAGGGTTGTGCCTGATAGGATCGTTGGTTAGCCTGGCTAGGTCTGGTAAGTAAAGACTAGCCATGTAAGGTAAACTAGCAGATGGGTGTGGCATAGTGACTGGGACATAACTATTAATGGTGGCATTATGTAGTGGTCTAGTCGCCCCTAAGGGTATGCTAGGTATTGAAGGTATGTGTCCTCCAACCATTGTGGTTTGGGATGGGCCAGCGCTCCCAAGTGAAACATGGGTTACAGAGGGGTTAGGAATAGTGCCACGAATTCCTGGGATATGGGTTGTGGTAATGATAGATGGTATGATTCCTATGTTGGGCATACCCATAACAGGTGGTGGCCCTGTGTTGGGCATACCTAAAGGGGGAATGGACCCTATATTAGGCATGCCTAATGGGGTTGTTGTTACCATGGGTGGCACAATAGTAGTAGGGTTTGTCTATGTATCTCCAATAGCACTGGTGAAAAGGGGATCGTATGGTGGTCCAGCCATGGGGTTGGTTGGTGATATTTCAGTAGGGTTTTCGGATTCAGCCTCAGAATCAGATGTGAAGTGAGGCGTGTCAGAATCGGATGACTGTGTGTTTGGCCAATGACATGTCGAGTCAAGGGATAAGGCTCTATGTCGATGACGTGTAGAGCCAAGTATATCGAACTGAGGGGGTTCACCCTGAAGATGACGAGATCGTCTTAAATTCTCAATGGTGAGAAATATTTTAAAATTTTTTAATGTAAGGTGGTGATGTAAAAAACTCGAAACCTTAATGCAACGATGAGTGCAAGAGGGGAGTAAAAAAATAAAGGCTCTCAGGCCAACAATCAACCTCAAAAAGCACTTATTATAGCAGCTGTGCTATAATAAGTGGAGGTATGCAATAAAATTGGTCAGAATACCAAAAGTCAAATAGTTCCTAGAAAAAAGGGGTGTTACTAGACCAAAGGTGGGTAATGTATCATGCAAACACCTAACTAGAAGTATTGTGAGTTAACAAACGATAGCCTCTGCAAGGTGATGAAATCCAAGTCAGACAATATAGAGTGTTGAATCAACGTCTAGATATCCCCATACCGGGAGGGATACCGGGTAGACAATCCTAAAGAGTGGCAACTAGGATACCCCGTTCATGACACGTTCGGTTGGGTGAATCTACAGTTTGGTTCTATCACTGCTATACACCCTCTTGGGTATACACCGAGAACTTCGAAAGGTATCCTTCGGTTACTGAATGGATTGCAGTATTCCACTCAGACTTTCGGAACCAGTCTGGCTACTTCAACCCACCTAAGGGAGAGGCCTTCCCGATAAATTGGTTGATAACCATGTCAAAATTATAAGGGATTTTGGTACCGTAGAGGAGAACCACTATGTTTCAAATGTAATGATTGAGGGGTGTTATTGGAACACCTATCCCCTCAATTCTACCTAACTACAAAATTCTTTTAAGTGCTCCCCAAGTGGGGTTAAAAGTTTGTTGAGTTTAAGGTAAATTTTAAGGCTCAGTTTAAATTATGTGGCAGAGTGGGTGCAAGTGTGGTATTTAAACTGAAATTGATTAGCCTTGCTTGCGCGATTGATTACAAATGAAAGAAAAGACACTTCCAGTTTTGCAAAAAATAAAGACATTTTTGAAATGTAAATGCTTGAAAAAACTATTAAAAAATAATGGATCTTTGAAATAATTTGAAGGAAAGCAAATAACATAAATATTTCAAGAAATAAATGGATATCTTTAAAAATTGTTTGGGCAAAGTATTGAGCAAATAAACAGTAAAACCTTGATCTAAATAAAATGCAGAAGATCTTTCTTTCAATTGCTGAAATTTTTTAAAAAGACTTTTAATGGAGCATATATAAATAGTAAAAGATTTAGTATGGCTGTAAAAATGCAGAAAAATTAATGCTTTAAAATATGTTAAATGGGCAAAAAATACAGCAAAAAATATTTTCAAAAAATTGGCCGAATTCAAAAAAATAAAATCGCGGGTTTTGGGAAAATAACCACGATGTGCAGCGCGGATTTTGGCCGCGAAGCCGCGATGTGTAGAGCAGGTTTCGGCCGCGAAGCCGCGATGTGCAGCGCGGGTTTTGGCTGCGTAGTCGTGATGTGTAGCGTGGCAAATGGCTACAAAGCCGCAATGTGTAGCACATAAAATGGCCGCGAAGCCGCGACGCGCCGCACGGAAAAAAGCCGCGAGGTCGCGATGAGTCGCGCGACTATCGGGTGAAAAGCCGCGAGGCGAAAGACGAAAAGTAGACGCTGAAAAATGAACCCGAAAATGGAAATTTTAGGTTGTTAATGGCAATAGAAAGGGCCAAGATACAGCACAGCAATGGATCTGCTGTCTAGGATGGCAGATCTATGAATTAAAATGATTAAAACTAACAAAAACTAAGATCTAAAGCAAAAAACTGAGATCTAAGAATTCAAAGCCAGTTGAGTTGCCAAAAATTGTTGGCTTGGTTTTGCAACCAAGCTTTGTGCAATGGGCACCTATTAGCAATGTGGTAGCAGTTTCAATATTGAAAGCAAAAACAATTATAAATTAAATCTAAATCTAAACTAGCATGTGCATATAACAAATAAATATTTTAAAAATGATTCAAGAACAAGAAATAAAAGAATAAGTATTTTGTATAAAGATACCTCAAATAGTGAGGATTTGTGTTGAGCAACTCCCAAGGTGAGTAGCTCCAAGCTCCAAAGGTCTCTTCTCCAAGAGGATGAAAATGGCCAAAAGTCTCATGAGAGATTTTGACAGCGTAAGGATAATATGATGGATGGATGGAAAGTGAGGAGCCCCTACCACCTTTTTATAGTTTTTGGTGGTGGGGAATACCATTATGGTTTTGAGGAAACCAATGGTATTGACCAACATGGTTTAGGTACATTTTTCCTCGTTTTTCCTTTTTTGAATATTGTTAACACCTAAAAAGTGCTCACTAGCTCATTCCCTTATTCACATGACCCATTTGTCCACTTTTCCACCATCTGAGCCTCTGAAGCCAACAAAAGGTCACCAAAAGACCTTAGTACACCCCTTTTTCCCACTTAAAAAGATTATTTTTCCTAAAAAAGCATAAAAAACCCTCAAAAAGGGTCCAAAATTCCCAAAATATTAAAAAGGGAATAAAAATATTAATTTTATTCAAAAAAGAAAAAAGGAGGAAAAAGTACCTAAACCATGTTGGTTAATACCATTGGTTTCCACAAAACCACAAATGGTATTCCCCACCACCAAAACCTATAAAAAGGTGGTAGGGGCTCCTCATTTCACATCCATCCATATTCCTATCCTCATGCTGCCAAAATCTCCCTTGAGTTTTGGCCATTGTAGCAACCTTGGAGAAAGGATCCATTGGAGATTGGAGCTGCTCACCATTGGAGCTTCCCAACTATCTTCATCAATCGAAGGTATTCTTATTGCAAGCATTTGCTTGCTCTCATTTTTTAATACAAAATTATTTCTTATGTTTCTTATTCTTGTTCTTTAATTCAAAAATGCACATGTTAGTTTAGTTTAGTTTAGATTTAGTTTATTGTTATTTATTTCTATTGAAACTGCTGCTACTAGTTAGCAGGTGCCCATAGCACTAAGCTTGGTTGCAAAACCAAGCCAACAGTTTTTGGCAACTCCGCTGCTTTTTGAATATTTAGATCTCACTTTTGCTTTAGATCTTAGTTTTTGATTGTATTAGTTAGTTTAATTCATAGATCTGCCACCCTAGACAGCAGATCCATTGCTGTTTTAGATCTTGGCTCATTTCATTGCCATTAACAGCTCGAAACTTTCAATTTTCAGCTTCGTTTTTCGACACTTGCGTACAGCTTTCGCCTCGTGGCTTTTTGCCCAACAGTCGCACGGCTCATCGCGACTGCGCGGCTTTTTTCCGCGCGGTTCATCGCGGCTTCGCGGCCCATTAGTGCGTTGCACATCACGACTTCGTGGACCTTTTCCGCGCTGCACATCACGACTATGTGACGAAATCCCGCGCTGCACATCACAGCTTCGCGGTCAAAACCCGCGCTGCCCATCGCGACTGTGCGACAGAAACCCGCGCGGCCCATTGCGGCTTTTCTGTCAAAACCCGCGATGCTAATTTTTTCATTCGGTTGAATCGTTTAAAAAATTAATTTCTTACTGTATTTTCTGCCCACATAGCACATTTTCTAGTATTAGACATCCTGCATATTTTACAGCCATAGAAATTTTTTTTTACTATTTAGAATGCACATGTGAAAAAGTCTTTTTAAAAATTTTCAGAAATTGAAAGAAGGATTTCTTTTTGCATTTTTATCTAGATTTAAAATTTTTGCTGTTTACTTCTTTCAATATTTTGCCCATAGCAATTTTTGAAACCGAAATCCATTTATTTCTCAAAGAATTTATATTATTTGCTTTCATATTTCAAAAGATCCTTTGTTTTTTGAATAGTCTTTGCAAAGCATTTAATTTCCATTTATTGAAGAAGTCATTTATTTGCTTTTTATTTCAAAAGATCCTTTGTTTTTTGAATACTTAGCATTTACTTTTTCAATTTCAGTTTAAAATATCACACGTGCACCCACTCAAACACTAATTTTAAATTGAGCCTTAAAACTTACCCTAATTTCAACCCACTTTTAACCCCACTTGGGGAACACTAAAAGAACTTTGTAGCTAGGTAGTATTGAGGGGATAGGTGTTCCAATAACACCCCTCAGTTATTACATCTGAGACATAGTTGTTGTCCTTTAGGGAGCTAAAATCTCCTAGTATTTATTGGCACGGTCACAACCGGTTTATGGGAAGGCCTCTCCCCTAGGAGGGTTGAAGTCGCGAGGATGGTTCCGGAAGCCTGAGTGGAATACCGAAATCCATTCAGTAACCGAAGGGCTACCATTCGCAGTTCTCGGGATATCCCTGTATGGGGGTATTGCGATAAAGGACCAAACGACAGATTTACCTTTTCTCGACGTGTCATGAACGGAGTATCCTAGTTGCCATTCTTTAGGATTGATTACCCGGTGTCCCTCCCGGTAGGGGGATATCTAGCCGTTGACTCAACACTCATATTGTCTGACTTGGAGTTCATCACCTTGCAGAGAATATCGTTTGTTGATTCACAATACTTTTAGTTAGGTGTTTGCATGATTCAACCCACCTTTGGTCTAGTTACACCTATTTTTTCTAGAAGCTGTTTGCATGTTGGTACTCTGACCATTTTTTGCATCCCTCCACTTATTATAGCACAGCTGCTATAATAAGTCCCTTTTTGAGGTTGATTTTTTTTTTGGCCTGAGAGCCTTCATTTTCACTCCCCTTCTTGCACCCTTAGTTGCATTGGGGTTTTGAGTTTTTTATACATTACCATTTTATACATAAGATTTTTACACAAAAAACGTATTTCTCACCATTGAGAATTTTAGACGCTCTCGTCATCTTCAGGGTGAACTCCCAGAGTTCAGTCTACTTGGCTCACCACGTCACCAACGCCGAGCCTTATCCCTTGACTCGACACATCGTCAGTCAACCATACGGTCATTCGATTCTGACACGCCTCACTTCACTTCTGATTCTGAGGCAGAATCCGAAAACCCCACTGCGTTATTCCCAACCAACCTTATGGCTGGAACACCATTTGACCCACTCTTTACCGGCACCATAGGTGAGACATCCACAGACCCTTCTACTGCGGTGCCATCCATGGCAGCAACCACCCCCCTGGGTATGCCTAATATGGGCAACACTCCACCCTTAGGAATGCCCAACACAGGGCCACCTCCTGTTATAGGAATTCCCAACATAGGGCCACCACCTGTTATGGGTATGCCGAATATAGGGGTCACACCCCCTCTCAGTTCCATAACCTAGATTCCAGGAATCACCACTACTATTCCTAATCCAAGTGTAACCCATGTTGCACTTGGAAGCGCTGGCCCATACCAGACCACACCTATTGGAGGACACATACCTTCAATACCTAGCATACCTTTAGGCGCTACTAGACCCCTACATCATACCACCATGACTAGGCATGTCCCAGTCCCAGTCACTACATCTGCTAGCTTACCGTAAATGGCGAGTCTGAACTTACCAGACTTAGCCAGGCTCACCAATGACCCTATCAGACATGATCCTGCGTGGCCTCAAATGCCCATCAAACTCCCCTCTGACATCCCTAAGTTTGAGGGAAAGGAAGGTGAGGACCCACAGAACCATATCATGTCCTTCCATCTATGGTGTTCCTCCAACTCCATAGTGGACGACTCTGTCCGTCTCCGTCTATTACAACGCACCTTCACTGGCTCTGTAGCTAAGTGGTATATCAAGCAGCCCCATGGGACACATGCCACTTTTACCTCCCTTGCCTCGACCTTCCTGCAGTTCTTTCAGTTACCTGTCCGCTATGATGCGGGCGTCGAGATCCTACTGTCTTGTAGATAGAACACGACCACCCACATCACTGACCACATTTATGAGTGGCGTCGACGACAAAGCCTCTGCAAAATCAAGTTAGACGATCGTATCTTCTTAGATTGGTTTCTAAAATCCCTCCTCCCTCTCATTGCCAAGGATGTGGCATCCGAACGACCCCAGTCCGAGGAAGAAGCTATCCTAAAAACTCGAGAATTCAACCTAATTTACGCCCAATCAGGCTATCTCTACACCATCATACCAGATGCCCCACGAGGCGATTCTTCACGTGGTGACGCGCCGGGGGCATCACATGCCGCTGATGGTATTATTGGCCAAGTCACACCGCAAATTAAACCTTTTAGCATGGTGAGCACCATAAATGCCCCCGAACTCTCTAGGGCTACATCTAATTCTGGAGCGACAACTTCCTATGCTCCAACAAATCAAACTCATCACACTCATGGACCCTCTTGTCCACAACATTTCTATGGGAAAGCGCCATTGGCATATGCACCTCCCGCATACTATAACCAACCTGCCACCCAGAACTTGATTCAGTTCCCGCCACAACCAATCTATTACCATCAGCAGGCCACACATGCTCCTGTTCACTCACAAGCCCCAATGGCTTATTTCCCACCACAGGTAGTCCTTGCTGCACCACAACCTCTGATCGCTCAGACTTATCCTCCAAACAACAACAACGCTACCCCCGCCAACCAAAACCCTAATCGACCACCGAAACAGGGTAAGAACCCCAATTTATGAACAAACCACCCATGTTCCATATGCAGGGTATACGACCATTATACACACACTTGCCCCCATTTGGGGTGAGCACGTCAACTGTGGTCTGATGACGCCCAATGCCAAGGGCACGCGGCACAACCAGTGCCACCTCCTCAACCACAACCCATGGTGCTGCAGAATCCTTTTCCCACACAAGGAGTGGTGAACACTCGTCTTTTGGATCCTCCTCAAGGAACCACAACACCACAACAGCAAATCACATATGCTGCACACACAAACCAACCAATGGATTCAAATACTCATCATCTCCTTATGATGTCATCATCTGACATGAATCAACCACCCAACAATCAACCACCCTTGTTACCCAAACCACCATTGGTACCTAGTCACATTGGTGTTACACCCACCCACACAATCCTCTTTCTATTCCCTCCCTCGGGCGTAGTAAGCGCTCCGGTTATGGCTATCCTCAGTCTCCCCGGGTTAACATTGGGATTACCCATGTGGTATATTTCGCCTCCTGTTCCCTCACCGACACCAAATGTCATCCTACAACCGGTGCAACCCATTGTCATTTCTACCCAACCACCTCTCGGTATCACTACCCCTTCGTCAGCTACAAATCCCCCTCCTCTCATCAGGCCCACTGGGGGAAGAGGCCCCCAACCATACACTGCGGTACCCCCACCCAAGGCAATTAAACCTCCCCCCGTGTTTCGTGCTCCTCCTAAATGCTCGTTGTGTGATGAGTTAGGCCATCCAACCCATCAGTGTCCACAGTTACCTACATTACAGGAACACATGCAAATGCTTGACGATGACCACAACATCTCGGTTGTCAAAATTGACTCAAACCCCAAACCTTGTGATAAATCATTACGCACAAACCATCCTTGTGCAATATGCGAAATCTACGACCATTATTCACATCATTGCCCTAATCTCCCAGATTACAGAGCAGCACTGTACAAGTTGAATAATGTCGACCTAGAGATATCGCCTCTTCTCATTGAGGAAATTCATCCCCCACCATATTCCTCCTCGGAAGAAATTAACACCATTTACGCGATTTCCACTGGATACCCCTCTGTCCGGTCGGCCCCTTCCATTGATCCCTTTGACACACAGGTTCAACCCTTTCAAATCGACCAGGAAACCACATGTCCACAACATGGGGGCAGGCCCAAAACCTTACCTACTCATCATCATCGTGATCCTCGTCGGAGATACTGGGGCCATCCACCCCATAAAGGGAATCCCCCATCATCATATCATCACTTCAGTATGCCACCACGACCCACAGCCTCATGGTATAACACCCCGCCATCAGTTGCTCAATGCCCTATTGATCTCTCTCTGAGACAACATCTGCACCACATTGACACCTCTGAGTTAGGGGGCATAATAGATTACCTCGACCCCAGGATAGGGGGCATGATCAATCATTTTGAACCTTCCCCATCATCTCTATCTCAACACCTCAATGATCCCATCGTTCAAACCAACACATATGTGATCCACAATCACAAACCCCATGCACATAGCATGGGGGCAGGTCATTAACCCTGCTCACTTTTTCATATTCGTGATCTCAACCATTTTTGAGGTCACGTGTCACTTGTATATTTGAGTTGATTTTATACACATAGTATTTCCCCCTACGGGTCATCATTTCTCCCCACCACTGCATCCTTGGCTTGGTGGGCTCACCTTTATTTGTAGCCATTTTTAACCTAGTTATTTGCTTTGACCATTCCGGAGTCCTTATGACCTCTGTTTTTCCATGCCCCCTCGTCACCTCGGTTTGCGTGCCACATCGACCATCGTCCATTTTTGACGAGTCTTATATCGTCGGATTCAGTTTTCCGTGCTCGTGATGATGCTTGAGATCATTTCTCGCTCTCACATCCAGATTTTTCAGGCATTTTTTCCATGCCCCCTCGTCGCCTCGGTTTGCATGCCACATCCGCCGTTCTCCGTTTTTGACAATCTTTATATCGTCGGATTCAGTTTTCCGCGCTCGTGATGATGCTTGAGATCATTTCTTGCTCTCACCTCCCAATTTTTAGGGCATTTTTGCATGCCCCCTCGTCGCCTCTGTTTGCGTGCCACATCGGCTGTCGTCCGTTTCTAGTGAGTCTTATATCACCGGATTCAGTTTCCCGCGCTTGTGATGATGCTTGAGATCATTTCTCGCTCTCACGCCCATACTTTTTGGCCATTTTTTCAAAATGCCCTCTCATTGCCTCAGTTTGCGTGCCACAACGGCCGCAACCCCCTTTTTGACAATCTTTATGTCACCGGATTCATTTTTCGGCACTCATGATGATGCTTGAGACCTTTCTCGCTATAATCAATCCCTTTTTGTTCGGTATAATTTTACCCCTTTTTCGGGCCGAGCAATCCCTTTTACGAAAAAGACACTTAGGGAGTTTCTGTTAAGCTCTTTTCTGACTCCTAAAACAATGAAAAGATCGTCGAGCAACCTTGCTTCCTTTCATGCTCGCTAAACGTATCTGAAAGGGCGTCTACCTGGTATAAGTTTACCCCTTTTCTGGACCTTGTAGACTAATTACGAAAAAGGTATACTCTAGTCACATCAGCTAGAAGAGTTCTCCATCTGCATCATTTTATGCTTTTTCGGGCCTTGGAGACTAAACTTACGAAAAAGAAACACCAACAGAGTCCACTTCCCGCTTTCAGACTCTCTAAACATGAAAGCGACCACGAGCAATCACCATCCTGGGCTCGTAAAACCAACAGGACAGTAATCATAACCACTGCAGAGTCTTCTTATCATTTTCAGACTCCTTAAAAATGAAAGCACCAATGAGCACGAATAGTCCTGGGCTCACAAAATCCACAGGACAGTACTATTTCAGAGCACACTTTTATCCCTTCTTGGAGCTCATTAAAACTATGAAGAAGGACCCAATGGTGCTTCTCGGTGCCACAACAGATCACGTCTACTCATATGGCAGCTTCCCCATTTTGGTCTCCTGTGTTCAGAGTATTCCACAGTATGTCACCCTGAGAATCCCTCGACAGCAACCATCAGTTTGACCCCCCCCAGAGTCAAGACACACCCTTCAGTCCTTAAAATCAATGATACCCACACCTACAAGTCAGTTCCCTATGCTGCTAGGTCAACCATGTCATCATGCTCTGAACAAAGGAAGTTTGAGTCTACCCACTATATGACCCCAGTTACTTCCCATCCCCAAAGTATGTCAGTCCTACCATCAGTACTACCACACTTCAGTTCTACACCTCGCGCTCCTATCAAGGAAACATCATTGCCTTGTTAGTTTCCGGTCTCCCTCTGTCAACGACAACCAAATTTATTCCAGAGGATAGACCTAGAGGTCCCTGTGTCTTGGACTCATCACCATTTATGATGAGTGCCTACGAATTATTTCGAGAAGAATCCTCAGCGCTTCTCCAAATGGTTGTTTCTCACATGCTCGACGTCAACAAATTGATCGCATCGTTGAGACTCGCACAGGGTATTGGTCTGCTCAGTTATTAGTCGAAGACCCCGGATACCTCCCGACTCATCCACATTTGAGAGTCTACCTATGGATATGATCAGTTACAGTTTTTCTATAGATATCCGGGTTGCGCATGGCGACAGTATTCAGATGTACACCAGTTTTATACTCCCTCGAGTTTACAGTCACATATACTTCCCAGAGATGGCTCACAGTCATTACGTCCCTACAGATGTTGGACACCTTCAGTTCCAACAGTTCATCAGTTATTCTAGTGTATCAGTTATTGAGATCAGTCATGTCATGATCATGAGTACATCCAAAAATAATGTACCCTCTGGACCATTATGATGTACCAGTAAATTTTTTATGTATTAGATCCCCCTTCTTGGGACTAATTGTTATGTATATGTCTTGATACGAGCATGGGTATGCCCTCCTTGTCCATTATCAGAGATTATTCCTCATTCATATTGAGGCCATGTAATATTTGTTTATTTTTTGCAGCTTCCAAGGGCCGCGGATCCAGTCTCCAATCGGTCTCTTTTCCTCCCCAAGACCCTAGAAAAAAGACAAAATAACTATGATGTCTATCGACCATACGATGAGCTCCTGCCCTCACACATCAGGGGGCAATCTGTTAACACCTAAAAAGTGCTCACTAGCTCATTCCCTTATTCACATGACCCATTTGTGCACTTTTCCACCATCTGAGCCTCTGAAGCCAACAAAAGGTCACCAAAAGACCTTAGTACACCCCTTTTTCCCACTTAAAAAGATTATTTTTCCTAAAAAAGCATAAAAAACCCTAAAAAAGGGTCCAAAATTCCCAAAATATTAAAAAGGGAATAAAAATATTAATTTTATTCAAAAAAGGAAAAAGGAGGGAAAAGTACCTAAACCATGTTGGTCAATACCATTGGTTTCCACAAAACCACAAATGGTATTCCCCACCACCAAAACCTATAAAAAGGTGGTAGGGGCTCCTCATTTCACATCCATCCATATTCCTATCCTCATGCTGCCAAAATCTCCCTTGAGTTTTGGCCATTGTAGCAACCTTGGAGAAAGGACCCATTGGAGATTGGAGCTGCTCACCATTGGAGCTTCCCAAATATCTTCATCAATCGAAGGTATTCTTATTGCAAGCATTTGCTTGCCCTTATTTTTTAATACAAAATTATTTCTTATGTTTCTTGTTCTTGTTCTTTAATTCAAAAATGCACATGTTAGTTTAGTTTAGTTTAGATTTAGTTTATTGTTATTTATTTCTATTGAAACTGCTGCTACTAGTTAGCAGGTGCCCATAGCACTAAGCTTGGTTGCAAAACCAAGCCAACAAATATTTTGAATATTTTATTCCCTTTTTAATATTTTTGGGAATTCTGGACCCTTTTTGAGGAAAAATATTCATTTTGAGGGGAAAAAGGGGTGTATTATGTTCTTTTGGTGACCTTTGGATGGCTTTAGAGGCTCAAATGGTAGAAAAGTGGACAAATGGGTCATGTGAATAAGGAAATGAGCTAGTGAGCACTTTTTGGGTGTTAACAGTATTAAACTCATTCAAATGATCAGTAATAGATCCACCTTCAGACATCTTCATATTAAATAAATGCTTCATTAGAAATACCTTGTTGGAGGCCGAGGGTTTTTCATACAGCTTATCTAATGTGCTCATCAAACCCTCCGTTGTCGTTTCTTTTGAGATATTGAAAGCCATTGACGAAGCCAGGCTCAACCGTATTGTTCCCAGAGCCTTTCTGTCAAGAACCTCCCATTCTTCGTCCTTCATGGCCCCCGACTGCTTTGCTCTTCCTCCCAACGGTAGGAATATATCCTTCTGGTACAGATAGTCCTCCATTTGAATCTTCCATAACTGGAAGTTTTGGATGTTAAACTTCTTGACCTTAAACTTTCCTTCTCCTGCCCTTGCTCCCACTCGAACCAGAAACCCTAGCTTCCTGTGGGTTTATCTGCCAAATATACCTTTGGCTCTGATACCAATTGTTAGAAAAAGAGGATCGCAAAGCAATAACAATAAACAAAAATGCAAATATAATCACACATACACATTACAAGAGAGACACAGATATATCATGGTTCACCCAACTTGGGCTATGTTCACATTGAAGTTGCCAGTCCTTATTATTATACCCTCCAGCAAAGTGAAGGGATACAACCTGCAGCACAACCGCTGCACTTCCTCTTCACTGTCTCACAGTCTCTCTTCTTGATCTCACAGATCTTTACAATGCATACAACCTAATACATCAACCCTAGCCGTATTACAATGTCTTTCTTTTATAAGGGGAATACAATGAGAAAATACCACGGGTTACCCAAAACCATGGGCCCATAAACAACTGGTGAAAATAGCCCCAAACCCCAAGGTAGGGGCATGGGTGTACAGTCCTCTAAGGTGCACAACTAAGACAATATCATCTATGAAACTGGAATATATGGCTTCACAAACAACCAAACCCGCGTACATCTTAAGAGGAAATCAAAAATTTATTAATTTGACGAATTGGGATTAGTTGAAGTTGGTTCTGCAACTTCCCCAACCTCCCAATCCAACCACCTCTCGATCTTAACTGCCTACCTTGTCCCATAAATACAAGGAGGATCCATGAGAGGGGTTACTCACAATAGCCATAAAATCTTGAGAGAAGGCTTGAAGTATTGTTACGCTGGAGGAAAGTTCCAAGTCAGAGTGAAGAGCATGATCCCAGGATACGGTTGCAGAAACAACTCTACACGTCAGGTATATTGTATTGATTTCATGTTTCTTTGACAATAAAAAGGTCAAAACACCCTTCCTGTCCCAAATAAGATATCTATTGGATTATATGTCTATTTGGCTTAATTCTTGATTATAGTTGATGTTAGATTGCTTTGTAATTTCATCATATTGTTATATGGTCAGGATACGCTGAGGAAGGTATCTTTTGTATTGCAGGTTCGTCAAGCAGGAGATCAAGTGAGAGATCAAGAGAAAGACCAAGCGAAAGTTAGGATCAAACTTCGAAAAGAGGTATGTATTTCAATCCCAATCCATTTCTTTTGCAGTAACTAAATGCAGTATAATCAATGTGTTTACCAGTCAACCCCTCCCAATTGGTAGTGTCCATCTCCTCACTATAGGGTAGAAATCCCAAACAACAGATTGGGGACTCCGCTGGGGAATAACCGCTTAGTTGTTCTGCTCTAGTAGACTTAACTTTGGTTTTCTTCTAGCCCTATTTTTCAGTTTTGATTGTCTGAGAGGCCCTGTAGGTCTGTGTCATCTTTCCTATTTGCTTGATTCAACTCAGTTTTTGGTTTGCAAAGCCTGTTTGTGCCCTTTTGAGGCCTGTACATCAGTCTCCCCTACTTACAACTACATTTTTCACCTGATGAATGTCCATCCTTGCACTGCATAGTAGCATACATGTCCTGGTGTACGCTGGTTGTAACAATGCACAGTGGTTTATGTTCCTGTAGTGTCCTGTTTTGTTGTTAGGGTTTGTTTTCCAAGTTTTGGTTGTTGTTCTAGCCTGTTGCTTTGCTGTCTTTACTGACCCATGAGACCTCATATGTCTCGGTTGAGTCTTGTAAGCCTCTCCAATCTCTTTTAGCTTGTTTTGCTTGCTTGATCCTTTGTTTAAGTGTCTTTGCCACTTACGAGCCCTTTTTTTTGAAGTTCGTGCGCTATTCTTTTTGGACATAGCTGCATCTCTTCACCCTAGTTGTTGTTGTAGTCATATAGACTTGCACTTTGAATGTTTGTTGTCTGTTGCAACGTTTAGCACGCTTTCACTTAGTCTCATCCTTTTCATTAGGGTTTGACTGTCAAGTTGAGTCCTTAGGGTTTCTTCTGAAAGGTTTCTTGGTTCAGACACTTGCTGATAGTTTTATCAGTTCATCTTAAGTGAGTCAAAACCTCCTAGTCTTCTTGTTGTTGAGTCCATGTGTTTTTTAAGTCATTCTTGGTTCGCTTGCTTACTTTTTTCTTGCTTTAGTGTTTTCTTAGGGTTTTGATGCTTAGGAGCAACCTGTTTAGGTTTGCCTTTCTGTCATAAGTGTCTCTTTTCCTTGTTTATTTTTCACTTCGTTTCCAAGCCTCAAGTTTTTCTTTTGCAAAAAATTGGTAAGTCAAGTCTTCATCGAGTCTCTTGATTCGTTTGCTTTGAGCCATTTAAATGTTTTCCTTACACACGATTTATAGTTAGATCTTGCTTGCTTTTGTACAAAGTTCTCTTTCTTTTATATTTATTAGAAAAAAACAAAAAATTGTTTCAATAGCTCAGTAGTAAGATATTGCTTTATTTCGAAGTAGTTTAGTTTGGTTTGAAATATTGAAAAAGAAAATACAAAAAGATTTTGTTTTAGGATTGCTTACGTTTCAAGTTTTTGAAAGAATTGTAAACTAAAAGAGAAAATTTTGTGAATTTGAAAGCGTTATTTTTTCAAGTACTTTACTTTCATAATAGACCATTCCACACACCGCACTACAACCCTTGAGTAACAAGTAGCCCTTAAAAGAAATTATTAATACAATTTATTAGCAACATTTTCTTTTTAGGAATACATGACATCAACTAGATTAGGCTAGAGTTTCGAGCTTAAATCACCTTAAACTGCTCGGAACTGGCTCCATTACTCAACAATTGTAGTATGAATTTCATTTAGGTAAATCCATCTATATCAAATAGTCTTGGGAAACTCTACTTAAACCAGAGCTAAGCATGAGGCCGTGGGAGACTGGAATTATTGAGGATATCCCCTCACTTTCCTTTTGACCATAAACCAGAGTCAATTCATGTACGGGGGTCCTTTTGGACTACGAGCTTTGCTACCATGCCCATGCATTTCGACTAGGTTGACGACTGTCCCCCCTAGGTTATTTCGTATTGATGGTAGAATTAGTATCAGACCTTTAGGATTCTACACAGGTAGAGTGGGCGGTTATTCCCACTTCACCTTGGACAGGCGTGGAAGGTAACCCTCTCACAGTAAACCCAGGAAAGCAGTTTGGTGATTCAAGTGCTTGCACCCAGTGGACCTTCGGTGGACACCACGAAACTGACCATCGATGCTCTGTTAGTCTGTTCTGGGCCTTGATCATCCCATACTTGCTTCCGAGAGTATTTTCTATCCGTTTGATTGGTTTGATTACTTAGGAAAATTTTTAGTGGTTTGCCGTTTGCTCCTTAGTTGTAGTGGCAACTAGGTTTTTACTTAGTTTTATTTTATTATAGTTGTGGAGGACCAGGATCTTCATCAGTCTCGAAGGTTGCAAAACCTTCCCTCACTTATAGTGGAGCCTCCATCACCACCACGATGTAGGAGAACTGATTCCCGTGGTTCTTTTGAACTTATGGGCGACACAGAGGTTCCTGGATAACCACATCCTAGAACACCAGATCAACAAGTCTTGGACACTATCGAGGTTGAGGATCTAACTACTACAGAGTTTAGTACTCCTTTCAACCCTCCGCTTACAGGACCCCATGATCCACTTCTGGTACCTGTTGGTTTCCAACAACCTGAGTTTAGTGCTTATCTTTTTACACCGGGTTATACCATGGTTAACCTAGGAGATGAGCAAGGAGTTCCACATACTCCCACAACTGCTATGAAGAAAGGATTTTGAATCCTTCTTTCTCAAACAATGCCCAATCGAGTTCGTCGCAGAATGCTTCAGCCATGACCTTGTCCTTCAGTTTCAATGTTGGCACCCTAGGCATACCGAGCTCATTAGCCTCGACATCTGCCTCAGTTGCTACCACAAATTTTGGACCCAATAATGTACATCTATCAACGGTACCCGTAGTGAATTTCACTCAGTATTCTGCCACTCAACCGTTACAAGGTGTAACTTAGAACATTTCTTATTCATCCGTGGTCGGATCCATCCCTTTTGCATCCATACCCGCCATGGGTACGATGACAAAACCATCCACTATTACCACACTGTGTTTCAACCCCTGTCCAGGTTATAATGTTAATTTGTTGAATATACATGTAGGGAGTGTCCCCTTCTCTTTGTTTGCTAGAGGAGGGGGTAATATCATTAACCCATAGTTCGGTGGGTTTAACCCCCAGACACAATGGACTGCTGCCCAAGGATTTAATCCGCTTACTTTCGGATGGAACAATTTCAACCCTTTCATTTCACAACTGGTGGCTAGGGGAAACCCCAACCAACAGTACATGAATCAGGCCATGGGTGGTCCCCAATACCAGGTTCCTGTTTACCAAATGCCATCGGCTCAACCACGCTTACCTTTTCTGGAAACTTCAAACTTGCCAGATCTTTCAAAAATTACAAATGACCCTGTGTGTCACGATGCTGCATGGCCACCAGTTCCCACCAAAATTCCCTCAGACATACCAAAGTTTGAAGGTAAGATCGGCGAGTACCCTGGTGACCATGTCACAACCTTTCATCTCTGGTGTTCCTCCAACTCACTGAACGACGATTCCATAAGGTTGAGGATCTTCCAAAGAACCTTGATGAGTGTTGCGTCCAAGTGGTATATTGAACTACCAGCGGCTACCTATAGCACCTTTCAGGATCTTTCCATTGTTTTCTTGAACCACTTCCAGCTTCCTTTCCGGTATGATGCCGACATAGACCTTTTGTCGACATTTTGGCAAAACAATGCCACTCATCTTTCTGATCATATCAGGAGTGGCAGAGGTGGAAGAGGCTCATAAAAGCCGACATCCCCCCAACATTCTTGTTAGAATGGTACCTTAAATATCTTATTCCTATGTTTCTAAGGAAGTTGCCACTTTAGGGGTGTCTTCTAAGGAGGAGGCCATTTTGAGAACTCAGCAGATCAACTTAGTTTATGCTCAGTCTGTGTTATTGTACCGAATCATTCCTGATGCACCAAGGTCTAATATAGACCTAGGTAAGCCTAAACCTGGACCACATGCCAATGGCATCGTGGGTTCGGTCGATTTTACAGCGTTTGATGCCTTATCAAAGCAGGTTCATTCCTTTTCATCCAAACAGACTGCTGCAGAAGCAACTTCTGTTGCATCCTCCCCTTCTACAACTAAATCTGTACAGCAAGTGTAGACAAACCAAAAGGGCTCTCGGTAGCCCAAAATAAAGGGCAAGAAAGGGGAGGAAAACCAACAAAATCCCAACAATAAGCAAAATGTCGAGGAGGGAAAAAAAAAGAAACATAAGGATAATTTCCCTTGCAAACTATTTCAAGGAGACCACCTTACCCACCAGTGCCCTCTAATGGAAGAAGCCCAGAAGCTAATCCGTGAGAAGAAACCAACTGTCTTGAAAGATCCTTTTCCTCATGGACAGAGTTCAGCTTCTGGAAACTCTAGTGGTGGGGGCACCCTAGCTGATCAGTCATTTATTAACATGGTTAATTCAAATGCTCTTTTGCAAACTTGAGCCAGGAATTATAACCCATACCCGTAGCAAAAGGACATTCCTGAATCTTCCACTCCTCTTCACATACCTGTGGAGACACTGCCTAAGATACCGAAAGGTGTCTACAAATGGGATGTGCAAAACCCTAACGCATGGGCTGCTCCCAACTATAATGTTGTGGAGGACTTAGCCCAAACCCCCTGTTCCATGTCTACTTTGGATGTATTGCAAATTTTCCCATTGCAACACAGTGCTCTTCTGGCAGTGATCGGGAGTGCTGATTTGTCCAACATGCTTGCACACTTTGATATGAAAGATATCAAGTACTAGTTGCCATATCATGTTGCTCTCCAGATCGAGGTCATCCATGGTCCTAAGACCATCAGACAAGCTGTAGTGGATGAGGGCGCATCTATGCGTGTAATGTCTATTTCTTGCTGGAGAGATTTGGTTGAACCTGAGTTAGCTCCCTCGAACACGATACCCACTACCTTCGATGGAAGATCCTTCCGTCCACACGGAGTCTTACCATCCTTTGATGTCGAACTTGCAGGCAAGCTAGTATCAGTAGAGGTCGAAGTTCTGGATGCCCCACCTGATTAAAATTTGTTGTTGGGTAGGAGCTGGACATATGCCATGCAGGCAATGCCATCAGTTGTCTTCTGGGTCATAATGTTCCCACACGAAGGAAAGATCGTCATAGTTGATCACCTTTCCTTTACCCGAAAGAACAACCAGGCTTCATCAGACTCATCCATTCCATTGATTGATCAATCTGGCCTAGTCACTGAGAGTTTAGGAGCAGGGCTCTATGGGTCCTTAATAGGCACTTTTGACCTACCTTCTCCTACCTTGTTCATTGGTTCTGAAGAATGTTCATCTTCTGAGACCTCCATCGTCTGTTCAACGACAGATATATGGAGTCTCCACATTGAATCAGAACTAGCTGTGCCTATATCTGTTGCAGAGATAACCCATATGGATTCACAACAACCTGCAATAGAACATATCATGACTCCATTGGTCTCGGTCGAGTCAGATATGGACCCTGCTTTTGCACGGTCACCAGAATCTACCTTCTCTCCTGATAATTTAGACATAGTTTTTCCTTCCGATGAAACATTTTTTGAAGCTATGATAGGCCTGAGATACCCTTGGGAACATTTACACCCCAGGTCCTATCTACTTTCCGTTCTAGAATTGATTGAGAGAGGTGAGTTCTTTCCGAGACCCAGTGAGAATGTTTATTGGTCCTCTCTCCCTCCCACTTCACAAGCTATTTTTGCTGAAGGAAATAGGACGAGTACAACGATAACCATCCTGATCAATATTTCCACTGAACCAGGGGTCACCGAAAACATCTTTATTGGAGCGGACTGTTATCTTGATGAGATCATTTCGTACACCAATCTGTTTAATGATTTTCGTGACATCTTTGCTCGGCCTCATCATGAGATCCCAGGAATTGACCCTACTTGAAGAAGTGCTATTGTGCTTTTTCATGGATTTTTAGGTGTACATTTTTGTAAAGTTAATTTTGTTTACAGTTGTTGTAGTCTTATGCATCTTTTACTTTTGGTGTTTTAGATGTCAACTAAACACTTGATAGGATTTGCTAATGGCGCTAGTCGCCACACTCGTAAGTTAGCCTCAACTGCTTGGGTTATTTACTTGCCAACCGACCTACTAGTGTATTCGGGAGGGGCTTGTCTAGGTCCCACAACGAACAATGTGGCTGAATATAGTGCAGTCATAGAGCTACTCCGAGATGCTTTGTTTAATGGAATTTCACGTTTGGAGGTACGACTCGACTCATAGTTAGTTGTTTTTCAGTTACTGGGTGTTTATCAAGTTAGAGATCCTACTTTGCTACGTCTGTTCATGTGAGTTAGGTTATTGGAGAGACATTTTGATTATATCACATATCAACATATTCCAAGAAACTTGAATGCATTAGCTGATTCATTTGCAAACTACGTTTTAGATTGGTATTTGCGTCATTCACATACATAGATTTTCATGCATAAAACAAAATAACACACATGTAAATAATTGATACTGTATATATATTCGATACTGTATCAAAAAATAATATGAGTTTGGATCATAGGTCTGTCACAAAGTCATGTCATAAGATACAAAATTGGGCTTGATGGCTTACAAAATATGCATAAAATATCCTTCTCCTATGGAGAAGGTGGGACCTCATCTGCCTTTTCTGCCTCTTGGTAGCATATGACCAGCCTAGCCACTTTTCGCAACAACCTAATCTAGGCTGGGGGCACACCTACTACATCCTCCTGTATATCAACTGGCATCTGCTCAATATGGTATGTAGGAATATCATGGGTCAACCAACTCATCTTCCTCTCTACGGCCCCCAGAGTGGCATCAGTTGCACTCACCTCTACTGGTCGCATGAAAGTATATGGGTGTCCCTCAGGGCACATTGGTCCAACATCTGCATTTGACACTTTGTTTGAGTATTTCAAACTCATCATAAAAATCATATATGCATAAATTTGAAAAAATTAAATAATTTTTCAAAAAACATAAACATACCTATATCTCCCTAGGCTGCTCCTGGAGGAAGTATCAGCTATGGATCATGACGGAAATCTAGGCCTTCATACGGGAACTCCTCAAGAGCTGGCACCTGTCATTCTCACCAACCCCAGAAGTCATCCTCTTGGTAACATAGGTTTCTCTCGCCACCACCCCGGCGGAGGAAGATCTCACCCCAACGGGCGTGCATTGGCTCGCGAGGGTTGATAGGGGGCAATTCCATGCCCAAACTGATAGCATGTACCCTCTCAAAGAAGAAGGTGAAAAGTATGCTTCCATATCCGAAGTTCTTCATCCTCCCGGTCTTACACCCCAAGAGTTGAAGTTTCATGTTCTCTAATAGACTCGAACACCAGTCATAAACATGCCCTTGCAAGCATTCAACACTTATATGCATATAGTGCCTTGAGGCAAGATGTTGTGAAGCACTTCCCCCAATTCGGTTGAGAACACTCAGAATAACTTGAAGAGTGAATCTTACAATAGTAGAGATAAGAACTTGACTACCACATTTCTTACTTCCTGGTACATAGTATGCATTGATATATTCTTGCATTTTTAATGCAGCCACTTTGCTAGAAGACCCTTTTAGATTCACCGACTCTCCTCTACAAGAGAGACCCATGATAAAATAAATTTCATCTATGGTGAGCTCCAGTATCTCACCTCATATATCAAAGACCATGGCATCTGCATCCCAGTATCGAACAAGTCTTTCTAGCAAGCAGATTTGTGCCCTCATGTTGACTATTCTGTAGAATTTCAGTAATCCGCACCTTCTGAGTGTACTAAGAGTCCTTGGATCTTGCAATGTTTCTTGATCCATATCTTCATGCTCTCTTTCCCTCCATACAAACACCATCCTTCCAAAAATAGTCAATTTTTAGCCTTTTTTCAACTTTTTGGCCACTTTCAGGGGTGTACACTGTTCTTTACACTAGACAGTTATAACGCTGTTGTTCTTCATGCATATTAGCGTACATGCAGAGCACGTTGTGAGCATTGCCAAAATATGGTTTTTTACCATAAAAATGGACAAAAAAAGACATGAAAGTTTGGGAGGAATGAACTTTCTTGGTGGAAGCAGAAGGTTGATTGGTACTCTGGTTTGATCGTATTGAGTGGAGGAACATCAAGGGTTTGCTCCAATTCTTTCCCTCAAAGTCTCATTTATGATATTTGATTCTCTAATTTGAAACTAGTTATATACAAGTGATTTTAATTTTTACCCTATTTTTGAAAAAGTATATAGTTTTCAAATTTGTCTTAAAGGGTCCTATTTAATCACTAATACTTGCAGGTTTTGGTGAAGTAATTCTACCGTAGATATTTCAATTTTTCACTAGATTCTCAAAGCATTGAACCGGTTTGACTTAGTTTCTATATAGATGGACCAATATAGATGTTGTATTGATCATTTATTATGTCATTGAGAAATTTTGTTGCCACTTACTAACTGGATTATTGAGATCACATTTTGGTAGGTCATGAACATATGATCCTAGTAGATGTCTTTAAGTCATTTTAAGCTCTTGTTTTGAATATGAAAAACTAAACAAGATTGCTGAGCAAACTTGGCCTCTTCAAGCTCATTAAAGGAATTGAAGGTCCATCTGCTTAGGTATAAGTTTAACCCTTTTCTAGACCTTTGCGATCACTTACGAAAAATGAATACTCTAGTCATACGTGGCTAGAAGAGTTCTCCTCTCATTGTTTTATACTTTTTCAGGAGAGGGGAATAACTATGGGAAAAAGGACTTTTGGAGACTCTCTTTAGGGTTTTCAAACTCTCTAAACATGAAAACACCAAGCGATCATTCACCTACTCGAGCTCGATGTGAAATCCATGAGAGGGTAAATAGAGGATTGTTTAAGTTTTTCAGACTCTATAAACAGGAAAACACCAACGAGCATTAAGCTACTTGGGCTCGATATTAAAATCCACGAGTAGGTGTATGGAGTTATTGTTTAAGTTTTTCAGACTCCTTAAAATTGAAAGCACCGGCGAGCAAGAACAGATCTCGACTCGATATTAAAATCCAGAGATCAGTGCTATAGAGTATTCTTCTATCTCTTCTTTGAACTCTGTAAACAATGAAGAAGGTCCCGAGTCTTCCTCCCATGGGCTTGTTAAACTTATTACATGGTTGGACCTATTGAGTTTTTATTTTTCTTGGACTCATTAAATAAACAAGAAGAACATTCTTTTACCAAAAAGAATAAGGGATAAGAAGGGTATATCATATCTATTTCAGTTTCAAAGGAAGTTATGTCAGTCATATCCTTGAACACAACACCTACTTGAGTCTTTCATGTTAGTTGGGTTAGTTTTTGACCTTAGGGTGAACCTAATCTACGAGTTTTTAATCCCCCAATTGGTTATTCTTCCAACCATATGGAGGGTCTGTTATGTCTCCTACATTGCAGACTTATATCATGTCCCGTTATGTTGAAAATTGCCTAAGTCACTTTGTGTCATGCTCAATGTTCAAGGATATAACCTGTGTCGACCATTCTGCAGTTTACCTTGACTTCATGTGTCAGCCATCTTGGTGTCAGTTTGTTTCATCTTGTTACTTGTCCTACTACACATCAGCTCATGCTTGTGAGTTTTCCTCATGTTGGATGATGGAGGATGCATTAATGCCTCCCTTCCAACGGGATTCTTCCCATCGACCTCAGCTCATCATGCTCTGGGAACAAAGTTTAGAGTTTCGGTTAGTACCTTAGGGATTGCAGTCATCAGTGGCAGTTTCCCTCACTATTGAATAAATGGGAATACATCTTATTCGATAGGTTCCTCAAGTGTTCGACTTCATGTCCTCTTATTCACACTTTCTGGATCATACTGGGTACCTTGGACCCCATTATCATTATCGATGGAAGTCCTCGAATGGTTAGGGTTTGTACCTTGGGTTGTTTTGGATGAAGACCTTGGGAATATGATAGCATCACCATATTTATGTTATCCCCCAAGCTGCGCAAGACTGAGCTTCACTCATTTTGGCTCTTTATGAGACATAGATCTAGCTTGTTGTTATGGCTATGATCTCTTTGTTGACATGGATCCACGCTTGTATTTCAGTGGCCATGCTCTATATATACATCTCCTAGCTATGTATCAGAGATCATGTTACACATCTATATGATGTCAAGATTGTAATTGCTCACTGACCTTGATCGTTGTTTTAGGTGTTTTTGTGACTTGGTTCTGCAGTTTCTTGCTCCTCTTTTGACTTGGACTTATAATGTATTTCGACCATCATTTCCCTCTGACCTCACACATTAGGGGGCATCTGTTATAGGTCAAATCTACACTTCTCCATCCCGTGATCACCTTGCCTTGTTGATCACACAAAAGGACATAAAGGATGGAAGAGCTAGATTGCCTCAGATGAGTTGCTGCCAGAAGTACACTCCTCACCTGAAAATATTGCAGTTTCTCCTGCTTTTGCCTCATGTATTCCCCTCTCTGCATACAAGACCAGCGTATTTTACCCTACTCTCCTCAAGGGAAACTAGCGTACACCTCCCAAAAAGTTGTAAACGCATGTTGTAAATCATAAAAGTTGCTTCCTGTACGTTGCTCTTGTTATATGAAACCCGCGTACATCTTAAGATGAAATCAAAAATATATTAATTTGATGAATTGGGATTAGTTGAAGTTGGTTCTACAACTTCCCCAACCTCCCAATCCAACCACCTCTCGATCTTAATTGCCTACCTTGTCCCATAAATACAAGGAGGATCCATGAGAGGGGTTACTCACAATAGCCATAAAATCTTGAGAGAAGGCTTGAAGTATTGTTATGCTGGAGGAAAGTTACAAGTCATAGTGAAGAGCAGGAGCCCAGGATCCGGTTGCAGAAACATCTCTACACGTCAAGTATATTGTATTGATTTAATGTTTCTTTCACAATAAAAAGGTTGAAACACCCTTCCTGTCCCAAATAAGATATCTATTGGATTGTATGTCTATTTGGATTAATTATTGATTATAGTTGATGTTAGATTGCTTTGTAATTTCATCATATTGTTATATGGTCAAGATATGCTAAGGAAGGTATCTTTTGTATTGAAGGTTCGTCAAGCAGAAGATCAAGTGGGAGATCAAGTGAAAGACCAAGCGAAAGCTAGGATCAAACTTTGAAAAGAGGTATGTCTTTCAATCCCAATCCATTTCTTTTGCAGTAACTAAATGCAGTATAATCAATGTGTTTACTTGTCAACCCCTCCCAATTGGTAGTGTCCATCTCCTCACTATAGGGTAGAAATTCCGAACAACATACCTCATAGTCCCCAATATGGACATTCATGTGCATCTCTTTTCCTGTCTTTTTCCTCTACAGAGAGTTCACTGCAGACTCTTTTCGCCCCTTTTCCAGTCGATGCAACAGACTCTCGATCTCGGCAAGAGCATCAGAATCACATGCCAGTGATAAGCAACTTTTGAAAAAGTTCTACAATGTACCATACTATCGCGATGGTCCTACTTTCAAAGTTGAGTCAAAATCAGGGGGCATGTCATAAATAATTGTCTTACCAAGATTTCTTCCCATCGCATTACGTGCTCTAAAGAATGTATCTCGCTCAGAATCAATATCAAACTGCACCTTCTTCTTTTCATCCAACCGGATAAGTGGATGCAAACCATCTTCTCCTGTCGTCGTGCCTCCGTGAGTGATAACAACAACAACAACATCTTGCATCCTTGGTTCTACTGAAATCGTCGCGACAGTTGATCCCTGATTCTGGTTTGACGGTGGGTTCGCAGGTTGATTTACATTTTGATTTGTGTTCTGATTCTGATGCTGATTCTGGTTTTGCATCTGATTCTAATTCTACACTGGTTGCTGATTCTGCAACTGATTTTGATTCTGAAACTAGTTCTGGTTCTGCAACTGCGAAATGTTTCCTATCTTTCATCTCGTGATCAACTGCATACAGTTCTCAATAGTGTGATCCACACCAAAAAAATATGTACACTGTGTTTGCAAATATGGGAAATCTCTCTGGTAGTGTCCCAATGCTCTGCAATTATAACATTGCACAGGTTCGTGACCTCATCCTCCTCCTCGACCAAATCCTCCACCTCGTCCTCCTTGGAATCCTTTGTGGTCTACTCCTTGTTGCTAATACTGCGGTTGATGAAATTGTTGCTGCAGCGGGTTCAGTTGCAGCTGAACACACTGCCCTGACTGAACATACTGTGCTAGATGAACATACTTTGGCTGCTATGGAGCCATCTGCATCTGATTATACTACAGTTGTGGCACAAACTATTATTGTGGTTACAGTTGCGGTGCAAATTGCATCTGTGGTTGTGGTGGCGGCTGGGACACCTATGGCTATAGTTGCAGTGGTTGTACTGCATGATGGTCATCTCCCTTTATGTAGTATGAGTCATATGTTCTTTCCTGGAGTAGGCCATATGCACAATAATCCATATCTTCATGCCCGACATATTTGCAGAAGGCACAATACAAATTTATCGACTTTGTGACCATCTTCTGCATATATTGACATTCCTCATGTCGATGCCTATAGAATTGGAAAATGTGGCACCATGGCATACGTCTGCCTTTCAATGGGTTTGGCGCTCCTGATATTGGGTAGTTGCATAAATATGGCCAGTTATCCCTGGTATGTCCCTCTACGCAACATTGAGTACACCAAACCTCTTCATGGTGCTCTTTACCCTTCGTGATATCTTGCAACTGAATTGTCAGGTTGGCCAGCTATGTTTGGATCTGAGACATGTCGACTGCATTCTCACCAATAGGTGAAGCTTCTAACCTCATTGCAATCTCCAGAGCCTTGCTTGGTGTCGTAATTTTTTGCTACATCAATGGGAGTCTAATATGAGGTATTAACACCGCGATGAACCATTCCTTATGCTGAACATCGCTCATCTCAAATATGACTCTTTCCATTAGCGTTTTAAACCTCTATCAAAATCCCAAACAGTTTCATTTGGATATTGCTTGATCTCTTTTAGTTCGTAATGTATTGCGCTTCAGAATTTAGTTTTTTGAACTCTTCAATTAATCCTTTTTTAACTTCATCTAATGTCTTCTCTGGACTTCCCACGGGAACTAGTACAAATTTCATGAAGCAATCTAGTGCACGACCCCAAAGTGTCATTGCCAATTGACCTTTCTTGGCCTCATCATCCGTAATCTGTTTAACAATCCACACAGCTTCGCATAAAAAATAGTATTGGTATGGGTTTTCAGTCCCATTTCCATGGAATAGAGGTAACTTCTAATCTTCTCCCGCCATCCTAGGCCTTCTTCCTGCAGTCACTAATCCACTACTTTTTAAGTGTTCTTGACACGTCAAGCACGATGGTGTCAAATTCATGTTTCTTCCTAGTTGTGATATAGTGAGTGTAGGTGTGGGTACGTTACTGCTGGGGGTTGTTCATGACTCTACCCTGGGCGTAGCCTAGTTGTCCTTGTCGGCACTATGAGTTTTCTTCGTCTCGTGTGGTATTCCTTCATGGTTTTGTGTTTTGATCACAGCAGGACCTTCTCTTGTCCTTTGCCTCTTCTCTTGTCGAAACCTTGCTCCTCCCCTCGTAAGACCACTCTCTTCCTCGACTTCCTTCATAGTCTCATCGTAAATTGCACCCATCTACCTCAGATCATTCCATTCACCTCCCCCCTTCTGTCGCGATATCCACAGCCTCCGCCCACCATGGTTCTTCTACTCAAGGTTCATCTTCAGTATGCCCTTTTCACAAACGAGCATCTTAATTGAAAATTGCAATGACAACATGAACTTGCCTCTCGGTCCGTTGAAGAATTCCTGTTCAACTTCGCTATAATATTTCATTGTGTCGACCGCAAACTCGGTGATATAGCCCTCCAATATGCTGTCAAGCCAGACTTCAATAGCCCACGATGCTTTTTTGTCTACCTCCTGCAATTCCTGGATCAATTTTGGGGTCCAGGACGTTGGCTCACCGCCTTGGAAATTTCCCTTGCGGAAGGTCAATTGCGGCAACCATTCATACAAGATAATTGGGAATTCACAGAAAAAATATTTGTGTGGACCATTATGTATATACCTTTCCAGCCACCAATCCCTCATCAGTCTAGGGTTCTGATTCTCTTTCTCACCGAACTCTTGCAACTTTTGGTTGAACCAATCTTGAATTTTTGGTCTTTTCGGATGCCACAACATGTCCTTCCTTCACTTTGTGCTATGTCTCGAAAACAGAACCATTTGTTGACACAACCCAGTCAACAGGGGTTCCTCACTCTGTCGACATCTGAACCACTGTGATCTCCCTAAGCACCGACCCAAACAGGTTTTACCCTGTTTAGCAACACCTGTGGAGCAAATGAAGTCTCACCCGAGATGTTCGAGGGAGAGATGATGAAACCACGTTTCCACGGAATGAAGGAGGACCATGTGTGTCTATTTTTCAACTTAACACAACATTATCTAATAGATCTAACATTTCAACTTATGCATTAATAGGAGTCACCACATTATTCAACAGATCTCATTGTTAACAAAACCATAAATGCACAAATAATCTAACAATAAAGCATCATTTGGGACAAAGAAACATCACATCATTCATAGTTTCATATCCCATATCACATTCATAAAAGAAAACAGTAAAAGACATAATGATTCTGCTCAAAACTCTGTCATGTCATATTAACCTTCGCAACAAAACTCATATACAACAATATAGTTCTTCCATTGCATACCCAGATTAACAGACAAAAAAACCAAAATTCTCTCTTATCATCCGTGCTCAATCGGTGTTAGACTTCATCGATCTCTATCAACACTTGCAATGCCACATCTATTTATAGGCTTGCGCCTTTACATTCATTGTCCACTTAGCCAACCTTCTAACTACTTCCTAACAATATTTACAACATGTTAAGATATTCCTATACTCCATCCTAGTCCCAGCATTTTCATCATTTGCATTTTTAGTCTTGCATGCATTCTACATGCATGCATGCAATTGCATGCATCCTAGTCATCAGTCGCAGCACCTAGCCCTAAGTTAGCTATCCCCGGGAGCTTCTCACTGACCAGTTTTATCCCTCCTAGTGCTTAGTGCACCCTTCATGTAGTTGCATGCATCTCATGCTCCCTCTCTCACCTACCCTTTAGTTGTACTTCAGTTATCTTCAATTCTTTCCTTGATTTAAGGCTAGACTAACTGTATCACTCCGATAGACCTCCAATGAGACTAGACTGCCTATTTTGACTCTAGTTAGCTTTTCATCTTCCCTCCACTGAGCCTCCTTCATTTAGTTAGTGCCAATTACACTCATTTACACCTACCACACTCAATTAGACTCAGTTTGATTGATGATTGACTGTTACTTGTGCATTGATGACACCACTGATGATGATGAAGACTTCTAGTTGTGCTCTGATGAGACTCTAGTGATCTTTTGATCTCTCCATGAAGGCTAATTCAAATTTCCACCTTGGAATTCAAATCCTCATGCATTGTATTATTTATTTGTCTATTTGTGATTAATGAATTAGTGTGTGTGAAGTAATTTTGCTTCTATCCAAGTTCTACTGTATTATTATTCTATTGCTCATTTTACTGCATTGACCACTCTTATCTTATTCCTAAATTCTTTCATTGTGAGTTATACATCAACTCTTAGATCTGCTGTGAGAATTTTCACATGGTATCAGAGCATGTTGAGAGTATTGTTTATCTCCATTCCTGAGATTGTTTTGCAGGTTATTATCAAGATTTCCTGTGCAGCAGTTGCAGCAGTTTCTGCATTTTTTTTGCAGCAGTAGTAGTTGCAGATAATTTCTATTGTTTTTTCAAGTCTTCTACAACTTCCATGAATTCAAAAGAAATCCCTCCTCTTTCTCCATTCAACTATGATGAATGGAAACCAAAAATGATAGCATATTTGAAGAGCCATGATCTCATTGATTATTGTTTTGAAAGAGAGTTCGAATCCTATGAAGAAGAGAATGACTGCTTAAATAAAGGTGACAGTGTCTCTGCAGCCATGATGTTTTCTATGAATCGATGCATGTTAATCTACTCCCTTGAAGTTGAATCTCCAAAAGAGCTATGGGACAATCTCGATAAAATATTAGGCAAACTGAATGAAGGGATTGGTCCAAACCCTTTCGAGAGAAATCCCAATGATGCATTCTCCCTCCTTGATGATCTCATTGATCATGAATCAGTATCAAACATATCTCATATTGAAGTTAGCCACAAAGAAGAAAAACTTGCAGATTCTACACTCATGCTCCAAATTCCTTCTATTTCGAATTATGTGCTAGCTCACACTCTAGAAATTGCAGAGGTTCCTAAATACTCTCTTGCACCAGAGTCTGTTGGTTTGCATCATGATCTCATGAATGTTTCGGAGGTTAAATCAGCCATTGGAGGTAATGCATTCGGTCTCCTTGATCACTCACCTCTTATGTACTACTGTATGATCATTATTTCATGCTTTCAGAAGGTTATTGAAGATGATGGCCATTTTCATTCACTTGGGATAATTTCTCATGCATTTGCTGGTTTAGATCTCACCTCAAATGGTTCAAAGGAGATCTTAAGCAACCATGATTCAAGTCTTGGATCTGATTTGGATTCCAAGCAATCACCGATATTTAATGGTTCTTTTGGGCATAATCTCACCCATGATGGCCATTGCCATTCGCTTGGGTTTAGATCTCACCTCAAATGGTTCAAAGGAGATCTTAAGAAACCATTCTTCAAGTCTTGGATCTAATTTGGATTCAAATCATTTACTATCATGTGATGGTTCTTTTGGGCATAATCTCACCTATGATGGTTCGAAGGAGAAGACAAAAGACTATCTGCACATTCATAGATTTGATCCTACCTCAATTGATTCGAATCACAGGTTCAAGGATCATCCTCATACTTTTGGATTTGTTCTCATCACATTCAATCTTAAGAGAAAGTACAAGAACATGCTTTTTGAGCATGATCCACTTCTTCCCAAGCAGAAGATACCTCCAGACATATGACCAAGCATCACACCTACTTGAGTTTGGAGCATTTATTTGGTGTTCCCTACAGCCTATTTTGAGGGGGGGTATTTTTCCCATGAGGTTTTTCCCCATTTCCTTGGTTTATTGACTATTATTATTCATTGTATTGGGTGACCTTTGGTCTAAGTTACTAGGGCCCAGGATGGATTAAGGGGGGGTGTTAGGATATTCCTATACTCCATCCTAGTCCTACCAGCATTTTCAGTCTTGCATGCATCCTAGTCATCAGTCCCAACACCTATCCCTAAGTGTGCTAGCCCCGGGAGCTTCTCACTGATCAGCTTTAGCCCTCCTAGTGCTTAATGTGCCCTTCATGTAGTTGCATACATCTCATGCGCCCTCTCTCACCTACCATTTAGTTGTACTTCAGTTATCTTCAGTTCTTTCCTTGATTTAAGGCTAGGCTGACTCTCAACTGACTGTATCACTCCGATAGACCTCCAGTGAGACTAGACTACCCATTTTGATTCCAGTTAGATCCTCATGCACCCCCTCCACTAAGCCTCCTTCATTTAGTTAGTGTGAGTTACACTCAGTTACACCTACCACACTCAGTTAGACTCAGTTTGACTGATGATTGACAGTTACTTGTGCATTGATGACTCCACTGATGATGATGAAGACTTCTAGTTGTGCTCCGATGAGACTCCAGTGATCTTTTGATCCCTCCATGAAGGCTAATTCAAATTTCCACCTTGGCATTTGAATCCTCATGCATTATATTATTTATTTGTCCATTTGTGATTAATGAATTAGTGTGTGTGAAGTAATTTTGCTTCTATCCGAGTTCTACTGTATCATTATTCTATTGCTCATTTTACTGCATTGACCACTCTTAATCTTATTCCTAAATTCTTTCATTGTGAGGTATACATAATCTCTTAGATCTACTGAGAGGATTTTCACACAAAAAAGTGACCCTTAACCTGCACAATGCGGTCCAAAAATGACCGAAAATACATAAAATACTAGTATTTCCGACTTGTGTGCTATTTTCCCTCTTGCAGCATCTTTTGAGCTTGCGCAACATCCATGATGTTGCACAGTTGACTCATCCAAACCGCCTGCCAATAGTCACAGTATTCTACAAAAAGAGGGAATATCACTTTCACCATCTAAAGCATATTTTTGAAAGGTGTAGAAAATATCGGGAATATCACTCAACCCCAAAAAAGTTGTTTTGTTGTTTCAAAGGGGAGATTGTCAGGACATGTAATTTCAAAAAGGGGGTTTTCATTAATCTAGAGCACATACATGCCATATTATAGATTCCCATGCCCCATAACAAGAAAAAGTGCAATCTTTAATGGGGAAAACAATTTTGTATGGAGGTTTCTATCTTATTTTGCTCAAATAGGGAAACCTCTCCAACTAATGATTAGACAGGGTGCATAATTTAAGTGGACCGACCTAGAGAAAAATGTTTCTCAACAAATTAAGGAAGCATTTGTTGTTGCACCCTCATTGAGAAATTATGATTTCAAGAAATATTTAATAATTTACGCTATTGTGTCTAACCATTCCCTTGCAGTGGTGCTCACTCAAAAAGCAGATCAAGGGGATGAGTAACCAAACTCTTTCATGAGCACTGGTTTGCAGGGTGCTTAGATGAATTTCCTAAATATTGATAAATAGTCTTACGCAATTTTTAAAGCGATAAAATGTTTTAGACCCTATATTCTAAAAACAATGACCAAATTTGTAGTTTCTTACCCAATAGTTAGATCACTCTTTGTACAAAAGGAGTTGGGAGAGAGAAGAGGGAACTAGGTCATCACATTAGAAGAATATGACCTTGAGTTCAAACCAACGACCATTATCAAAGGCCAAGGATAGTGCAAACTACTTATTGAGAACTTAAATGGATAAATTGATGGTTGGGATAATGAAGCAACTGTGATATTTCAAGAGGTTTATTCCAGCATGGCTATTATTTATTCATAGTATCATGATCTATTACAATACTTTCAACATGGGTACACCCTTGAGCATTGAAGTTAAAAAAAGAAGAAGAGTGCTTCATCTCAAATCATCGTCATACCAGATTATTAATGGTATGTAATATCCTTGGAAAATTTCAACCCAGATATTAACTCAACTTCAAAAATTTTATGAACTTCTCTAGTTAAATTTCTGACAATTTCTCCGAATGGAGCAGGAGGTAAGTGAGGGGTATTGAGGCAAGGAATGAGGATGGTGGGATGAACATTCAATTCTATAATTTGTATGGGGTGTGTGCAGCGGCAACAATTCAGATCAGAGAAAGAGTCCTAAGCACAAAGCACTGGGGCCATTTATGTTTCAGACATCAGCTACCGTTGAAGCCTACCGCAAAGCTTTCTGGGCACACCAGCATATGCTTACTAGATTGGGTGGGTTCCTGAAGTTAATAACAGAGATTATATCAGTAAAATGAATGATAGTTATGTTCAGGAAGGTAATTTAGCAGACTTGGGAGAGTTTGGGAAGAATTGGGGTTTTTGGGCTCTCCCGGGTTAACTTTCCAAGAAAGGTATAAAGAATTTCAAAACATGATTTTTTGGACTGATGTGGATACTATACTGAGTTAAGGACCAGCTCCAACTGACAGAATGTAAAAATATTACTTAGACTGGATTTGGCAATAAAAGTGGTGAAACTAGTCTAGAATAAGCACCCAACTAGCTAATCTTGCATTTTAATCCATCAAACTGCTCCAATAAATGGTAAACTATGTTATGATATTAAATAAGGCTCTGATATAATGTAATGAATAGCTACAGGTTGAAAACAACATATCAGAACTCTTCTTCTATTGATTTAACTGCCTTCCAAAACAACAATGCCTCACAAGCTAAATATTCATTACATTTGATGGTGAATGAAGAGAAGAATTAGAAGATTACTGTGGCTCTGCTACGGAGTTAGGATCAGGTCATATGACTATAATTTTTTTCTTACTGAGCCTCTGAACTTGACTGGGGCATATTCACTAAGTAATCCCTCTCCTTCAGGGAAAACTCCTCTAGATTTAGCTGTGACTGTGAGAATGAGTGAGAAGAGAAGTATGGATCTGATCTGAAGCTGGTTACTGATATTGTAAACCTATGATGTCTACAAAAATGGCTGTAAAAACTCTCATTCAACACTTGGGCGCACTCCCAAGATCTATCTTCTTCAATGGATGAATCTTCACCAAAACTAGTTGTAGAATTACTGTTGGAGGAATCTTGTTCTCCAAATAACTGAGGATCTTCAATGGAGGCTGGAAGCATATGTTAATGGATGCAATATCTTGATATGGACCTGCACAACACTCACTGGAAACTATGGGCCTTTGGGCACATCACCCAAGAAGCACAGTTGAGGCACATCACTCAACTAGAGAAGCATCAGAGCTCTCATGAGAAAACATAAATGATCAAAAGTTGTCAAATGGAATTGGTTGGATTCTTTTATAAACTTCATGATGACCTACTGAGCAAGTTCTTGGCTTGGTGACCTGTGAGAGTAGGTTACCCACTTTCCCATTCTACTCCAAAGCCATGAGGGCACCTTTCTTGAGGAGAATAACAACTTATGAGCTTTCAAAACTTTCTTTCCTTCAACTCCTTCACTGAATTTGGGCAAGTGTGCTTTAGATAGCTTTTCTAGTTGTTGCTATCTTCTTTCAGAAAGTTTTTCTGAATCTTTCCACTTTCTTTACTTTCCTCTTTCCTGCTTTTGTCTGATTTTTCTAGCTTTTGTCAGTTTCCTTTCTAGGTTCATCTTGCCAACTTGTCTCCACTAGATTCCTTAGCTTTTCTGAGACTTTACCACTTAGGCAAGTTTGGCTCACTTACCAATTCGAATTTCCTAGCCAAGTCATCAACCACTTGGCACATTTATTAGCAATAAACATTTAAATGAAAATAATACAACTCAGAAATAATTTAACTTAGCAATTAATTAATTATCTAGTAATTAATTAATTATTATGGTGTAATGCCTCAAAATTCGCCCAATTAATTAATTTCTCAATTAGTCAATCACTTGGACTTAGTCACGGGGTTAATAACTACATGGGGGGCCCTCCTTGTCCATTTAATTCCCAAATACAACCTTAGGCATCTTCCATAAGGTAGTTTCCATACTTGCTCATTAATTAAATAATTATTGCCTTGGTGACTTAGGCCAAAATTACCCCATGGACCATGGAAAAATATGGGGACATGACATGGTATTTTGTTCCATATAAATTCTAAAGGCATAGAATTGAGATGCTTAGAGAATAAAGACATAGAGAAAGTTATTGTTGAATTACATGATGGACCTACTGAAGGAAATTACTCTGGAGAAACTACTACCCATAAAATATGCAAAGTAGGTTACTACTAGCCGAATTTGTTTAAACATTTGCATTCTTATGCTCAGAAGTGTACCATATGTCAACTGAGCACCGGAGGGGAGAAGAGGCTAGTAATTCCTTTGCATCTAGTGGTGATTACTAAATCATTTAATTAGTGGGGATTGGATTTCATGGGAGAAATCAGCTCAAATTCTTCAAAACAACATCGTTACATCCTTACTACCATATACTACTTCATGTGATGCAAAGAATCAATATCTATTCAAAATGTCAATGAGGAAGTGGTCATCAAATTCTTGGAAGAGAACATCATAACTAGGTTTGGGTTTCCAATTTCCCTGGTATTTGATAATGCTTCATGTTTTTCCTGATTGAAATTGAATGAATTTCCTTTGGAAAATGGGATTAAATTGCACTAATTTTTCAATTAATATCTTCAAGGGAACGACTTAGCAGAATCAACAAACAAGAATTTAATCAGAGTCCTAAAAAAAACAATAATTGAAAATCAAAGAAGTTGGTAGAACACTCTCCCAAATTCTCTATGGGCTAATAGGGTCACACCAAAAAATTCCTTAGGAGTCTCACCCTTTACCTTGGTATATGGAAAATAATCTATCCTACCCCCCAACATACTTTTTCCTTCCCTATAATTGGCACAATCCTCAATAAGGCCTAACAACCATACTACTCAAGTCCAAATCCATACCCGGTTAAGACTTGAAGAAGAGAGAGAGAAAACTAGAAACAAGTTTGAAACTCATCAACAAATAGTGAAGTGACTTGAAACTAGTTGGGAAAAGAAGAAATAATTTGAAATAGGATACTTGGCTATAAAATGGGACAAGCCACATCAAGGATAATTATAGGGGCGAAATTTAGCCCATGGGTTATTTTTCCATGTTTTTTTCCAACAAAAAGATTCGCCAATTTGCATTTTTTGAAGTCACCCAATTTTGACGGGGTACAATTTTTTCACTCTAAAAATCACCAAAATATTATATAAACTATATAAAATACTTAGAAATTGAAATAATTTTAGTAAAATATCGCCAAATATTTTATAGTTGACATTTTGAGAATTGGTAAGATTCGCCAAGGTTTATACACTTTTAAATAAGTATGGGTCCTTAAAATTATCCCTGAGCCACATGAAGAAAAGGGGAAACATACAAATTTCCAACAAATATGGCTTGGTCCCTATAATATTGTTGAGAAGGTTGTCACTAGTACATACAAGTTACAATACCTACAAGGGGAGGTTGATTATGTCCCTATGAATGGTTAATATTTGAAATAATACTTTAATTATAACAATGGGGGAACCAATCTTGTATATAAATAAATGCTTTTCCCCTTGTTGTTTTAATTTATACCATTTTATTGCCTTTGTTTTGACTTAATTTCACTTGGTTTCATTTCTTTTCAATAAATTTGAGTCCAATAGTTAGAGTGCGGCTTGGAAAAATATTTGATCTCATTTTTTAATATCTTATGAACACCCCTCAGCCTTATGAGACGCTCATATTTTCGTAAGTTGAGGAGAACATTGTGATCCCTTGAGTATCCTCTTAGGGTGAGGAGTTGATGATGCATTTTCCAGCACTATAATTTGAAAGGATCGCATACCACCTGTCAATAGACAAATGTCTTTGTCTCATTGAGGTATCATGTATATCAAGCTAACAACTGAATTGCATTAAAATTTTCAAGCTAAATGCACTTGAGGAAGGTTTCCTAGTTACTCTCCTAGAGCTCCACCCACATCAACACATAATTGGCCATATATTTTAATGTTTTACTAGAGGTCGACCCATGGGAAGAAATCAAGAGATGAAAGTGCATAACAAATCAAAGTCTCTATAAAGGGATTACTGAATCATCTCCCCCATATAAAATACACTACTAAGCATGAATTGTCTAAAGAGAATAAATCATTTTCATATACAATGAAAACACATATATTAGAATGGGACAAGAGCACTCAGTTGTAAAATAGGTGCAAGAGGAAAATCTATTGAGGTTATGGATGCCTTCTAGAAGTAGATATCTATATATAGTGTAATAGGTTAGGATCAAACTCTTGCACTTGTCTAACATTGTTACTTACCCTGTGGAGTCATGCCCTGAGTCTGCATTGAAAAAATTAGTCCAGAAAACAAAATTCACAAACCAGATTTGGGAGAGTAGCTATGAAACTTTAACTTGAGTAATCTTCAAGTAACACTTCACTGCTGATATTATCTACTAAGAACTTCCTTGATCTTCCTAATGCCTCTTCTCAATTTCTTCTAAGATTATCTAGGAATGAAATATAGATGAATGATACTACAACTCGTACACTAAGAATTTATTTTAGAGAATATAGTGGGGCCCACATTTATCAGTCCATTTGTTAAGCGTAAAGGGGTAAAATTGTTTATTTTAAGAGATCTAAGGTTCTCCCTGTCCGTTGCCAATTTTTTCACCTACAACTACCTCCTCCATTATTTTGTTATAGGAAATTATGGGTTCCCTCTTTGATTTTTCTTACTTTGAGTAAATTTTGGTTTGTCACTCAAGCTAAGCTAGTATTGACTTAAAACTTGAGCTCACTATAGAAATAAACACTTAAAATTTTCTAATTATTTTCATGTTTGGTGATTTTCTTGGAGTTTTTACATTACAGTGACTTTACTCTAGTATGCCGCAAAGATGGTGATATTGGATCAATTTATCACAACATCAATATTTTTCCTCCAGTTCAAATTCCTTTATCAAATTAATTCAAGTTTGCCACAATGTTTCCTTTGTTCGATAATATTTACACTTTGTCAAGGTCACCCACTCAGAGTCGTTGTAGCGACAAGTTTCTCACCTAAACACCCTAGGTGTAGCGACAGACTCCTGTAAACTCTCCAAAATGACAGGTCAACTCGTTGAGTTTTTCCACAATAGTGGAAAAGTGAGGAGGATCATTTACGATGGAAAAACGTGATTAATTCTATGGCAATGTTGTAGTGTGACTAATCTATATTCGTCGTAACGCTGCAGCATATTTTGTTCAAAACATTGCAGCAAATTCGTCGCAACACCGCAAGGGCCCAAGGCTGATCGATGATCAGAGAAACTAAAGCATTTTCACCACAACATTGTTGAATAACTCATACAAAATCACCACAATGTTGCAACATAATTCCTTTAAAATTTTCGATCACTCCACAGTCAATCATGGTTTAACCCACCATTTAACCCTCCAGTCACCTAAAGGTTAAAGAAGGGGGAGGGTCATTTATCCTGTAAATAGCCTTTTTCACCCCATTCGAAAACACTATTACATTGTCTATGTTGCAAGCCCAACCTTATTCAAAGACCATCCTGGAGGGAGTGGAAAAAGAAAAATCCCCAACCGCCACTGACTCACCTACACTTGTCATTGACCATGTCATGTAAGTACACACGCCCTGCTTGGATTTTTCTCTTAGCCAAAGTTTTGGATAGTAGAATATGATTCACCTTATTTGAGTCAAGGGTTTTAATCCCCTAATTGATGCTAGCTTCTTGGATTCTAGGGAGGTGGGGTTTCCCTATTTTGATCCTTAGATAATAATTTTGGAGCCTTGTGACCCCTAGGGCATGGTCACTTCCACCCTCGTAATTTAGGGTTAATCCCAACCTGAGAATAGAGCCCTTGATGTTGACCATTTCCTCTCTTTATCTCCCTAATTGAACCAAATTAAACCATGTAAGGATTCTGCAGTAAAAATACAAAGTTTGGTTCCCCGATACCACTTAAATGAATGGTCCCAATATCAATTTATTCCAATCATTGGTTCCCTAAATCTTCTTTTGCTTCAATGATGGTACTAGCTTAAATTGGGTGGTTTTGATTTTGAAAATTGACTCATTAGTTGTGACCCTAACAGTCCCATGGGAACTCCTCAACTTACACAATCGTTTTCTTGTAGTCCTACTAACCCCGTGACAACCATGATGTACATTGTTGTAGTGAAGTTTTCTTCTTTCATTATGTGCATTGTTTATAATTGGGAAACTGGGATTTTAAATCCAAATATGCAATATTGGCCAAAATTTGAAGGAGTAACTTCCCTGTGGAATCTTGCAATTGACAGAACCCATTTTTGGACATAAAACACTTGAAGTCATTACCAGGAAAATATCAAATATAGATGGAGGACTCTGAAATAGATTATACCTTGGAATGCATTTTCATGTTCTGATGATAGGTTTATTTTTGTGCATATGATGTTAATTTTTGTTCCATGGAAAATAATGTTGTTATTAATTGCTTGCAAAATTTCACTATGTCTCAATAGAATACTAAAAACACTCCAAAAATATGCAAGAGGTATCATCTAGTGACAAGAAAGTGAAATATTTTCCTCTCCAAATCCAATATGACGATACTCAAGCACAACTGGAGTTGAACAAGAGCATAAGTGGAGGGGAATTAACCATTTTTTCATAAATGAAGAGTATCAATATGCAATCCTGGAGGAAATCTTGATATATCAAAATATCAAGTGATCGGGACTCCATAGATCACCAGCAAGAGTGAATATTTTCCCCTGTGGAGAAGTAATAACTTGGATTATACCCCATGTTGAAGCCACATCTTGCATCCCGAAGAACATTATAGGAAATAGTCTTTATTCCTTTCAAACAACCCATTTAGAGAAGGCTTACAAGATTCCCATATATGAGGTTAACATGACGCTTGAATGGGTTGTAGGATTGAAAATCAACTACATTAACTTTATCAAGCAAATATGGATACCTGGAAAATAGTTTTGTCAAAGGGAAAGCGGTGAGTATGAGATGAAGATGCTAAGGCATCCTTATTGGGTAGCCATGGCTATTTTATGTAGATTATATGGGACTGATAGTGCATCACACTTCAAGTTCCAATGGCATTGGCTTATATATCATGTCATGATGTACACCACAATATTCAAATAGGCGACCATTATTTCCACAAACATGGAATACACAATTAAGAAGGCATAAGATGGTCTTCTTGAGCATAAATAATAATTTCATATGTCTTCATATCTTTTGGACATAGTTTGTATTTTCCACAACTTCCTAGGCATGGGATGGAAATGGAACCCTGAATAAATTCCCATACATGTATGCTTTCAAGCATTGTGGGAACAAAAGCATTCTATATACTATAAGATTTTTTTTGAAAAATTCATCATGCATTTGTACAAAATCATTTACGGGAATCCATCCAATTGCATGTCAAACAATGGAATCAATATGGTAACTCATGTTGAGTATGTGTTATATGATTTTCATGTGGGTCTGGTGCATCTTTGATTATGCACCTGATGATCCCCTCTATTTTTGGCCTATTTTTGGGTTCTTTCTAAAAGTATGTAATTTAATCCTGGTTAAGGGATTGGAGTCTAATTTCCAATCCATGTTAATGGATTAGGGTTTTGGATGTTGCGGAATACCTATATTTTTATTGTGACTAGTTAATAATCAATACGAGAAAATAAGAGTTGTGGCTCTAAGTTTTGTTGGTTTTCCTAGTTAAGGTTTTCCAGGGTAAATCTCTAGGTATTATGTGTGAATGTTGTTGTGTAATCTCTATTTTTCTTAAAAGAATATGTATGTTTTTCTTCTCTACAACATGTTTAAAACTTACATGTGTTATTAGAGCTCGATTATTGGCTTCAGGGGGATGCCTTTGTTGTTGAGGATTTGACATGGTTGATAGATCTTGGGTCTGTGATAAACCTTGGTTCAGTGGGATCTTCGCAATGTTGATTTGAGCATTGAGAGAGAATGGCGAACAATTCAAAAAATGAGATCGATAAATTTAATGGACATAATTTTGAGCTATGGAAGCTCAAAATGGAGGATCTTATATATCTACAACAACCGGATTGCTATGGATCCGAGTAAACAACCCACAACCCACTGGAATGTCAAAAGAAGATTGGGAGAAATTACATATAATGATGAGGAATACAATACGACTATGCTTTTCATAATCTATGTTGTTGAACGTATTTGGAGACTATAGTGTGGTAAATATTTGGACGAATCTAGGGAGTTTGTATCAATCAAAATCCTTGGTAAACAAGTTGTTTTTGCAAAAGAAATTGGATCACCTCAGAATGGATGAAAACGAAATAATGTCAGATCATAAAAATGTATGCAATACTCTGGTAATTCAAATACCCTCTGTTGTCATTAAAATGGATGAAGAAGATAAATATATTACATTATTGCGTTCCTTGCAATATTCCTGGGATAACCTAATTGTGGAAATAGGTAGTGCTAGTCAAGCAACCATGAAATTTGATGGAATAGTATCATCCCTGTTGTGAGAAGAGATGAGGCAGAAAGCCATGGATAATAATAGAATGGATGCCTTATCTATGAGAGCTTTCCCCTAGGAGAGAAATAAAAATAAGGGATTTGGGGGAGGTCTAAATCTAAGGTTAGATCTAAATCCCTAGGAAAAATTATAAGGAAATTTTGGAAATGCAGTAAACCTGGGAACTATAAAAAGGATGGCAGATCTAAGAATGTTGAGAAATAAAAGGGATATGAGGATACCTGTTCTACATAGGTGAATACCTCCTTAGAAGAAGGATGGGATGTGTACCTATCTTCCACATGTAATCATTCAGATCATGATATATGGCTTATTGAATTAGGTGCATTGTGTCATCTGACCCCTCAGAGGGAGTGGTTTTGTGAATATGAAAAGTATGATGGAGGAGATGTGTTCTTGGGAGATGATTCACCTAAGGATGGAAGGATTAGAACTCTCCATGGAGTACTACACATTCCAAATCTAGTGAGAAACTTGATATTTGTTGGAAAGATGGATGCTGCAGGTGTACAAACTGTGCGTGAAAATGGAAAATGGAAAATGGTTTGAGGATCAATGGTTTTAATGAGGGGAGTTCAAAGGGGAACGTTTATATACTATTGGGAAGAACCATCATCGATGAATTTAACAATTCTATTGTTCTTGAGGGAGGATATAAAGATTACACAACCTTGACTACATTAGGAAGAAAGACAATGCTATGGCATCAAATATTGGGCTATATCGGAGAAAAGGGACTTTGAGAATTACAATGTAAAGGTATGGTTGAAGGTATGTCAGATTGCACTCTAGATTTTGAATTTTGTGAACATTGCATATATAGAAAACAAAATCAAGTAATATTTGCATCTGGTGCCACAAGAGCAAAGGGATTTTTAGAGTTAATACATAGTGATGTGTTTGGACCTGTGCTTGTTCCATAATTAGGCATATATGTGTATTATGTTTAATGTATAGATGATTTCTCAAGGAACACATGGATTTATTTCCTTCAAAATAAATATGAAGTATTTTATAACTTTAAATAATTTAAGGCTCTTGTAGAGAAGTAAAAAGAAAATAAAATAAAGGTGTTGAGGGAAGATAATGATGGGGAGTTCTACGGGATTGAATTCAAGGATCTTTGTAAGAAGTGCAGTATAGAAAGGAAGAAGACTACTCCATACATACCTCAATAGAATGGAGTTGCATAAAGATGAATAGGAAACTGATGGAAAAGGAAAGGAGCATGCTCAGCACCTTCAAGATAGGGAAAGAATTCTGGGCAGGGGTAGTGGATACTGCATGTTACTTGGTAAATCGATCACCCACGTCAACATTGGTTGACAAAACTCCATATGAGGTATGGAATCGAAAGAAACCCTCTATTGAACATCTGTAATTTTTTGGATGTGATGCTTATGTACATGTTTCAAAGGAGAAAATGAGTAAGCTAGATAATAAAGCTGAAAAATGCATCTTTATCGGCTATAAAGATGGTCTGAAAGGTTATAAGCTTTGGAATCCTATAACTAAGAAGACTATTTATAGAAGAGATGTTATCTTTAGAGAGATCCAAAAATTTCCCAAACAGGAAGTGACTCCAATGGAAAAGTAACCAAAGAAAATAGAGGTTGAGTTAGAAGATGAAGAATTTGACTCAGCAGAAGAAATTGAATAATAAGAAGAGGAAACTCATACCCCATCTTTGAGGAGATCATCTCATGAAATAAGGCAACTACAATGGTATTTTTATCTTGATTTTTGGTCTAATTTTGCTTTATCTATTACTGATGATGATCCTAGAAACGTGAAGTAAACTATTGATTCAAAGGATATTGATCTCTAGAAGAAGGACATGGTTGAAGAAATGGACGCCTTGGACAAAAATGAAGCTTGAGATCTAGTTCAGTTACCAGCTCGAAGAAAATACATTGGTAGAAAATGGTTGTTTAGAAAGAAGTTGAATGCAGAAGGTAAAGTGAAGCACAAATCCCTGTAATGTCCCTCATTTTGACCCTTAGGATATTTTGGCTGTAATGTAAATATTATATGTATGTTATGTATGATTCCTAGCATGGAGCTCAAGGCCAAGGCCCCACTAGTGAATGCTCGGCCTTGAAGAGGCAAGTATTTGGTATTATGGTAACCATGTGCTAGTGAGCCATGGAAAATGTAAATGATTTAAATAACTACCATGTAAATAAAAATACCAAGGGTTGGCTATGGATGCAACTAAATGAGGGGGGACTATGTATTCACTAGGAGAGTGGTGAGGGGGTTGTGGGATTGAACCCTAGGCTGCCATATGTCACCTAGAGAACCCCTTTTGGCTGTCCTAGCCGCCATTGAATGTTGTTGTAAGGAGGTGGGTGAATAACGTTGTTCATGAGGTCGATGGAGTATGGGACAACCATGAAATTTATAACGCAGTTTTTGGAGCTCTGTCTTGCTTGTCCCATAAGCCACTCGACCTCGTAGAAGATGTATTATTCATTCCCAAACCTTAGTGGATCACACAGACATCAGTTGAACCCATACGAAGACCGAACATAGGGAAAAAGGAAGAATCATGATCCTAAGTAAGGACACGAATCAAAGATCCAAAGATGCACAGAGAATTGCATGGGAAAGGAAAAATTGTGGATAATATCCATAGACCCAAACCTTGGTGCATTTTGGAGAGAGTTGGATTCCTGAGAACCCAAAGAAAAAACCATATCTGTTAGTCGAAATCGTGGATGCGAGACAGAGCTTCGACCGTAACGTTGAAGAGATCTGAATGTGGAATTGCAGTGGGAAGGATCCAAGAGGGTTTGAAACTGTATGGTAGAGCCAGATAGGGCTCATTTACCTTGACCTAACAGTCAGGACCAGCCATACCATCTCAGTTCAGTGCTAAGGGAAGGGGATCCCTAGGGACTATGCAACATTGAAGGGGACCTTACTTAGGATGATAGTGGAGGTGATGGGGGTGTATGAACTGTCTGAGATCATTGGTATATTCCCATATCTTTGTGGATGAGCTTATTGATTTAGAAAACCATACCTTCTTTCCCCACTCTCTTGACAAAGCTGGATATGTGCTGGATGAGCTTGATTGACTGTGAACCAATGCTGTGAGCGAGCCTGAGTGATACTCCTTACTGGATACATAGCCCCTGCTCGAGGGTGGTGTTTGAGTGCTGAAATAATACAGGCTAGGAAGAGACCTATGGCTGGGTTGGAACGTTGCATTCCATAGCCAATTTTCTTGGAGGTTCAATGCAAAAGATAAGTGTTCCCTGTGCCTTGAATGATGGCTATTCTACATCCATGCATGTGTATTTGTTTATGTCTGAGTGCGTAGTGGATCTAATTGATTAATAGGGTTGAATACCCATGCCTTATGTTTCATTTTGTTGTGCATGTTATTGATTGATGAATGCATGCACATTGTGTTTGGATGATGGTGCCTTCATATATAATTGTTAAGTATATGCATGCATCTATTTGCTTATGGGAATGATCCATTGATGAATAGGATTGTATTCCTATGCATTGTGTTGAATTCTGTTGTGTATGTGGTTTAAATTACTTCTACACATTTTAATTTCCATGGGTGTAATGTATTTAAACTATCCATTGATGAATTAGGGCTAAGTCTGGTAAATGTGCAGGATACTATAGCTAGGTCTTGGGAGAGGAATAAACACCCCTGTGGTGTTCATGACCCCTGTGGACTAGATGAAGGGGAGAGGATAGGGTAGAATGGAGCAGAGCTTCTTCATAGAGTGGTAAAGAGGAATAGATGGGGCTTAAGGTCATATTTTGGAGTGGAATGAGGGCAGGAACAAGGTACTCATGTGTGGATGAAGACCCTATAGTTGTAGGTAGCTCTCCAAGAGATTTCCAACAAGACCAGACTTCCAAATTTTCACATATGCAAGGCGGATTGCGGATTGCGGAAGTTGGAAGAGAGAGTTCCATGGAGATGGCACATGGGATTTCGGACTTTTCGCATCCACAAAGCTAATTGTGGATGTCATAAGGTCGATTTCCACAAGGTTGGTGCATTGGATTTCTGACTTTTTGCATCCACAAGCGGGTGGCGGATTGCGGATTACGAAAGGTGATTTTTCCTAGGATTACGAATTGAGGTTTCCGAGTTCCGACATCTGCAATGTGGGTTGCGGATTGCGGAAGTCGGAAGGGTAAATTTTTTAGGACAACGATTTGAGGGTCCAACTCCTGGGTTTTGCATGTGGATTGCGGAGGTCAGACGGGTAATTTTCGAAGCTGTGAAATTGACTCCTAGATTATGACTTCTGCATTACAAATTACGGAATTCAAGAGTGCGATTTATGCGGATGGGTAAGTTTGGAAATTTGACTTCCGAATTCCAATTGCGGATCGGAGGCCATTGTGGATTGTTGATTGAAGGCCATTGCGGATGTGTGTAAAAATTGAAAGAATTGTTGAAAAAAATGTATCAGAGTCTCCCATCGCCTCTTAAGGACACCAAGGAAACCGAGGATGTGACGATCCCACTTGGTAGCAAAGGGATATTATTAGGTAGAGGGAATTGATTTTGGTGAAATATTTTTCCCATTTGAAAAATTAACTTCCATTAGATTTCTTCTTGTTATTGTTGCTATATTTGATCTTGAAGTAGAGCATATGGATGTGAAGACAACATTCCTACATGGGGACCTAGAAGAAGAAATCTATGTGAAGCCACTTGAAGGATTTATAGTAAAGGGTATGAAGGAGGTATTTTGCAAGCTAAAAAAGTCCCTTTATGGTCTAAAAAAATATCCAAGGATGTGGTACCAAAATTTTGACACATACATATTGGGACTGGGATTTGTGAGAAGCAAAGTTGATAACTATGTCAACTGAAAGCAGGTTGGAGAATTTTTTTTTTATGGAGTGCTATATGTCGATGGCATGTTTTTGGTTTCAAACAGCATGAAGGTTATCAAGGAGGTGAAAAGGAAGCTATCCTCCAAGTTCGACATGAAGGATCTCAGTGCTACTAATTTCATCTTGGGGATGGAGATCAATAGAAACTTTGCAAAAACGAAACTATGGCTGAACTAGCGAAAATATGTGGAAAAAACAGTGCATGGGTTTAACATGTAGGAGTGTAAACTAGTAAAATTTCATATTCCTGTAGGTGTGATATTATCTATAGAACAGTTTCTAGAGACTAAATAAGAAAAATAATACATGTCCCATTTTCCTTATGCTAGTGCAGTTGGAAGTTTGATGTATGCCATGGTATGCACTAGACTAGACATTGCCCATGTAGTGGGAGTTTTGAGCAGGTATATGTAAAAAACAATAAATGAGCACTGGAAAGTTGTGAAGAGGGTGTTTAGATATTTGCGTGGAACAACATATAGTGCAATATGTTATCAAGGAATGATTGGAAATGAAAAGTGTTGAATTTACATGGTTTTGTTGATGCTGACTGGGATGGATATTTGGATCATAGAATATGTACAAGTGGGTATGTATTTAACCTATTTGGAGGTTCTATCAGTTGGAAAAGTAAGAGATAGGTTGTAGTGGAACTATAAACTATAGAATTTGAATACAAGGCATCCACTCATGCAAGTAAAGAGGCTATATGGTTCCAGATATTGTATGGTAGAGCCAAAGATTGTATGCTTTGAAACTGTATGGTATGTTGAATATTGTAACTTCTAAGAATATTATATTTGTATATTATTTATTCCGGAGATGTTCCATACCTCCGATGTGATTATACTATGAATCCGGAGATGTTTATTCCTCCGAATTGGTTGTGATAACTAGGGTTATTAGACCCACCATGTGGGGGTCATCCCAGTCAGTTATAATAGGGTATTTAACCTAATGGTTAAATACGAGCCTACATGTACTTGTGTAAAATACATGTCAGTGTAGTGTATAAATAGAGGAGGTATGTTCCTCATTTGACACACTCACTCACTTGAGAGAGGCGCACTTGTGAAGGAGAGGTTTGCTATGGTAGAGGAGGAGATCATGTATTTGGTTTGCATCTTTGTATATTTCTGGTCATATATATTGAGGAAGCTTTACTGGGTTTTCTACCCCATGAGGGTTTCCCAGGATAAATTTGTGTCTCTTGTGTTTATGCTGTGCTTGTTGTTTCTTCAGTGATCCTATATATGCTATTATTGTGAAATGGAATGTAATGCTGCTATTTTCTGTCTTAGCATATTAAATTTTAACATGGTATCAGAGCTAAACTGAAGGAAGGCAAGGTATGGCACTTACGACACTTGCTTTACTTACGACAATTTGAAGGTTAGGGTTTTATATAGCAAAAACCAGTCATCGTGGAACTTTCGCTATAAATCCATTTTGGTGAAGGTTCAGGATCTGAAACCTTTATAGGTTGTAGATAACATCTCCAGGTATCTTGTGTCCAAAGGGAACCCTCATATTCGTTGTACTTTGTAAGTTATGATCAGTACAAGTTAGGGTTTCGGCCTCTTCCAGATCTCAGTCAAAATCAGGTGACCTAGGAAAAAAGGTCATAAATTGGGATAGGAAGCTCCAAATGAAATTTAGTAAAAAGTGACAGGTAGTACATAGAATGTACTATCTCAGGAAACTTTTTCAGAGGGTGAAGATGAACCAGTGACACGTGGAATGCCATACAAGTTCGCTCTCCTGTTTTATGCCATAAACAGGTCACGTTGTGACACTTGGCATAAATCTCTCTCAGAGAGTCCAATTGAGGTAAGACCTGTCAGGATGGAAATATAACAGGGCGAGCTATCTCAGGAAAGGTTTTCAGAGGCCGAGGTTCAAACAGTGACATGTGGCACACCGTACAAGTTCGCTCTCATGTATTATCCCAAAACAGGTCACGTTGCGACATTTGGCATAACTCTCTTTCAGAAAATCCAATTGAGGTCAGACCTATCAGGATGCAAAGATGACAGGTCAGGCTACTGCAGAAAAAATTTTCAGACCCTGTGGAGCAAAAATTTTGGAGTTATAGCAGAAACAATCAGGTACATATTTCTGTCAAAACATAATTATTTTTGGAGCACCTTTATTCATGGCTTCCGGAATTTAGGGTTTCGGAGAAAGTTAGAATTTTTGGAATCGGAATCCACGGCTGAATGCTACTCAGGAAAATCAAAATTTAGAGACCAAGATTGAATTTTTTGGTTGGGTAGAAGACCGGGCTTGATCAAACCCTAGCTCGGGATTTTGATCGGAAAGATGGAAAATTAGGGCTTCAGCGAAAGTTGGAATTTTTGAAGTCTGTAACCACGGCTGGAAGCTCCTTAGAAAAATAAGAGTTTAGAGCCTTGGATCAAACCTTTTGATTGAGCATAAGAGTGGGATTCATCAAACCCTAGTTCGGGATCCTGTCGAGAAGATCCAGAAGTTTCAAAGGCAATTTTGAGGGGTCAAATTTTGGAATTGAAGTATGCTAGTTTGATCAGCTCAGCAAGACACATCCTTCCATTCATTCGGAAGTGTGAAAGTCAAAGATTGAATTTTTAGGGTTTCTCTAGTAAACCCTAATCAAGCTCCAAATCAAGTTTCAGGGGGAGTTGAGGCTAATTCCTTACATAAGAAGACTACAAGAAGTCTCGACAGGTATGACTTAAGGAGGTTCAGGTATGTCTTGAAATCTGATTCTTGATTAAGTTCATGATGTGTTTGTCTTCATATTATTTATTAGTACAATCTTGATTAATGTTAGATTTGTCTTATCACCCTAGTAACAGTATGAATGCATGAAGACACTCATTGATTAGGGCTATATGATTGTACTAATGCATTATGGTGTTGTGTGAGGTTGATGTTGTCTGCTAACAAGATACAGGTACATCACAAAAAGACAATTCAAGTTCCATGACCATGACAACATGAAGACAAAGACTCACGAGGTATGTTGTACATAACTAAGCAGGCATACTAATCCAGGTATGTTTTCCTATGTCATGTTAGAATCTTACCTTGTGTTAAGATCCCTTATGTAAGTATACTTGGTATGATTGGTTAGTAATCAAGGGTTTATGCATATTATGTCTCTTATCTTGGTTGATGATTTAACTAACTAGATCAAACAAGAATATGCATGAGTAAAAGAAGACTTCCTTGAAACCCTGAATACTAATGATCATGACTGTACATATTCAAGATTATTTAGAATTAGAATGTTTTGATAATATTGAGAATATACTAATGAATGTATGTTTGTGTATGAGATCATGAGGATGACACTAGTGTACTCTTGAGCATGCACAGTGGTACATAATGAATAGAAGTTCAGGAGACATACAGAAGATCAAGTGGGAGGCAACCACACAAACATAAAAGATAAGTATTTGAGTTGTTATTAGAAATAGTAAATGATATTGCTTGTATGCATATTTGTATTCCTAGAATATATCATGCTGAGTGTAAACATTCATAAAGCATTGAACAGTATACTACTAATATGCATATGATTGGTAAGTTGGACAAACATTCCATTGTTTCTTAATGAAACCTCTTCGCTGACATGCTAAGAGCTGTGCACACTCTCGATAGTATGTTCTGGTAGAAATGGAAGGCATCTAGATAGCTACTGTATGCATACAGGATATGGGAAAGTGTTGTGCCAAAGTATTGGTCAAAATAGTTGCATAACTATGTAAATGATATTTGTATGCATAATAGGTTATCATGTCAATATGATTTGATGATTATGAAGTATTACTAATCATGTACTTAATTTTGATTTGTAGGAAGAGAATCATGGTGAGATGTTTTGCTCCAAGGGACTAGATAAGACCATTCTCTTAATAATGTAATTAAAGAAGAAGTGTGAATCAGGTTCTGTATGGGTATCCAGGATCGGTAGTCAATTGATGAGCTTAATGATCATCATGGGTGATGTGGATCTCAACCTTTGCTACAAGGTTGAATATGGCTTCTATACACATATGACATGGATGCAAGAAGGAACTCACCACAGAGTTCGAATGATTTTGAGGCTCATATCAGTAGACCCATCTGACGAGAGATGGCACAGATAGATATGCAGAAGATCACTCAATGCAGAGTGTGAATAATGGACAATTGACAACTTCATGACAAAGCTCGGGCTTTACCAGAAGTAAATTTGTTCCTAAACTTTACCTTAAGGTTGTGGATGATGAACCTATCGTACCATTATTGTATGACAATGATCTCTTTCTGACAAGGAATGAGAAACAAGTCATGAAAATGGCTGCAGAAATGAAAATGAAAGATCTCGGATTAATGCACTACTTCTTAGGTCTAGAAGTATGGCAAGATCCAAAAGGAATCTTTTAAATCAAGGTAAGTATGCTGTGAAGTTTCTAAAAAGATTTGATATGTTGGAGTATAAAGCCATGGCCACTCCCATGGACTCCAACTTGAAGTTATTAGTTAATGACTCATCGTATTTAGTTGAACTAACCCTATATAGACAAATCATTGGGTCATTGATGTATTTAACAAATACTAGGCCAGATATATGATTTGCTAAAAATACCCTAAGTCAGTATCTAGTAGAACCTAGAAAGGTTCACTTAATAGCTACAAAGCATGTAGTGAGGTACCCAAAAGGTACATTAGATTTTTGGTCTATATTATCGTGGAGGTCATGAACTCCGTTTACATGGTTACTCAGATTCTGATTGGGCAGGAAGTGTCTCAGACAGAAAGAGTACATCAGGTGGATGTTATAGTCCTGAATCTGCCATGATCTCATGGTTCAGCAAGAAACAATCTAGTGTGGCTCTTAGTACTGCTGAAGCAGAATATATGGCTGTCTGCTCTGCCAGCTGTGAAGCAGTATGGCTTCAGAAGCTTTTATATGGATTGTTTGACTTAGAAATGGATCCCACTGTGATTATGTGTGACAATCAAAGCTGCATTAAGATGACTGAAAATCCAGTGTTCCAGAATAAGTCAAAACACATAGAGATCCGATACTTCTATATACGAGATATGGTGCAAAAAAGGAGCTATCAAGCTCGAATATATAAGCACCGAGGATCAGATTGCTGATATCTTGATTAAACCTCTGTCTCGAGTAAAGTTTGAATACTTTCGAGACAAGCTTGGTATAGTTCAAAAGGACCCTCCTCGAAAGGGGGAGTAGCATAGTATCTGATAACAAGTCTGTCTCATCAATGATGAGGTTACCTATTTACTGCACCTAGTTACTTAGAATTATTTAGATTTAGGAATCTTATATTTTTACTCTTGATGATAGATGTATTAGTGAGATTACATGCTTTTGATGATAGATGTATTAGTGAGAATACATGCTTTTGATGATAGATGTATTAGTGAGAATACATATTTTGATGATAGATGTATTAGTGAGAATACATATTTTGATGTATACATGTTTTTTGATAGATGTATACATGCTTTTAATGATATATGCATTGATGCTATTGATGAGGATACATGTTTTGATATACATGTCTTGTTGATGAGGATACATGTTTTGATACACATGTTTTGATGATGAGGATACATGATGCCTTGATGTACTTGTATGGATGAAGATACTTGTACCCATGATTGACATATGAGGGGATTGGATCATCCCTAGACTTCAGTCCTAAAGAGATCCGTAGACGTATGTCTTCGAGAATGAAGTCCTTGGTGGACTTGAGGGGATTGGATCATCCCTGGACTTTAGTCCTAAAGAGAGCCGTAGACGTATGTCTTCGAGAATGAAGTCCTTGGTGGACTTGAGGGGATTGGATCATCCCTAGACTTCAGTCCTAAAGAGAGCCGTAGACGTATGTCTTTGAGAATGAAGTCCTTGGTGGACTTGAGGGGATTGGATCATCCCTGGACTTCAGTCCTAAAGAGATCCGTAGACGTATGTCTTCGAGAATGAAGTCCTTGGTGGACTTGAGGGGATTGGATCATCCCTGGACTTCAGTCCTAAAGAGAGCCGTAGATGTATGTCTTCGAGAATGGAGTCCTTGGTGGACTTGAGGGGATTGGATCATCCCTGGACTTCAGTCCTAAAGAGAGCCGTAGACGTATGTCTTCGAGAACAAAATCCTGAATGAACAGGTAAGGGGATTGGATCGTCCTCAGACTTTAGTCCTTTGAATTGAGCCGTAGACATGATGTCTCCGAGAACTAAATCCTGAATGAACAGGTAAGGGGATTGGATTGTCCTCGGACTTTAGTCCTTTGAATTGAGCCGTAGACATGAGGTCTCCAAGAATTGAATAATAGGACTGGATCATCCCTAGACATCGGTTCAAAAGGTACATGATAGGACTGGATCGTCCTTGGACTTCGGTTCAAAAGGTACATGATAGGACTGGATCGTCCCTGGACTTCGGTTCAAAAGGTACATGATAGGACTGGATCGTCCCTGGACTTCGGTTCAAAAGGTATATGATAGGACTGGATCATCCCTGGACCTCGGTTCAAAATGTACGTGACAAATCCTAGAATTGTTCTAGGTTACATCCAGCATGAAACAGGGCTGGCTCTATAGATGTGATAGATCCAGCATGAAACAGGGCTGGCTCTGTAGTTGTGATACATCCAACATGAAACAGGGATGTCTCTATAGTTGTGATACATCCAGCATGAAATAGGGCTAGCTCTGTAGATGTGATACATCCAGCATGAAACAGGGCTGGCTCTGTAGTTGTGATACATCCAGCATGAAACAGGGCTGGCTTTGTAGATGTGATACATCCAGCATGAAACAGGGATGGCTCTGTAGTTGTGATACATCCAGCATGAAACAGGGCTAACTCTGTAGTTGTGATACATCCAGCATGAAACAGGGCTGGCTCTGTAGTTGTGATACATCCAGCTTGAAACAGGGCTGGCTCTATAGTTGTGATACATCCAACATGAAATAGGGCTAGCTCTGTAGATGTGATACATCCAGCATGAAATAGGGATGGCTCTGTAGATGTGATACATCCAGCATGAAACAGGGCTGGATCTGTAGTTGTGATACATCCAGCATGAAACAGGGCTAGCTCTGTAGTTGTGATACATCCAGCATGAAACAGGGCTGGCTCTGTAGTTGTGATACATCCAGCATGAAACAGGGCTGGCTCTGTAGATGTGATACATCCAGCATGAAATAGGGCTGGCTCTGTAGTTGTGATACATCCAGCATGAAACAGGGATGGCTCTGTAGATGTGATACATCTGACATGAAACATGGCTGGCTCTGTAGTTGTGATACATCCATCATGAAACAGGGCTGGCTCTGTAGTTGTGATACATCCAGCATGAAACAGGGCTGGCTCTGTAGATGTGATACATCCAGCATGAAACAGGGATGGCTCTGTAGTTGTGATACATCTAGCATGAAACAGGGCTGGCTCTGTAGTTGTGATACATCCAGCATGAAACAGGGCTGGCTCTGTAGATGTGATACATCCAGCATGAAACAGGGATGGCTCTGTAGATGTGACACATCCAGTATGAAAGAGGACTGGCTCTGTGGCGGTAAATCCTAGATCTGATCTAGGTCACATCCAGTATGAAAAAGGACTGGCACTGTGGTCGGGATTGGATCGTCCCTAGACATGAGACTTGTCTTAAAGAGATAAGGATTGATCATCCTGGAACTTGATCTGGATTGCATCATCCATGGACCTGTGTCCTAAAGAGAGCAGGATTGATCATCCTGTAATATGATCGTGTGATGACGATGCTGATGATCGTGTTGATGATCGTGTGATGACGATGCTGATCGTGCGATGATGATGTTGATGATCGTGAGATGACGATACTGATGATCGTGCGATGAAGATGCTGATGATCATGAGATGACGATGCTGATGATCATGTGATGACGATGCTGATGATCGTATGATGACGATGCTGCTGATCGTGATGGTCTAGATGATGATGTTGATGATCGTGTGATGACAATGTTGATGATCGTATGATGATGATGATGCTGATCATGATGGTCTAGATGACGATGTTGATGATCATGAGGATCCAGACGTTGATGTTGCTATAGTTTTTCAAGTGCTGCAGAAGATAAAGACTCAGTACTGAAGATGTTGATGTTCCAATAACTGGTTGAGCTACTGATGATGTTGAGAAAGCTTCCAATGATTTATAGATGTATCATGTGTGATGTATGACTCGTTGCTCCTGCGGATGTTGTTATAATATCCTTCTCGTTAAGGGGGAGTGTTGAATATTGTAACTTCTAAGAATATTATGTTTGTATATTATTTATTCCGGAGATGTTCCATACCTCCGATGTGATTATACTATGAATCCGGAGATGTTTATTCCTCCGAATTGGTTGTGGTAACTAGGGTTATTAGACCCACCTTGTGGGGGTCGGCCTAGTCAGTTATAATAGGGTATTTAACCTAATGGTTAAATACGAGCCTACATGTACTTGTGTAAAATACATGTCAGTGTAGTGTATAAATAGAGGAGGTATGTTCCTCATTTGACACACTCACTCACTTGAGAGAGGCGCACTTGTGAAGGAGAGGTCTGCTATGGTAGAGGAGGAGATCATGTCTTTGGTTTGCATCTTTGTATATTGCTGGTCATCTATATTGAGGAAGCTTTACTGGGTTTTCTACCCCATGAGGGTTTCCCAGGATAAATTTGTGTCTCTTGTGTTTATGCTGTGCTTGTTGTTTCTTCAGTGATCCTATATATGCTATTATTGTGAAATGGAATGTAATGCTGCTATTTTTTGTCTTAGCATATTAAATTTTAACATGGTAGAGCCAGAGAGGGCTCATTACCTTGATATAACAGTCAGGATCAACCATACTAGTCCAATTTAGTGCTAATGGAATGGGCGCCCTAGGGTCTATGTAGCAATGAAGGCGACCTTACTTAGGCTGAGAGTGGAGGTGATGAGGGTGTCTGAACTATATGAGATCATTGTGATATTCCCATAGCTCTGTGGATGAGCTAATTGATTTAGAAAAACCTAACTGCTTTCCCCACTTGCTTGAAAAAGATGGATATGTGCTGGATGATACTGATTGAATGTGAAACAATGTTGTGATTGAGACTGAGTGATACTCCTTAGTGGGTACATAGCCCCATCTCGGGGGTGGTCTATGAGTGCTGAAATAATACAGGCTAGGAAGAGACCTATCGTTGGGTTGGAACGTTGCAGTCCATAGCCATTTTGATTGGAGGTTCAATGAAAAATATAAGTGTTCCTTATGCCTTGATTGATGCCTATTCTGCATTCATGCATGTGTATTTTTTTTATGTTTGAGTGCACAGTGGATCCATCTAATTAATAGGGTTGAATTCCCATGCCTTATGTTTCATCCTGTTGTGCATGTTGTTGATTTATGAATGCATGATACATTGTGTGTGGATGATGCTTCCTTCAGCTATAGTTGTTAAGTATATGCATGCATCTATTTTCTTATGGGAATGGTCCATTGATGAATATGACTATATGCCTATGCATTTTGTTGAAGTCTTTTGTGTATCTGGTTTATCTTACTTCTGCACAATTTCATTTCCATGGGTGTAATTTCTTTAAATTTTCCATTGATGAATTAGGGATAAGTCCAGTAAATGTGCAGGATACTCCATCCATGTCTTGGGAGAGGAATAAACACCCTTGTGGTGTTCATGACCCCTATAGACCATATGAAGGGGAGAGGATAGGGCAGAATGGACTAGAGCTTCTTCATAGAGTGGTAAATAGGCATAGATGGGGATTAAGGTCATATTTTGGAGTTGAATAAGGGCAGGAACAAGGTCCTTAGGTGTGGATGAAGACCCTTCAGCTGTAGAGATCTCTCCAAGAGATTTCCAACGTTACCATACTTGTCCAATTTGGATTAAGGATGAAGGAGATATCAACCTTAGAAGTTGCTGGTGTAGGGGTATGTGGTCCCGACCTTCCGCATCCACAATGTGGATTGTGGAGGTTGGGGAACAACCATTGGAGTTGCATGGTTATACTTCTAACTTTCCTTATTTGCAAGGAAGATTGCGGATAGGGGAAGTCAGAAGGGTGAGTTCCAGGGAGATGGCGCATGGGATTTCCTACTTTCTGCATCCACAAAGTGGATTGCGGATGTAGGAAGGTTGATTTCCACGAGGTTGGCGCATTGCATTTCTGAATTTTCGCATCCGCAAGCGGGTTGCAGATTGTGGATTGCAGAAGGTGATTTTTCTAGGGATTACGAATTGAGGTTTCTGACTTCTGACTTTCACAACATGGGTTGCGGATTGTGGAAGCAGGAGGGGTAAATTTTCCAGGACGAAATTTTGAGGGTCTGACTCCCGGGTTCCTAATGCGGATTGCATATTGTGGAGATCAAATGAGTAATTTTTGAAGTCGTGAAATTGACTCTTGATGTAGCTAGAGTTTTCACACTAGCTTGTGCCAAAGATCACCTACTAAGGATTATGGAACCCTTAGTATAAGTTCATAAACATGGATAAAAACAAGATGATAAACAAATGATATTTGCCAATAACAACATAAAATAAATCTAACTACTCAAATAAAATGACAGATCAAGAGGAACCCATGAATATAATTTGTATCTTTATATTATATGGAAAACAAGGGTTTGCAATAATGGTTACCTCAGAAGATGAGGTGATGGGGACCTTCGCAGCAGTACGAAGAGTAGTGCGCCAGGTCTCTAGAGTTCCTTGTTCTTCTCTGAATACTCAAATGGGTGGCCAAGATTCAGCTAGATGGGGACAAAAGCTCAAAAGGGTAGGCTAGAGTGATGTAGGAAATTTGGTAGCATATGGGTGTGAAGAGTGATAATGGATGTATGTGAAATGGGGGGCCTCCATCACCTTTTTATAGAAATTTTGGGTGGTGGAGTATTGACCTATAGTTTTGGGAAACCAATAGTATTGGCTAGTGGTATTTGATATTTTCCCTCTTTTTTAATTTTATTTTGACTTTTTTTCCCTTTCTCTTTTCTTTTTGGGGATTTTTGGATGCTTTTGTGGGTTTTAAACTTTTTTTGAAGGAATTTAGTTATTTTTTGTGGGGAATAATGATTTTTTTCTCTTTTGGTTACCAATTTAGGGTTTTGGAGGCCAAAAATGTAGGGAAAATGGACAAATGGGTTATGCGACTAGGGAGACGAGCTAGTGAACAATATTTGGGTGTTAACACCCAGCTTCCAACTTCTGCATTGCAGATTACAGAATTTGGGAGCATAATTTCTGTGGATGGGTAAGTTTGGAAATCTGACTTCCGAATTCTGATTACGGATTGTGGATCAGAGACCATTGCGGATTGCAGATCAGAGGCCATTGCGGCTGTGTGTAAAAAATGAAAGAATTGTTGGAAAAAAAATGTATCAGGGTCTCCCATCGCCTTTGAAGGACACCAAGGCAGAAGGGGACATGACAATTGGTATCAGAGACCAAGTTATAGCACTGGGGTTGCTTGGGCTGAAGTTGAAGCTTGTGGGCGTGTTAGAGCTATGGAAGAACAAATATTGAGACCAATGGCTGTGTAGTATCTCGCTGGGCGAGACCCAACAACCAACATGGACTGTCTGACTAGCACAGAGATGTCGATTCGGTTTCAAGTAGACATCTAGCCCTTTATTGGGCATCAATGTTGAACAAATGGTAGCGTTGAAAAGCGTAGAGAAGTCAAAGAAGGGCCAAGTTGGACTTGACCTCAATTTGTAAAAGCAATGTGAGCAGCAGATATGTGAACTTGGTTCAATGAGAGTTGTTGCAGTGCTCCGGGAGAGCTACGGAGGGCTAACAAGACCATGCAATTGGACCATCTATGATATGAGAGAATAATTCCACACTATGAAGGGGAATGGAAAGGGAGAATTCCTTAACCCTTGTCTTGCTCTTGTGTTTATATTTTATGAGGTTTATATACATAAAATTGTAGCATAGGAATGGTGATATTGCAAGAGATGATATGTGATAAGTGAATATGCACTAGTAGGAAAGATGCTATATATTGAATAGTGCATGTACATGATGTTGCATGTTGGTAAAGTTAGTGAGGTTTTACATATGCAATGAGCCACTAATGACCATTGTTGTGGTCAAGGAAAGGTTGAAGATGTTGATGATGTTGTTGCATGTGACTAGCAACCTTGTGAAGAAAGGATGGTGCAACAGATCTGAGATCATGAGGATTGGTGGGAGGAATGTGTAGTCCTTAGTAAGAGGCCAAAAATGATCAGGTAACATCAAGGTTGTTAATGGGAGCCATGCAAGTATGTTTTATTTGTGCTAATTGTACAAGTGTTGAAAGGGAATAGGGTAAGAATCCTTTGAGCCATGTTTTTGAAAAATGGTATGTATATAAGGTTGAATGCATGAATGTGAATTCCATATCACCATGGTATGGTGAGGTATGTGTAATAGGGGCAAGGAGCGTCATACCATGTGACTGTTTAACATTTTAGAATGCATTTATATAAAAAGATACCATGCCATGTGTAAGTTGGTTATGAGTTTAATAACCAAAACAAGTGAGGACTTGTGGTCCTGTTATGGTAATGCACTCTATATGAGACAACCCTAGTTAGGCCATAATTTGTTTGGAATGGTGGAATGCATGACATGATATTATAGTATTCATGAATCAATGCAAGGTGACATTTAGTGTATGTACATTAAAAATATTTTTTAAATCTTGTGGTTATGCATTGAGTGAATGCACATGAAAAGTTTGTGTAAGTGTTGTGAATGTGCATGCATGTGTGTGGGTGCACATGTTGTGATGCATTGTGTTAATGCATGGTTGTAATGTAGGCCTCATGGAAAATAAACAATAGATGAAATTATGAATTAATGGTAATTCTGAGATGATTTCATGAACTGCTATGAATGTGGGAAAAATATTGCATGAAGGTAGTCATACTTGATGGGCTACCAGAGTGCTCTATTGGAAAGACAGAGTTGCATAAAATAATGTGATTGTGTAATCATGAGTATTTAAAGTTATATTTTATTGGATAGATGATGTGAATGTATCTTGAAATTCTATGGTGATACTGATTCACATGAAGTAGATGTGTTTGTGGTATGGACATGTTAATAGCTAGAAGTGTTTGGTTGACTTGAGTTTTCAGATTTCAGGAAGGAATGTCTTGGGTATGGCAGCGTGGGTAAGACCATATTGAAGGATGGAATCTGCCATGTGCAAGAGCCAAACCTTATGAGAAGGGTCTCATGGTTGTAAGATTAAATTTATGAACATCACATATTGTCCATTTCATATTTGAAACCCTCTGATTTAAGGTTATGAGAATAATTTCATGGCTACAAATCAAATCCTGTAGGAGACATAATTGTAAATTCATGTTTGAATTTAATTATTAATGCCATTGAATTATTATGGAGAACAGATGTGAATTTGATTGTTTAGTCTTGCTAATTGTTTGTTTGTTTGAGAAGTGTTTCGGGAAGACACATTGTAGGAAGACCAAGTGTGATGGCTTGCAGAAGTCAGAGTCCATGGGAAGGATCCCATATCTTGGAAATGGGTTTCAGGTGAAACTCCATTCGATATTTTGACAATATCTTAGCTGAACTGCATGTTTCTAGTCAATGTGGGTGAGATGGTAAATATTATGCCAGTAATACATATGTGGGTTATGGAACATGAAAATGATTGAGGTGGAAAACCGAGGGACTGTCAACTCAGAGAAGGGATCCCCCATTCCTCGTGGAGGAAGAGAAAATACATCTAAAAAATAGATGAGTATTCTATAACCGTAGCTAAGAATATACATGTCTAGTTATTAGAGTTAATATTTAGAGCATGTTTTATTATTACATTAATATTCCCGATTGCTTGAAGTGTGACTAGGGCCTACATGGGTCAAATCAGAAAGTGATGCATACCTTTCGAGTGTTGGTTTATGTTAGGGTTGTCAATATTGAGTACACCTTAAAGTAATGGATACATTCCTAGTGTTTCAATATAAGATAGTGAATGTTATGAAGTATGTTTACAATTTTAGAGCATCAATACTAATGATATTGCTTATCCATCTTGTGTTGTTAGCTGAAACAGATGCAATTTGGTGTTGCACACTAAAGGAGCAAAGTGAATATTGTTGTGTGTATGAAAGGGTGTTGTATGCCTGATAAGCCCAGTCGGTGTACTGGCTTGGCATTGGTTATTTGGATGTTGTGAGGGGTTGTTGTCAAGGGTTGTTGTGTGTATGAAGGGTTGATGTATGCCCGATAAACCTAGTCGGTGTACTGGCTTAGCATTGGCTACTTGGATGTTGTGGAGCAACATGTGTGAACAGGTGATCTGAGGCTTACAGAAAATTGGTTACCTTTTGATGCACACCAGAAGAGCGCTGGAAGGGGTGGGACAGGTCTTGTGGGTGCCATAGTTATCTAAAGTCAATACAAGACACCTTGGAGCTACAGGAAGATGCTCATAAAGAGAAGTATTTGGTTATCTTGCAACTTCTTTCTTATTTAATATGAATATACATGTGTATATGACTTTTAAATTATTGTTTAGAGATAAACCCTATGAAAATAAACTTGACATGTCAATGGAATAAATGTGTGAGTGTAGGTAATGCTGGAAGCAAGAGCCTTGAAGGTATCCTAAGGATGCATGTGGACATGTGACTGTCCTAGATAGCTCAATATGAGAACCAATGGAAGTGGTGCTAGTGGATGTGTGTGGGTCCTAGCAGCCAAAGGTTCTGGAGGAAATAATGGGGAAGGGTTCCCTGGTTGAGAGGCCTTAAACAGACCTTAGACACTAAGTGTCATCGCCAAAACAAGAAAAAGCGAGTCAAGAATTCACATTGGAAGTGAAAGAGGCTAAGGAACATGGAACCACAGTGGTGGTGTGGCTCTGGATTGGAGAAAGACTAAAGATTTTACTCTTCTCTTTCCTTTTTGATAGAAGCATTTAGAAGAAGGAAAATTGTTGAATGCATGATGTGGCTAAGATTTGATTGTGTTTATTTGCTTGAAATAAATTGTGAATGTTGAAATAGTTAATTCCATGTGAAAGGATGAACACGAATGAGTTCATGTGTATGTTGGGCGAGCATGAAAATGTATGGAAGTGTCATGATAAAGTATGGACTCCCATGTCATTTGGGAAATTAATTGACTAATTTTAATGTTCATATTATGCTTGGACTAACAAGAATTGCAATGATGAATTTAATAGGTCAGAAATTGAAATCAATTGGTTGCAACTGTTACAATACCAGTGGTTCTAGCAAGCAAAGTGTAGGTTGTTGTGCACACTGACCATGGAAGCAGACCAAAGTTTATTGGTTTGGCTGAAAATATTCCTCAAATAGTTTCGATGGCAGCAAGAAGGTAGCAGCCATGAAGTCCCAGACTTGTAGATTAGCTGGAAATAAAAGAAACGGAAGGGATTGTTGTGGAGCAATGCCCACCTATAGAGCTAGAATATCAAAGCCAGCATGAACAACTTGTGGAAGACAAAGGAAGTGGTCCTGAAAGTGCAAAGTAAAGGGTAAAATGCAAGGCAAACCTACAAAATTTTTGTAAATTTTGGATATGTGTAAACTGTATATGTATTCCTAAGTATTAGAACATTGATGATGGTGTTATTCTAATGGGAGGGGGGTGTAATGTCCCTCATTTTGACCCTTAGGATATTTTGTCTGTAATGTAAATATTGTATGTAATGTATGATTCCTAGCATGGAGATCAAGCCCAAGGCCTTGCTAGTGAATGCTCTTCCTTGAAGATGCAAGTATTTGGTATTATGGTAACCATGTTCTAGTGTGCCATGGAAAATGTACATGATGTAAATAACTACCATGTAAATAAAAATACCAAGGGTTGGCTATCACTACAACAAAATAAGGGGGAACTATGTATCCACTAGGAGAGTGGTGATGGGGTTGTGGGATTGAACCCTAGGCTTCCATATGTCACCTAGAGACCCCCCTTTGACTATCCTAGCTGCCATTTAATGCTGCTGTAAGGAGGTGGGTGAAGGACATTGTTCATGAGGTCGATGGAGTATGGGACAACCCTGAAATATGTAAGGCAGGGTATGAAGATCTGTCTTTCTTGTCCCATAATCTACCCTACCTCGTGGATTACATATTCCTCATTCCTGGACCTTAGTGGATCACACATACATTAGTTGAACCCATACGCAGACTGAGTAGAGGGAAAAAGGAATAATCATGATCCTGAGTAAGGCCACAAATAACAGAGCCAAAGACGCACAGATAATTGTGTGGGAAAGGAAAAATTGTGGATAAGATCCATAGACCCAAACCTTGGTGCGTTTTATAGAGAGTTAGATGCCCAAGAAACCACAAAGAAACCCAAATCTGTTAGTCGAAATTGTGGATGCAAGACAGAGCTTCGGTCGCAATGATGAACATATATGAATGTGGAATTGCAGTGGGAAGGAGCCAAGGGGGTTTGAAACTGTATGGTAGAGTCATAGAGGGATCATTTACCTTGATCTATCAGTCAGGACCAGCCATACTGGCCCAGTTTAGTGCTAAGGGAAGGGGATCCCTAGGGACTATCCAGTAGTGAAGGGTACCTTACTTGGGATGAGAGTGGAGATGATGGAGGTGTCTAGACTATATGATATCATTGGGATATTACCATAGATCTGTCGATGAGCTTATTGATTTAGAAAACCCTACATGCTTTTCCCACTTTCCTGACAAAGTTGGATATGTACTAGATGAGCCTAATTGACTGTGAACCAATGTTGTGAGTGAGCCTGAGTGATACTCGTTACTGGATACATAGCCCCAGCTCGGGGTGGTCTTTGAGTGATGAAATAATACAAGCTGGGAAGAGACCTATGGTTGGGTTGGAACGTTGCAGTCCATAGCCAGTTTTATTGGAGGTTTAATGCAAAAGATAAGTGTTCCTTGTTCCTTGAATGATTTCTATTTTGCATCCATGCATGTGTATTTTTTTATGTTTGAGTGCACAGTGGATCCAACTGATTAATAGGGTTGAATGCCCATGTCGTATGTTTCATTATGCCGTGCATGCTGTTGATTGATGAATTCCTGACACATTGCGTGTGGATGATGTTGCCTTCAGCTATAGTTTTTAAGTATATGCATGCATCTATTTTCTTATGGGAATGGTCCATGTATGTATGCCTATGCATTGTGTTGAAGTCTATCGTGTATGTGGTTTATATTACTTCTGCACATTTGCATTTCCATGGGTGTAATGTCTGTAAATTATCCATTGATGAATTAGGGATAAGTTTGGTAAATGTGAAGGATACTTCAGCTAGGTCTTGGGAGAGGAATAAAAACCTATGTGGTGTTCATGACCCCTGTGGAGTAGATGAAGGGGAGAGGACAGGGAAGATGGAGAAGACCTTCTTCACAGAGTTGTAAAGAGGTATAGATGGGGCTTAAGGTCATCTTTCGGTGTGGAATAAGGGCAGGAACAAGGTCCTTAGGTGTGGATGAAGACCCTGCAGCTACAAAGAGCTCTCCAAGAGATTTCCAATGGTACCAGGCTTGTACAATTTTGCTTAAGGATGAAGGAGATATCAACCTCAAAAGTTGATGGTGCAGGGGTATGTGGTCCCAACCTTCCGCATCCGCAATGTGGATTGCGTATTGTGGAGGTCGGGAACCGACCTTTGGAGTTGTGTGGTTAAAATTCTGACATTTCGCATCCACAAGGAGGATTGTGGATTGGAGAAGTTGGAAGGGAGAGTTCCACAGAGATGGCATGTGGGATTTCTGACTTTCAGCATCTGCAAAGTGGATTGAGGATTGAGGATGTCAGAAGGTCAATTTCCATGAGGTTGGCACATTGGATTTACAACTTTCCACATCTGCAAGCGGGTTATGGATTACTGATTGCGGAAAGTGTTTTTTCTCGAGATTACATATTGAGGTTTCTGAGTTCTGACTTCGGTAATGCGGGTTGTGGATTGTTGAAGTCGGAGGGGTAAATTTTTCGAGACGACGATTTGAGGGTCTGAATCTTAGGTTCCTCATGAGGATTTTCGATTGTAGAGGTCAGATGGGTAATTTTTGAAGTTGTGAAATTGACTCTCGGATTCCAACTTCCGCATTACAGATTGTAGAAGTCAAGAGTGTGATTTCTGTGGATGGGTAAGTTTGTAAATCTGACTTCCGAATTCTGATTCCAGATTGTGGATTAGAAGCCATTCTAGACTGCGGATCAGAGGCCATTATGACTGCATGTGAAAATTGAAAGAATTGTTGAAAAAAAATGTATCAGGGTCTCCCATTGCCTATGAAGGACACCAAGGTGACCTGGGATGTGACAATCCCACTTGGTAGAGAGGGGATATTCTCAGGTAGAGGGAATTTATTTTGGTGAAATATTTTCCCCGTTTGAAAAATTAAATTCTATTAAATTCCTTCTTGCTATTATTGTTGCTTTTGATCTTGAAGTAGAGCATAAGGACGTGAAGACAACGTTCCTACATGGGGACCTGGAAGAAGAAATATACATGAAGTAACCTGAAGGATTTATAGTAAAGGGTAAGAAGGGTCTATTTTGTAAGCTGAAGAATTGCCTTTATGGTCTAAAATAGTCTCCAAGGATGTGGTATCAAAATTTCAACACATAAATATTGGGACTGGGATTTGTGAGAAGAAAAGTTGATAACTAAGTCTACTAAAAGCAGGTTGGAGAACATTTTTTTTTATGTAGTGCTATATGTTGAAGGCATGTTTTTGGTTACAAACAGCATGAAGGTTATCAAGGAGGTGAAAAGGAAACTATCCTCCAAGTTTGACATGAAGGATATCAATGCTGCTAATTTCATCTTGGGGATGGAGATCAAGAGAAACTGTGTAGAAATGAAACTATGGTTGAACCAGAGAAAATATGTGGAAACAATTCTGCATGAGTTTAACATGTAGGAGTGTAAACCAGTAAAAATTCATATTCTTGTAGGTGTGATATTATCTATAGAAAAGTGTCCAAAGACTAAATAAGAAAAATAATACATGTCCCATGTTCCTTATGCTAGTGCAGTTGGAAGTTTGATGTATGCCATGGTATGCACTAGACTATACATTTCCCATGTAGTGGGAGTTTTGAGCAGGTATATGTCAAAAACAATAAAGGAGCACTGAAAAGTTGTGAAGAGGGTGTTCAGGTATTTGCGTGGAACAAAAAACATTGCAATATGTTATCAAGGAAGAATGGAAATGTAAAAGTTTTGAATGTACATGGCTTTGTTGATGCTGACTAGGATGGAGATATGGATCATAGAATATCTACAAGTGGGTATGTATTTAACCTATTTGTAGATTCTGTCAGTTGGACAAGTAAAAGATAGGTTGTAGTGGCACTATCAACTACAGAAGTTGAATACAAGGCATCCACTCATGCAAGTAAAGAGGCTATATGGTTCCAAATATTGTATTTGGAAATTAGGTTTGAACAACAACCATTAAGGTTAGATTGTGATAGTCAAAGTGCAACATTTCTAGAAAAGAAACTTGTTTGTCACACAAGAACGAAGCATATTGCTGCACAATTTCACTTTGTAAGAGACATGGTTGAAAGCAAGAAGGTATTACTAGAGAAATTCGACACTTTGAAGAATGTTGTAGATTCATTGACAAAATCTGTAATGTCTCCTCCTATCATACCAGCATGATAGGGAGGATCGTGTCACTAAATCCGAGCATCTAGCCCCATAAACTTTTAACCAAGCAATCACATAATATGAAAGAAATATGGAGTGTGTAATTATAGGAACAACACAGCGGAAATAATATCAATAACACATCCATCATACATGCAAGATATTCATCAGATAATAATTAGGGAGTTAACACAAGAGAATACTTATCTTATAACAGTAGTCCCAAGCAACTGGCTATGCAACTGCAACGTTCCACCCAACCATAGGCCAGTTTTTCTTATCAACCTCTTGATACAACTGCCACCCCCAAGCTGGGCATGATCTCTACAAGGAACCAAGGAACAACAGACTCACACATAGCCAAGCATACACCAAGATGAGCCAAGCCAATCTACAATTGGGTTTATTAGGTTGCTAGGAAATGGAAAGGAATAATTGCTAAGCTAGTGAGCTCAACCACAGAGCTATGGATACCTCTACAAGATCTATTTAGCTTGGCACCCACAATGCCTACACACCCCTACTCAAGGAAGTATCCCCTTCACCAATTCACAGTCCCTCATACCTTCCAATTCTGGAGTGTCCCAGGTGTGCATAGAAGAGTAGCCAGCCCTCTTGATCTTCTTGAGAGGTTACTCCCTTCACTAGGTTTATCAAGCCAATTCTGTCCACTACCACTCCAAGTTTCTTGCTCACAAATTCAAACCAAAACAGGGATGCACATAACAACAAAACCACAATGGTTGGGCATGAGGAAAAACGTTTGTATAGTGACAAGCATGAGAATGATTCCCTAAGCTTCAGAAAAACGTGGGAAGCCTAAAAATGAACAATGGAGGTTTGGGGAAAACCCCAGGAAGCAGAAAACGTTTTTAGGAAAAACGCCCATGGCAATTCTGGGACAAAACGACCTCCATACAGTCCCAAATCGCAGCCCCTTCTTCCTAGCTACAGTCCAAAACCAAAAACGAGTTTTTGGGCAAGGAAAACCCTGCATTTTTGATGAAAAACGTGAATGTAACTTCCAGCAGTCTCCATCTGCGTGAGAGAGAAAACGATATCTGTTCAGAATGGCTTTGGGCACCATTTCGTGGGTGTTTTCTTGCCCAAGGAGACAAAACATGATTTTCCAGGTTGATGGCTTGCCCATGCACGAAATTGGCTGCCATACCTCTTTATTCCCAAGGCATTATCTGCCTCAACCAACTCTTGGAAGAATTAAATGATTGGGTCCATAACCCAAAATGGGTAGTTGATGGTTTATGGGTTTTCTCATTGACACATGGATCAACACCATTGGCTCAAGGGTTTGAATAATTTCCCTCCCTATTCCTTGTAGAATCATGCCCCCATCTCTTTGTTGCATAGCATAGCCAGTTCTGGGTTTTTCATTAAAATTCATATTTACATGATGTCTCATTTACATTGTGCCTATCTAGCACAAGAACCATAGGCATCTAATTCTTTAATTGTCGACACATCAAACGCTAAATCAATGGTGGGGCCTTGGCCTTGAGCTCCTCACCATGATTAAATTACAATATTTACATCATTTACGATTTAATACAAAGGGGGTCAAAAAGGGGACATTACAAAATCTATGAGCATCGAGAAGTTCTCTTAGTGTAAAGGAGAAATGGGAATTCATTCCCTGAATTGTTGATCCAATAGCATATTATACCCCACGTATGCAAATAAAACAACAAATGGGAAAATATTGAGTATGTGTCATATTCTTTGCATCTGTGTGGGGGGGTGTGTCTTTGATCGTGCACTTGACGATCCCCTCTATTTTTGGCCTATTTTTGGCTTATTCTTGGGTTCTTTCTAAAAATATGTAATTAATTATGGTTGAGGGATTGGAGTATATTTTCCAATCCAGGTTAATGGTTTAGGGTTTTGGATGTTTTGGAATACCTATATTTGTATTGTGAATGGTTAATAATCAATATGATAAAATAAGAGGTGAGGCTCTATGTTTTGCACGTTTTCCTGGTTAAGGGTTTCTAGGGTAAATCTTTGTGTATTAGGTGTGAATGTTGTGGTGTAATCTCTATTTTTCTTAAAAGAATATGTATTCTTTGCTTCTCTACACCATGTTTAAAATGTACAACTCAACTAGGATATTATTACCTGACAAAGGAAGGAACCTATCTATGAATTTATGGAGGGTCTAAGGCCCTGTACATTTTCCCTAAGTATGTCATGGATTACATGGTTCTCAAGGAAATTGTGAGATAACCATTCATCAACGGGATAGGACATGCCTTGAATAGAAATAAGAAGGAATCATGGCCACCCCTTCCAATAACTGTTGGAGCATACAAGATGTCCAAAATATAGGAGTCTTTGGAGTTAATCAAGAATTTTGAAGCCTTTCATTTCAGTGAAAGAACCTTCTATAGGAACAACATCCATGGAAAAGTTGCTAATCATTGTGCGGCTATGAAGTTTATGTGGGTCCATGCTAACAAATTTTGTGCAGAAGAAGAAATATGTCTATGAGAAAACGGTTTTGAAGAATTGGATAAAAGGAGAAAGTGCAGGAAAGGCCCAAAAGGGGATACTAATAGCAACCAAGATGAAGAAACCCTTGAATATTTACAAAAGATACTAATGGGAGAAGCTTCCCTCAAGAAAGGATGAATTAGAGGCTCTATTGGTAGAAACAAAAATAAAATTAAGGGTTGAGGACTAGGAAAAGAGAGATAAAGAACAAAATCATAGGCAAGCAAAGCTACTAAAATAACAAGAAGAAGCTTAGAAAAAAGAAGAAAAAATTCTACAAGAGGAATTTCAAAAAGAAAGAAAGAATAAGAAACCTACAAGGCTATTGTAGATCAGGAACAAGGGTAGACTAGGGAGGCACAGTATAGTGGGCCTCATGACATGGATATTGAAACACCCAATACAAACATCAAAATCCCACTCACTAGGCTTGACCTTCCCTGTAGACAACTGGGCATCGCCGCATGCACACCATCCAAGGATAATGTTGAAGATAGACTGGACACCATAATATTTGACCCTAAAGAGAAATAGATTGTCAAGAGAACATAAAAGAGACTCAAAATTTATCCACAACCCAAGATTGTCACTACTCAAGAATTTTTGATATTCAAAAGGACTGATAAGGAACCAAAATTCATGGCTTACGTAAATGTGGTTGTTGTCATGTATAACCAATACACCATCCAAAACATGGCCTAGGACCTCGAACATGATAAGAAATGAATTGGCACTCTAGAAGATATCCTCTTGGAAGCTAAGAGGCATATATTTAAGCTAGTACATGATCACGAGGATTTGGAGGTAATGAAATGAACTATAGAAGTTTTGACCCAAGATCTGCAGTTCGAAAAGGATGACCTAACAACCCAAGTTGATAGCTTGATAGCAAATAAAACTACTATGGAGGCTCACCTTAAGACACTTTAGTAGGAGAATAATGCATTGATAGTAGAAATATATGCTTCCATGGAATAAAGGAAGATCTTGGAACAATTTGACACATGTGCTATTGCATTACAGGAACAATTATTCCATGCACAGGGATCAATAAAAAAATAGTTGTATGAAGTGAAGAAGATAGAAACCAATCTCAAATTAGTGTTAGGGGAAACCCAAAGAAGTGACCTCAATATTGAGGATGTGAAAGGAAATCTCAAAGGCATGGAAGTGTGGCATAAGAAACACATAGAAATCCCATCAAATTTTACCAAGAGTAAAATAGAAGAAATGTAGCTCGATTATGCTACCTTAGATAATTATCAAAAGGAAGAGGAAGAACTACAAAAGGAGGTTACTGTGTAGCTAAAAAACATGACAGAATGTGCACCAGACCATAGAAAGAGTGTTCGAGAGATTCCACTTAGCCCCACAAGGAACTTTTCAAGAAACTATCTCAAAAGAATAGTGCTTGGTAGATTTAAGTAAAATTCATGAGGGGTTCAATTGATGATGAAGATGGGACCCAAGGTATCTAGTACATTCTAATAGGTGTTAATATATGTTTTGGATTCGAACAACTGAAGTGTTAGGAACCCATGAACCCATGTCTTTACTTTGTTAGTATATTGTTGTTGGATGCATATGCTTTGTAAGTAGTCCTGTAGTATTTGTTGATCAATAGTTTGTGTTATTGTTGTTGGTGCATATGCTTTGTAAGTCGCCCGTAATATTGTTGATCCATAGTTTGTAGTGGCCCATGGTTTTGACCCATAGTATTGGCGCCTAGACTTAGTAAATAAGTGTGTTGAGACCTATGAAGGCACTGTGAAGTTAATTGTATTAAACTTGTTCAAAGGAGGTTGCCCCCTCAAAGTGGCATGTGATCAATATAAAAGTGATTATGAGTTCTGTTATTTATAATATCTCATGTATTTGCATTAATTAATTATTGCAGGTTCATCACATGAAGAATCCATTGGGTATAGGAAATTGATGTATTCCTACCACTTGATGGCGAGCTAGAATACCACTGATGACTGTCATCTCCAAGGTACTCTTCGAAACTCTAAAATTCATTCCCAAAGAAAGATGAGTTGAATTATATGGGAAGAATTCCATTGGAAGGGAGGCCTTAATGAATCCTCCATCATCCAACACGAGGAATAACCATGGCTTAATGTGACTTGATGCAATATACTGGAACTAGGGAATGACCGACACAAAAAGGTCTAGGCAACTACAAAATGGCCGACACAGGATAGATCCTTGAACGGTGGGAAAAAGGTAGAGATGACTAAGGAAGCTTTAAATAAAATAAATATGCAATGTAGGAGACATTGACAGATTCTATATATGATTGGAAGAGTAACCAACCAAAGGAGTAAAAATACGGAGAAAAAGGTTAACCTTAAGGCTGCAACCAAAACCCAACCAATGTGGTATACTTGAAGTAAGTTATGTGTTCAAGGATATATTTGGAATTTTTTCCATTTTCATTAGAAATATGACATCTTTCCCTTCCCTTTCTCTTTTTGGTTTTTTCATGGTTTAATGAGTGGGAAAAATAAATTATGCTCGATATAGCTCACCTAACGATGATTCCCTTAACATATATTTAATGAACCTTAAAAATGAGGAGTTTGGTCCCTAAAAGGGTCCATCCATGTGTAATTTTATGAGTCCATGGAAGGGAAACTCAACACTTTATTCTTTGTTTCACGAGCTTGAAGACAATATAGAAGATTGCTCGATAAAATACTGATCTGTGGATTTTATATCAATCCCAGATTTGATCGTGCTCGCCAGTGTTTTCATATTTAAAGAGTCTAAAAAAATTAAACAAGAACTCTATTCACCATCTCATGGATTTTATATCAAGCCCGAGTTTGTATATGCTCTCTTGGTGTTCTCATATTTAGGGAGTCTGAAAAACTAAAGAAGACTCCAAGGTGTATTTTTTCGTGAAGTTAGTCTCCTTGCCCGAAAAGGGGTAAAATAATGCAAGAAATAACTCTTCTAGCCACATATGACTAGAGTATTCCTTTTTTCGTATATACTCTAAATGGTTTGGAAAAGGGTTAAACTTATATCATGTACACGACCTTTCAAGTACTTTAACGAGTATGAAAGATTCAAGTTGACTCGGAAATATTTTCATGCTTTGAGGAGGCCATAAAGAGCTTAAAGACACTCCATAACCGGTGGGATCCTTTAATGTGGAGGTCAAAAAATACAGAGTATGTCGGCTTGTTTCGGGAATAAAGTAACTAGGCTCCCAACCATAGTGAAATGCAACATGGGAACCAAAATGGAAAAATAGGTGCTAACTAGGGTAGCCCATGTGTAGTAAGTACTATCCACAAAAGAACAACAACCATTAGGATGTAATAAATAAGTTAAAAGTCGTATTCTATGGAGGAAAATATCCTATGGCATGGTATGTGGTAAGGTCATAATGCAGTGTCCAGAATGAATATGACCTACCTTATATGTGGGTAAAAAATTCATGGACCTTTTATTCCATGATTTATGTAGAAAAAATATTGATACTCTCCCTCCTGCTTATTAAAATCACACTTAATTCACAAATGACCAATTAGTACCCCATATAATGAGTTAAAAATATCAAACTATATAAAAATTGGCTAAAAATAGAAATATTTCTTTTTAAATAGTAAAATAATGAAAAAGAAATAGTTCATTTGCACTTTACCACTTTGAAGAGCTTAGAAAGCCCTAACAGTTTGGATGCTTTTTGTAGATGATCCGGTGGACCATTTTTGAATCTGTCACTTGCAGGTATTTCCTCTCATTGTGCTCAACATTTTTCATCCAATTTTTTTAGCTTTTAGTCCTGATTTGAGGTTTTAAGCTTCATTTTACTTCTTTAGAATCGCACGCGCAGGTGGGACATTATAGGGTTTCCTGTAATCACAATATGTATAGGTGGGCCTTGTCTTGCCGGTGTGTAGTGCGCAACTTTCCTAACTACCACCTACGCATGGTGGGTTAAATTTTTTAAACATGAACGTTGAAAGACTAAAACCGAATCTTTTGCAGATACGGTACTAGTTTGGCGTGACAGGGATCATGAGGACCTTGACAGGGACACTCTAAGGGATCCTTTGACTCTAAATGCATTAAGGCATTGTGATATACTCATTTTTTTCAAACCACAAATATGAGAGCTCAAAGACCGCTTCTAGAGACTATAGTTAGACACTAGGATATAGACCAAGGAGTATTCAATCTCCAAGGTGAGATTCTTGAAATCATTATGGAGGATATCTACTTCATTATTGGTTTATCACGTCGAGGAGAGGAAGTCAACTTGAAATGGGCCTTTTGTGGGGTTGGTTCCCTCTCAATACAAGATTATGTGAATGCTTATTGCACCCCTATGACTCAAAAATCATGTAGTCAAGTTCCTCTTTCCAATATTGCAAGATTTACCCTCAAAGTGATATTGAACACTATTACTAGAGTGGCTGCTAGTTCTAATTTACATTTGGTTACCCGCAATCAAATACATATAGGGGTTGAATGTCTTTGAGGAGTAATATTCGATTGGGCTAGTGGTTTATTGGTGAACCTTAAGCATCAATTGACCGAATGTCAAGCAGGACGGGAAAATAACTTTGGCTATGGTATAATCCTTGTATCATTCTTCTTCGAATGGATTCCCTGCATCAGCCCGACAACTACACTTCCACCATTAGATTGGCATGAACCTTGGTTGGTTTGATGGAGTGATCTCTTTATGAGGCATGGAGGTGAGTTTGTCACTAATTCCTTTCATGATGATTTTCACTCTTGGTGGAGCCGTAAAATATTTTCTATTGAGGAGTTCTTGTATGCTGGGTTAGATTTTTGTGGAGATCTGTATTTGATGGTGCCTCCTCGGAGTTCTTGGGGTAATATTGGTAAGTTTTTATTTTTTTTTTACTTGATTTTTTTAATTTTTATTTTGAAAATTTATATAATTGTTATAATGTGAGGATTGATATGTTTGGAATTATGCAAATATTGGAACTGTTCATCTTGACAGCCCTCCTAGAGTACTGGTACATGCACCACTACCCACTAAGGGGGTTTCATCTACTCTTGGCATGGTGGAGAGCCATATTATTGGATTGACCATAGGGTTTAGGCCCCTTCCTATTGATCAACTCCCATGTATATGCAACCGTGAGTGGTTTGTGTACCTCCTGTATGGATTAGGCTACTTCAAAAAGTAGCTATATGTGTGGTGTTCCACCAGGAGGCTGAGGATGCTCATGCTAACGAGGAGTCTGATTGATGATGGTATTTATAGAGACATGTATTTTTTTATATCATGTAGGTATGTATGCCCATTTTGTACCATGGGTTGCACCAATGTAGTGTAAAATATTATTTTCAACTCAATCCCACCTTTTTGTACATTTTATCTACTTATATATACAAATGGCTTTATCGGTACTGTATACAGTGTGTACAATGCTTTATGGTTTTATGTTCATGTGAATGAATTATCATATAAATGTCTATCAATGATGTAGTTAGATAGAAGGTCAGTTAAATGATTGTGTGTCCTTGGTATGTGTATATAAGTAATGAAATGAAATTCTCTTTCTAACAAACGAATCCTTAAAAAATTTTGTAACAACACCGGGAACTAGACACAATATATACCATTTAATTGGGACACAACCAATTGTGAATCTAAGTAGATGGTTAAAGGTGTAATACCTATAATAATGGATTCCTACATCAACTCAATGATGACACTATATTCATAAATGTTATTGGTTGCTGGGATGAGAGACGCTCCACCAGAACTCAAAACCTAGCCTTCCGGGTCATAAATACCCTAAGGTGCGGAAGCGATATTTTAGGTGTGCCAACATGCCCCATCCGTGTAACTTGAAAAAATTTATATACTCGTAGACATCTATCACATGCACACAAGCCTAAATTAACCAAATATCGATATGAGCCAAACATACAAGCAGACACTATAGTACATTATTTACAAAAACGTGGCTAGACACTATGCCTAAGCAAAGTATTTTTTGAGATAGAGTCCATTTTTGGACCCTAATATGTTTCCATCATAATCTTCAAGTTTGTAGGACCCTTTATCCAATACCTTTCGAACAACATATGGGCTAGTCCACAGTGATGTGAAATTCCTAGCACCTAACTCGTCATGTTTTTGATCATAAACTAACACGAGATATCCTTCGACAGATTGTTTTATCATATTGTTCTTTAACACACTTTTTGTTTGATTCAATAACAGTGAGAGAATCCTTCTTATGTTCGTTTAATTGTTCTAGATATAACAAGCGCTTTTCTAACTCAGTGGTGTCTGGTAAGAGTTCTACAACTAACTTGAGCGACATAATTTCACACTTATAGGTAAGAGAGCCTCGATTTCGTGAACTAACTGGAAAGGAATGAATCTTGTCGCATTTTTAATGGAGGTTCAATATTCCCAAAGAATAAGATAGAGCATAATGTTCCAATTGAACTGATGTTTGTTCACCATTCTCTGTAATATGGTTTTTATTTATTCACAACTTGTACTTGGCCATTAGACTTAGGGTAGTATGGCGATGAGAAGTCTTGATGAAAACCAAGTTTTTTATGATAGTTGTGACATCATTTTGTTTTGAAAAAGAGAGCCATTATTTGTTACGATCTCCCTAGGTATGCCAAATCGAGTGATTACCTGGTTAAAAACAAAGTATGTTGCAGTTTCACCATCACATCGAAATGTTGGCATCGCTTCATCCCACTTTGTAAAGTAGTCTATGGCCACAATGATATATTTATGACCATTTGTTGATGTCGCGGTACATGTAGTAAATTCAATCCCACACTTGGTGAAGGGACCGACAGTGATAACTGGATGAAGAGAACCAAGGTGAGCACACATATTCTTAGTAAATGCCTAAAAAGGGTGACACTTCTTAATGGCCTCATGAAAATATTTGAATATTGAGGGCCAAAAATATCCTGCATGATGGATTTTCTGGGTTTCTTCCATCCCAGATAAATGACCACCGCATGATCCACTATGTCAGTTATTTAGAACTTTTTCAGCTTCTTCATGAACTAAGCAACGTCTAAGAATGGTGTCTGCACCATGATTTTACAATGTATCACCAATAATAACATAGTGTCGTGCATGGTGATGTATTTTGCGTCTCTTTTCATCAGTAAACTAAGGTGGGACCCTATATGTTTGTAAGTATATTAAAATATGATCATACCAGGGGTCATATGAGCTAATGAGGAATATTTGTTCATTTGTTAATGCTGTGTCTTCAACAGATCCCTCATTCTCTCTAGGTATCTTAGACCTTAATTTAGCAAAGACTAAATATTTCTTGGATTTTGTTAAAGAAAATCCTAAGTCAAACTCTTGTAAGATAGTGATCCATCTATTATATTTTTCATTGATTATACCTTGGGACAAAATATGTTGAAATGGATTAAAATCATCTAGGACAGTTGTCCTCCTAAGAATAATGTAGTGTCTGAGCCATTAGACTGCATGAACAACATCCAACGCAAGTTTCTCAATGTGCGAATACTTCAACTCAAGTCCGGCCAAATTATTAATTAGATAATAGATGACATGTTCTCTGAAGAAATCGTCCTCTTGAAATAAGACCATACCAACTGTAGACTTGGATGCCTTTATATAAAGAAGGAAATCTCAATTAAAGTCTGGAGGACTCAATATCGAGGTAGACACTAAGGCCTTTTTTAATGCATCAAACGATCGTTGAGCATTATCATCCCAATCAAATGGGACCCTTTTCTTAATAATCACATAAAACCTTTGGTGAGTTCGACATAATTAGCGACAAACCAACGTAAGAAATTATCTCTACCTTGTAGGATTTGCAGTCGATTCAGATTTCATGTGGGAGGCAACAGTAATATTTCCCCCACCTTAAACGGATCTATCATAATGATGTCCTTAGACACAATAAAACCTAGAAATTGACCTAATTCCATGCAGAAGATACACTTATGAGGATTCAAACGAATCCTATAGAAACGAAACCTATAGAAAATTGACCATAATAGCTTGGGATGATCTACACTTTTATTATATTTAGCAGATAAGTCATTGAGGTAGGATTCAACAATATTCTTTATGTCCTGGAAATCATAAGACATAGATATTTGAAAGGTATCCCTAGCATTTTTCAAACCAAAAGGAATTTTCCTATACGCAAATGTTCCCCAAGAGAATATAAATCTTGTTTTGTGTTGGTCTTCAGGGTGTATTTGAATTTGTTTATACCCAGAGAAACCATCCGCAAATGAGAAGATCTCATTTCCAACACATTCATCGATAATATGATCAATAAATGGGGTGGAGAATTTATCCTTAATTCAAGCCAAGTTTAGATCCCCAAAAAATGTACACATGCGAATGTTTCCTTGTTTTTTGTCAACAAGTACCAATAGTAGATACCCATTCTGTTAAGGGAATAGGATAATGAAGTTTGCACAGAGTAATTTTTCAACCTCTTCTTTAATGACAGTGGCCTTCCTCGGATTGAGTGCTTTAATATTTTGTCGAACCAACTTAGGGTTGGGATGTTAGGAATCTGTTTCAACCCTTCTCTTTACTTTGTTAGTATATTGTTGTTGGACGCATATGCTTTGTAAGTCGTCCCGTGGTATTATATGTTCCATGGTATTGATCGTTAGTTTGTATTATCCCATAGTATTATCTGTTCCATGGTATTGATCCATAATATTGGACAAATATGCTTTTTAATTCTTCCCATAGTATTATATGTTCCATGGTATTGATCCATAGTATTGAAGCATAGACTTTGTATATAAGTACATGTTGAGGCCAATGAAGGCACCGAGAAGTTATTTGTATTGAGCTTCCTCAAAGGAGGTTTCCCCCTCGAAGTGGCCCACTACCAATAAATATATTATGTGTTCTGTTATTTTTGATATATCGTGCATTTTCATTAATTAATTGTTGGAGGTTCCTCACATTTGGTATCAAAGCACTTTCTTGGTATTGTTGAATGGAATTTCTTCCAAAAAAAATTTGCGCATCTGTATTTTTTCTTATCAATTGTAGGTTCGGATCCGAGAATAATCCCTATTCGCTTAACTATGGGAAGTACTTGAGCATACGCCCTAAAACTCATTGTGAGGAGTACCATGGGAAACCCAAAGTAGCTCGCCCATTGAGAGGACCTGCCAACGAAAATGGAAACGGCCCATACCTAATTGACTAGTTCCCACCCGTGAGGCAAACCAAGAGTTGTCATTTGTTGCAAAGCGATTATCATTTTTACCTGAGCCGTGGAGTGACAGGTACTAACCCAATACGCAAGTCATTAGACAACATTGGTGGCCAAGTGAATCCCCAACCTTTAGGAAGCCGCACATACTGGGGGTCCATATCTATTTCCAGCTGATAAATCGCAGATTACGTCTATCCATAACTATTACCGATCATTTTCGCAGCGTTGCATATCCATTCTGAAAAAAGAAGAAATTTTTCCACCATATCTTCTTCGTTTTAAATCTGCTTCCCTTGAAACTTCATTGAGACCCCTGCAATCCCATTATTCATATTTCAATCCTGAGGACCCTATCCCAAATTCCACTTCCCGAAGCTAGAAATCCCACATTTGTCTATTTTTAGGGTTTTCCATAACTTCTTCGATTTTCACCCAATCGCCTTCAAATTGTTCCACAGTTTTCATTTCCTATTTCTACTTCTTTGTACCTCTTTGACAAATTTTCTCATTCTCTCACCCCGCTTCTCAAATCCCCATTTTCTGCTTCCCTATCCATTAGAATGTGTCCAAAACCTAGTCAAACCCCAATTATCCATAAGAGTTTTTACCAAATCCAAATTTTCCTTTACTAAAGAAGCTTCTGTTTTTGTTTTTCTACCAATTCACACACACAAAAAAACTCTTGGTTATGGTTGTCACCCATGCAGGAGCACAAATCATGGAGGAAGAACTTGTAGCCCTCAAAACTAAACTCCAATATCTGGATGAAAATTTTCACATTCTGCATCTTCAACATTTAGCCATGAAGAATAAACAACAACCATAATCTTCTGTAGACATTCGGTTCTCTTCTTCCATCTATTTTCGTGGGTCGAAGCTTGATTTTCCATGCTTCAATGGTAATGATCCAACTAGAAGGATATACCGGGTAGAACAATATTTCAATCTGCATAAGACTTTTGATTTCCTCAAAGTTCCACTTGCATCCTTTCCTTTGGAACATAAATCCCTTCAATGGTACCGTTGGTACATCAAGACTCATGACGAGCCAAAATGGATAGATTTTTGCCAACTCCTTTTGCAACGATTTGGTCTTAGTGCTTTTGATGACTTCACATAAGCACTCACTAAACTTCATCAAATTGGCACTATGATAGTATCAGACAGAATTTGAGAAACTGGCCAATCACACAGAAGGATTGTCTGATGAATTCTACATGAGTTGTTTTATCAGCGGTCTCAAGGATGAAATCCGCTCAGAGGTTAAAATGTTATGTCCCAACATAATGATGGAATTCCTAGGGTTGGCTAAGTTGGCGGAGGATAAGATCACTGATAAAATTAAATTCTTTTTTTAACTCTATTTCCCTTGAAACTTCATTGACAACCCTGTAATCCCATTCTGCATATTTCATTCCTGAGGACCCTATCCCAAATTCCACTTCCCAAAGCCAGAAATACCACCTTTGTTTATTTTTAGGGTTTTCCATAACTTATTCGATTTTCACCCAATCGGCTTCAAATTTTGCCATAGTGTTCATTTCCTATTTCTGCTTCTTTGTCCCTCTTTGACAAATTTTCTCATTCTTTCACCCTGCTTCTGAAATCCCCATTTTTTGCTTCTCTCTCCATTAGAACATGTCCAAAATCTAGTGAAACCCCAATTATCCATGAGAGTTTTTCCCAAATCCAAATTTCCCTTTACTAAATAAGCTTTTGTTTTTGTTTTTCTACCCATTCACAAAAAACAAATCCTGGTTATGGTTGTCAGTTGCGCAGGAGCACAAATCATGGAGGAAGAACTTGCATCCCTCAAAACCAAACTCCAAGATCTGGATGAAAAATTTCTCATCCTCCATCTTCAACATTCAGCCATGAAAAATAAACGACAACCAAAATCTTATGCAGACACTGGGTTCTCTTCTTCCAGCAATTTTCGTGGGCCGAAGCTTGATTTTCCTCGCTTCAATGGTAATGATCCGACTAGATGGATATACCGGGCATAACAATATTTCATCTCCATAATACTTTTGATGTCCACAAAGTTCCACTTGCATCCTTTTATTTGGAACAAAAATCCCTTCAATGGTAACGTTGTTACATCAAGGATGATGATGAGCCAAAATGGATATATTTTTTCCAACTCCTTTTGCAATGATTTGGTCCTAGTGCTTTTGATGACATCACAGGAGCACTCACTAAACCTCGCCAAATTGACACTCTGAGAAAGTATCAGACATAATTTGAGAAATTGGCCATTCACACGGAAGGATTGTCTGATGAATTCTACAGGAGTTGTTTTATCAGTGGTCTCAAGGATGAAATCCACTCAGAGGTTAAAATTTTATGTCCCAACACAATGATGAAAGTCCTAGAGTTGGCTAAGTTGGCCGAGGAAAAGATCACAGATAAAATTCTATTTTTTCACCATATATTCTTTGTTTTAACTTTGTTTCCCTTTAAACTTCACTGACAGCCCTGCAATCCCATTATGTATATTTCATTCCTGAGGACCCTATCCCAAATTCCACTTCCTGAAGCCATAAATCCCACATTTTTCTTTTTTTAGGGTTTGCCATAACTTCTTCGATTTTCACCCATTCGCCTTCAAATTTTGCCACAGTGTTCATTTCCTATTTATTCTTCTTTGTCCCTCTTTGACAAATTTTCCCAATCTTTCACCCCGCTTTTGAAATCCTCATTTTCTGCTTCCCTATCCATTAGAACATGTCCAAAACCTAGTCAAACCCCAATTACCCATAAGAGTTTTTCCCAAATCCAAATTTCCCTTTACTAAAGAAGCTTATGTTTTTGTTTTTCTACCCATTCACAAAAAAAAAACTCCTGGTTATGGTTCACCCACCTAGGAGCACAAATCATGGAGGAAGAACTTGTAGCCCTCAAAACCAAACTCCAAGATCTGGATGAAAAATTTCTTAGCCTCCATATTTAGCATTCAGCCATGAACAATAAAGGACAACCATAATCTTCTGTAGACACTAGGTTCTCTTCTTCCAACAATTTTCGTGGGTCGAAGCTTGATTTTCCTCACTTCAATGGTAATGATCCAACTGGATGGATATATCGGGAAGAACAATATTTCATTATGCATAATACTTTTGATGTCCATAAAGTTCCACTTTCATCCTTTCATTTGGAATAGGAAGCCCTTCAATGGTACCATTGGTACATCAAGGTTCATGACGAGCCAAAATGGATAGATTTTTGCCAACTCCTTTTGCAAAAATTTGGTCCTAGTGATTTTGATGACTTCATAGGAGCATTCACCTTCTCCAAATTGGCACTGTAAGAGAGTATCAAATTTTTTTTGATAAACTGACCAATCACATAGAAGGATTTTCTGATGAATTCTACATGAGTTGTGTTTATCAGTGGTCTCAAGGATGAAATCTGCTTAGAGGTTAAAATGTTCTATCCCAACATAATTATGGAAGTCCTAGGGTTGGCTAAGTTGGAGGAGGACAAGATCACATCCCAACATTGCTCCAATTCCACTTTTGTTCCATTCAAAAATATGGTTTCCCAACGACCTCCCATCATGCTAGCTCCTCGACCAACTCCTATCAAGCATTTGTCTGAAGTAGAGATGCGGGCACATATATTAAAAGGGCTTTGTTACAATTGTGATGAGAAATTCACTTGAGGACATAGATGTGTTGAGAAACAACTCTATCTCTTGGATATGGATTCTTCGCCTGCCCCTGAACTTGGTGAAGAAGCTCCATATACAATAGATGATCAGGTCGACATTCCATAGCCACCTGTTGACACTGCGTATCCGGAAAACCACCCAGAGATATCGCTCCATGCTTTAGCCGGAGTCACCACCCCACAAACAATGCGGGTCAGGGGTTACTTCAAGAAGCTCCCTCTTACAATACTCATTGATTCTTATAGCACTCATAACTTCATTGACCCTCAGATCTCCAAATAGGATGATTGTTTTGTCCATCCTTTCTCCAAATTTGAAGTTATGATTTCCAATGGGGGCAACTTATCTTGCAAGGGGAAGTGTTGCAATGTGCGTATCTCTATGGAATATTATAACCTACGCTCTGACATGTTTTCCTTGTCCTTAGTTGGATGTGATGTGGTTTTGGGAAATCAATGCTTACGGATGCTTGGCCCCATCTTATGGGATTTTGCTGAACTTTGGATGCAATTTTCAGTCAATGGAAAAAACGATTACATTTACGAGCTTACAACCAGGGTGTCTCTACATCATCAGTTCACATCACCTTGAAAAGATCCTTAAGAAGAATTCACATGGTTTCATCGCTCAGCTCCATTCCATTTAGATGCACCCATCAATGGTCTCCACTACTCCCTTGGATCTACACCACATTTTGGATAGATATGCAGGTGTCTTTGTTGAACCAATGTGATTTCCGCCTTCAAGAGACCTTTCCAGTACGAATTTAGCCGCCTCTACATCTACAAAGGAAATTATGGCTATTTTGCATGCAGTACATAAGTGGCATCCATACCTATTAGGGAATTATTTCTGCATCAAGATTGATCACCATAGTCTGAAAATTTTCCTAGAACAACGGGTCTCCTCCCTAGCACAACTGAAATGGGTTAGAAAAATTATGGGTTATTCCTATGAGATCACTTACAAGAAGGGTAAGGACAATATGGGGGTGGATTCTCTTTCTTGCACATTTGATGACAAAGTTTCTCTTTCACCTATTTCTATACCTGTTCCAAATTGGTTGCAATATGTTCAACATGGCTATGTCTTCTATGAACTCCATGCTTCTCAACCGGCAGGGCACTTCAGGTTCCTCAAAACATATAAGCGGGCATAGTGTAACTTCTTTTGGTAGGGAATGAAAAGGACAATTCAACAGATGGTGGCTGAATGTGATACTTTCCAAGTCAATAAGGGTGAAATGACACTCCTTCCGGGATTACTAGAACCCTTTCCCATCCCTACATGGATTTGGACAGTTATTTCTTTGGATTTCATTGAAGGGCTCTGGTGGGACAATACTGCATCTCAAATAACTCCATATGAAGCAATATATGGTCAGGAACCACCAGTTATTCTTCCATACACCCTCAATAGTTCACCAGTTCAGGAAATTGATTCGGTTCTTCGAAACCACAATCAGATTCTTTGCATTTTGCAGGACAATCTTCACATGGAAATAATTCGAATGCAACAACAAACCGGTCAGCACCGTTCTAAGCGCACTTTTCAAGCAGGTGATATGGTTTTTCTTCATCTACAGCCTTCCAAGAAATCCTCCCTGAAACTCAAAGGGCATTGTAAGATCACTCCAAAGTTCTATGGTCCCTATAAGGTTCTTCAGAATATTGGGTTCATTTATTCTAAATTGGAACTTCCTCCTTCTTTCTGCTTTCATCCAGTATTTCATGTCTCTTGTCTGACAAAAGTTCTTGGCACCAACATTAGAGGAAAAACTATTTTACCAGAACTGCGTAATGAAGGATCCACCCTTTTGGAGCTAGAGGCCATCCTCAATAGGCGCACTCTCCAGCTTTTCTCTCGATCTATCACAAGGGTATTAATTTAGTGGCATGGAATGAAACCATAGGATGCTACATGGGAACCCTTCCTTCAGATTCAACATCAATTTCCACATCTAATGCTTTTGTGGACAACACTTTTTCTAAGGGGGAGGGGATGTTAGGAACTTATCTCAACTCTTCTCTTTACTTTGTTAGTATATTGTTGTTGGATGCATATGCTTTGTAAGTCATCCCAAAGTATTATATGTTCCATGGTATTGATCCTTAGTTTGAATTAGCCCATAGTATTATGTGTTCCATGGTATTGATCCATAGTATTGGATGCATAAGCTTTGTAAGTCTTCCCGTAGTATTATATGTTCCATGGTATTGATCCATAGTATTGGCACATAGACTTAGTATATAAATACGTGTTGAGGCCAATGACAGCACCGAGAATTTATTTGTATTGAGCTTTCTCAAAGGAGGTTTCCCCCTCAAAGTGGCCCACTATCAAAAAATCTATTATGTGTTTTGTTATTTATGATATATCGTTCATTTTCATTAATTAATTGTTGGAGGTTACTCACATGGGATAAATCTTAATCTCATGTTTGACAATAACCGTGTCAATTCCTGGAATTTCTTCATATGACTAGGCAAACATATCTCTAAACTCTTTAAATAGTGTTGTGTATATTTCAATTTATTTAGGTGAAAAATTATCACCAATGGAAGAATTTTCTACTGTGCCTGGTGTCCTAGAAATATTGATAGGAATAGTCTTAGATATGTTTGCCATGTTACCTTCAGCATAGACTTGCAAAGGTGCCAGAGGGCTCCCATACCAATCCATAGCTATTGTCTTGATAGTTATTTCGTTGTCAATTCTAATATCATTTTGATCTAGTAGGAAAGATGCATGTTGATGCGTATCCCTCCATTGTCTATCCTCTAAAGACATTGCCTCTAGAATTGCTTTGTCTGATGGAAATACAACATCTAATGGATCATGACATAACAAAGAACTTATGGCACACACAAGCTTTAAATACTGGTAATTTAAGTCCAACTTAAAATGAAGACCAGTATAGTCTTCTTTGTTTGAAACAATGGTTTGATAAGCTATCTTGACAATAGACAATGTCGGGTTTGTTTGACTACATCTAGTTTCAATAGCTGGTAGCTTCCAAGGGTCATTGAAATATGAAGTTTTAAAATGTGACACCTTAGGAGTGGAATACATGGAAATGATGGAAATTGCATGTATCAGGGATGCACTTGTGTTCAAGTTGGGTGGGGGAATATTAAAGGTTCCCATGAGCGTAGGATACATTCCCACTCCAACATTTTCGCAATCTTTTTTTGGATGGGCGAATAGGGGGATGTTAGATCCATTTTGATGATTTGGGCCATTGGTACTAAATGATAGTTGGTCAATAGTAATTATCATTATGAGGGAATTTGATGACTCTAAAAATAGAAGACACCAAGGCCATCATATCTTGTGTCCAACTCCTTCGTAGCAGCAGATTATAGTCAATAGGAGAGTCCACCACTTCCACTTCTAGAGTGACTGTTTTCACCCCCATCTCTATTGAAAGAGATGGGATAATCCCATGAGTTTTAAATAAGTGTCTGTCAAAATCCTATAGAATTGTTACTGGAGAAACCACATCAGGTGACCCAATGGCCTTCCAACATGATAAAGAAATCACGCATGTGGAGGCTCCTTCATAAAAAAATGTGCGGTGTATAGTAGACTTTACAAAAACCACTTGGATTTGAAAATACACATGATGAGGTAAGTGAGGTTTCCAATTCTCGCAATCAAATTTCATAATCTGACTATCTAAGGAATCGAAATCCCCTAAAGATAACAATAGGTTTATGCGTTGAGTTGGACAACTTTGCAATACCTCTAAAGTGGATATTGCACATGGAGCTTGTGACAAATCATCTACTATGTTATAGTGTTCAGCAACTCTAGCGTTAGGATTGTACACAACCTTTTTCATGACACCTCTTAGTATATTTGGCATAGTGTCATTTGGTATTTTTTCTATGCATAATGGAGGAGCCACATCAACTTCAGTTATTTGTTTCCATTTAGATCCAGACGATGGTGTATCATAAGTTTTGCTTCTAGTCTGGAGGTGGATGTTCTGTTCACACATAAAAACTTGGATTGGACCAAATTTTTTCCCTTGAGAGGAGGCACCCTGATTTCCCCCTTGCAAGCATCCAGAATTTGATTCAGCTGTAGCAACCATCTGCTGTCATGGCTAAGGAAATGGGTTAGTAAGCACAACAAGTTGGTTGGAACCTTCATGTTTTGCCAATAGTATTTGTGCTATTTCCATCTTGGGACATTTATAATTTAAGTGGTCTTCCTTATAGAAAAAGCAAGGGAACTTCACTTTACCTTTCTCCTTCTTATCCCTACCATCATTGTTGTTTTGATTATTTTGATTATTAGTGTTTGCATTTTTATTGTCTTTATTCCCCTATTTTTTATTCTTGTTATTTTTCCCTCTGGGCTATTGGTTTCCCTTAGGACTAGTTGTTTGAACTGTCAAAACATCCACTGGAGGTTTGGGGTTGGTGTTTTGTGTGTTGTTCAGAGTAACTGCTAGTGAATTTTGCACTATTAAGTGTGTACCCTAGCTAGATACTGTAGTTGTTGTTGAACCAATCACACCATTGACATGTGGTCTAGGTATCAGTTTCGTTGGATCAATATCATCTCTAGGAGCATCGAGAAATATCTCATATAGTAATTTGGATTGAGAATAAACTACGTCCAGCTATTGAGCTTTAATAATAGCCCACTCTTCGTTTTGAATCCCTGAAAGGGATACATCTTTCACAATGCATGGTTGTAATGACTTAATGAACCCATTTGTTAAAAATTCATATGGAATTTGGGATTTAATCAAAATCCTTCTTCTCCTCCATTTATGTATGTGATCGGAGATATGTGTAGACTTGTCTTGGAGAAATGAAGTTAATATCTCATTACCAGTTTCATAGTGGACCAATAACTGAAAATGGTTCAAAAGCTTCATTCTGATGGCATCAAAAGTTTGGAAAGAAGCTCGTGGTAACTCAATGTACCACTTTGCTTCCATCCCAGTCAAAGTGTATTGCAAGAGTCTAAGTCTAATATAATCATCCATCAGTGAGTTGGATGAACACCATAGATGAAAATTCATCACATGGTTTGTAGGGTATTCCTTAGGTTTACCTTCAAACTTAGGAATGTTGGAAGGTAACTTTGTAGGGAGGGGTTTCCAACCGAAGTTATGAAGGACTGGATCACTGATCAACTTTGATAAATCATGAAAATTTAGAGTAGCCAAAAAAGGTAACCTTGTTTGTGCCAAGGTATTCCGGGATCTAGGATTGTTAGGTGTCCACTTATTTGTGTTTAGAATGTTGAAAATTTGATTGTATTGACTGCAGTTTTGCTTGAATTTAGGCTACGACGGGTTGGTTAAACAATCATGATATTCCACCTAATTTTCCTGTATGTTTATTTTCTATTAATGAATCAAGGGTTGGGTTTACTAAACTTGGTACACTTGTCCCCAAAAGAGGAGGATTTTCAAATGGATAAGATTGTCCGAAAGGAACTCCTATGCTAGTTCCCCGTATTCCAACAATATTACAATAAGAAAAATTTGACGAGAAAGGGTTACTAACATTCCCCCCCCCCATACCCTGGTAGGATGGATTTATCTATGGCATAGTGAAACCACTAGTAGCACCTAAGACATGGGTGGGATTAGGACAAGAGAAAATTCCACTAGTAGGAACAGAAGGGACACTGCCCACTATAGTAGTGTAAGTTGACTGAGGCATTGTAGTCAATATGGACTGAAACCTTGAAAATTTCATTCCAAAAGAGAAAGGATTTGTTCTATGGAAACCATAAGAAGGTCCTCCAGTTAAAATAATTGATGAAGGTGGAGTCCATTCATAACTAAGAGTTGATGATGCATTTGCATCACCTCTTTGTATTGGTGTAACTCTAAATGTGGGGGTTAGTTCCCCAATACTTGATGTTTCACTAGTGTTGGCCATAGGTGACCAATGGAATGAAGGACTGCTAGGTCCAGGAATCTCAAACTCAATTCCTTCAGTAAAGTTTGGATTTTGGGAAGGATTTAAAAATCATGAAGGATCGGTAAGATCCTCAATGGAAGGAAGTTCTAAGTGCTCTTCTAGATGAGAAGAAACTACTAAGGGAGAGTTACGAATCTATCCTTCAGTGTCACTAAAATGACCTTCCTTTGATGAAGATTTCAATTATGTAGAACTAAAATTGTTCTCTTCATTGGGTTGTTGGGTGTTTGGTTCCTCATTCTCTTCTTCTACCCCCTGATGGGGTGTACTATTGTAATCCATCCTTCACCTGGGAATAGGAACTTATTTCTATTTAGGAGAGTGTCCTTTTGATCTATGAGATATGTGCATAGGTTGATCGGACAAAGTGGCTTGCATAAGGCACACAATAGAGGTCTAAAAAAATAAAAACAACAACCGAATGCAATAAGGCACAAAATAGAGGTCTAAAAAATAAAAACAACAACCAACATGCACTAAAAATTTCCTATGGGATTGCAACAAGCAGACAACCCACACAATTAAAAGCACTAGGATGGCAATGCCATTCACTGTGGAGCTAACGATAGGTTCTCCAAAATATTATCTTGGGATGATTAGGGTCAAAGCTATGCGCGTTTCCCTTCTTGGTGCGAGTGTTTTGCTAGATAAATCTGTAAAACACCCTCCAAGGGTACTAATGCTCTAGTCACTAGGTTCATCCAAGGTGGTTGCAGAAAATCCTTTGCTAGAACCTTTATATGGCCCTAAAGATAGGATTCTAAGGCTACCAATGTCACAAACATTAATAAAATAGTAAATAAATATAAACTAACAATTAATTAATAACAATAATAATTATAATTATTCTAAGAGGACACGAATCCTCTCAAAAGGTGCCTAACTATAACATCCCGGAAAAATCACAAAAATTTAAAACTTTTCTACGTGACATTTATTGCTTATTTAATAAATACGGAAATATAAAAATGCATGAAATGTTATCTTGCTGTATTAAATGCCATACTGGTTTATTAAGTAAAAAATTGCGACAAACAGATTTCAGCTTATGACTTGATGTGATCCAAATTTAGTTGTGCTGTTACCAATTCTACTGTTGTTATTTATAAATGTTGAAACAACTGTTTGACTAATGTACTTTTGTTTGATTAATGAAGGGGTATTACGGACACCCCGAGGCTTACTTAGCATTCGTGCTAAAGCATGTGCTTTTCATACTTGTGACAGTTTTACAGGTAAGGGTTTATTCTACGACGAGTGATCATCTATTTTTTAGTAAATCTCTTTTGCCAATAATTGAAGAGATAAAGACTTTAAGCGTCCTATCGGTGAGGATCTTGATTTGAGACTTAAAATATTTCAAGTTTATGATATCTGAGAATGACTATTTAAGAAGACAGTATATTTCACCTTCTGAATTCTATAAGCTCGTAAATGAATTTATAAGAGATCTGTATCGATCGTGACTTGTGTTTATACTCAGAAAATAAAGTAGTTTCCAATCATGATGAGCTGTAAGTAAGTGTCTAACTTCTTCCTCCGTAGCAATTTGTAGAACATTCTATGTATAAAATTCACTATCATGTCTAAGGTCTAAACCTTACGATGGTGGTAATAGATTGTGCTAAATCCACTCACCAATTTGTAAGATAATTTTATTTGATTATCTACTTATTCCATTTATAATTCTTATGGAAATATTATCGACCCATTATAACTAATGGTTGTTTGTATTAATAACAAACTATGGTGTAATTTATCGCTTGTGTGTTATGTACATTGTTTTAACCTATGCAATACTATACTAGTTGCATAGATACTATGTGCACACGATGATACAATGCAAATGATATGAAAATGTATGCAAATAATGTGATGCTATGCAAACGTTGTGTTTCTATATAACATTAGCACAGAACTACCCTAACTTTATAAACATTATAGTGACAGGGTTTGGATACGATCTTACCAATGCAATATCTAATGTAATGAATGTTACGATTTGATTTTTAATATGTCACAGGTTGGCAATTAATAATGCTGCCCTGAGCATTGAATATATACAACCGCCAGGTGGGGAATTTCCATTGCGGATGGCATAGTGAGCCTCGTTCATGTGTCATAACCATGACAATGTCCAACCTTGTGCTGATGTGTAGACCTGCTAGTTCGAAGATTTACTAGCTGGCTCTTACGTGGTAGTGGTAATGATGCTTCATTAAATGAGTTAGGTTGCTTGGTGTTTGTGAAATCTATCCTGGAATCTGCACCGTTGATTGATGAGGAAATCAATGGACAAGAGTAAACCCTACCACCACTATGATATTGTGTTTAATGAATACTATTTTCTCTTGGCATTCGAGGTTATTGTTTTTGAGTTTGGCCGACAGGCTGAGCATTCGTAGGTCTTTCTGTTGAGTGTTTTTGAACTGTGAGGCCTGGGTTTTGAACCCGTGACCAACGAAGGTTATAGAACAGAACTTCTCCAGGTTCAGTGATGAAGGTTTTGGGTGTGGCTCAATCCATGGACCTATTGAGAGTCTTTCTAGGTTCAAAGGATGGTTAGGTTTTCATCTTAGGTTGTACCGGTTTCGATACTGAATAACTGTTTAGAAGTATAGTTTATAGCACTATGTTTGTTCCTTCCACGAACAATATCTTATGATGAAAGGATTTTGTCTCTGTCGGGTGCTTACTCCTGTTATGAACCATCATTTTCAAAGGTAATGTATTTAGAAACTAACGCTGTAACTTTCATGCATGAGTACTACAGTTGATTGAATTCATTATCGTAATATTTTCTGTCAGGGTTATTGGTTTTAACCACATCTATACTATTGTTGCAGGTGTAGTATGCAAGAGTCACTCCAATTTGGTGTTTGGAGGTTGGAGATAGCAGCCTCGGAGGTTTCCTTGAATCTCTGTGTGAATGAGGAGGATGGCCTTCATGTATGTTTAATCTATGTAAATATGTTTAACTCAGAGATGTTTTGTACTCTGCCGAGATAGGGTTTGTAAACTTTGTTTTTAAAGGAATATGGGGAGGATAAAACCTCGACCCACGTGACAAAACCATAGTGATTTGTGAAATGTAAATCCTACTAGTTAAGTTTCGAGCTTTGTCACGTTTATAAATGAGAAGAAAGGTTTACGATTTTCAGTTGCTTTAGCTATTTGGTTTCATCGTTTTGGGATTGAACCATGATCATATTTTGTAGCTCATCGATGATGTGAAAATGTACAATGTTTTGGCAATTTCTGTGTTTAACTTGGTTATAGATTGATGGTGAAAGTTTTGTGAACAATAATACGACTGTTTGTCTTATAAGGATAATGGATAGATGGATTTGTGGATGAGGCTTACGGCTTGTATGTACTTTGTTTATTTAAAACAATGTTGCTGTGTCTCAAAAGAATAGGAAGATATTTCCAATGCTAGGGTTTAGCCTTTGTTTGGAATAAAAGGTTTAACAAGGGTGTTAATGAAAGTCTCGGTATAAGCCCGTGTTCACTAACTCCTTCAGTTATTCTGGTAAGTAAATCTTAAACGATCTACATGCATGATTTGGGTTTACACGTTTCTTGTAATTGTTTTGTTTACAAAAAGGAAATGTTTACTGTGAGTAAAGATAAGAAAACGATAGTGAGCTTGTTCATCTGACTTGATTCTGTAACAGCATTTGAATATGCAATTTTTTCAAAGTTATGTTTGCATGCAAAAGAAAAACATTAAACCCTAGCTCTATGATAAGGGACTTTGTTTGATTTTTCTACTCTAAATGTACAGTAACGGAATTATCAGTAGTAATAGTAGATTGGAAAGAATTTAAGATGTAAATATTTCAGAAAACCTTAAGTTGGTAATGTGGTGTTCTCTTCATTGTCTATTGGTCCTATATATGCATTAATGATAATAACAACAATTATAATATTCTTTGAATATAAACATTTGAAAAGAATAGAAATGGATTCTACTATAAACTATGATGTTTAAACAAAATTAGATTTACTGTCTTTATGGAAGGAATGGAAATAAGGAGAGTACTGTGAATAAAATAATGTAATTACTGATAATAATGAACAACAGATAATTTAAACAGAATATATAAAACAATACTTCCATCACCATGGAAGTTTTCCTATCATATCTAATCGACCTTAATCTGTTTTTGTACTGGAGTACAATGCTATTCTTTTTTGCATGGGGAAAAATACAGAAACTATTTCATTTAGTTATTTCGAATTTATACAGAATCATTAACATACATAGGAACTGAAATGACTTAGAAATAAATAGTGAAAGTTAAAATAACAGAACTGTAAATATACAAAATAGATAACAGAACTTGAAATGAATTAGATAAGACAATAGAACCTATAAATGGCGATAGGGCCGACAAACACCCAAGGAGGCCTGTTCCTCCCAACCTGCTTCAGAAGAAGCAGCTCAATTGCTGACTTCTAATGAACCCCCAAGCCTGCTTACTGATCCAGTAAGTGGGTGGAATCTGTGTAGAAGCAAGGCACTCAAAAATACCTTCTGCACTCGGTATCAACCTCCTAAAACAAATGCCTTCTCCACTCAGCATCAAAATCCTGAACTCAATAAGAGTTTCACAGACTCACAACATGATCAACAACAACATATCCCCTCATCAAATTTCTTGGGTGCAAACACAGCAAAACCCCAAGGTAAATTTCCTCGTCAGGAAAAGTGATGATCCTCAGTTCAATATTTGATGGCTATTATATAGACTGCCTAGGTCTTTTAGTGGCCAGTTTAGAATAAATGAGCCTCAAGCTCCAGTCCCATCTTTCAGGGCACTATGAGCACATTTCAAGGGAGTTGTCCCATACCAATAGCTGGTTAGTTTCATCATGATGCTGCCACTTGTCCATTTCCTTCTACCCCATATTCCATTCTACCTAGTGGATCAGTAACCACTCTTTCAACAGTCCTCTTAGGTGTTTGTCTCCTATTTTATTTATTAAATAATAATATATTGTGCAAATTACAGTCATCCTTGGACACATATCCAATATAAACTTTACAATAAAAGTTGTTTCTAAACACAAAATGTTTTCCAGCTTAAAGGGTATGTTACAAACACCCCCTCTTAAGCTCAACATCATCCTCGATGTTGCTTATTCATCATCAATTTCCTCATGGAACAGAACTGGATATGCTAGCCGCATATTACTTTCCAGTTCCCAAGTAGCTTCATCAGGGCTAAGGTGCTTCCATTGCACCTTTACCTGCCCTATGGTGCGATTCCGAAGCATAATTTCCCTCTGGTCTAGAATACAGTCCGGTTCCACCTGAAAATATCCTTTGGGTTCCACCTGTATGTCATTCCAATTTAGCACATGAGTAGCATCGTGCACATACTTCTTTAAAACATAAACATGAAAAACATTGTGGATTTTTAAATTTTATGGAAATGCCAATTGATATGCAATAACTCCTATCCTTGATAGGATTTCAAATGGTCCACAATACCTCAGTGCTAATTTAGCACAGCTCCCAAGCTTCAAAGAACTTTTCTTGGGCTTTACCTTTATGAAAACATGGTCTCCTACCTGAAATTCTCTTTCTGTGCGTTTCAAATCAGCATAGCTTTTTTTTCGATCTTGGGAAACTTTTAAGTTACCTTGAACCTGTTTCATAGTTAGCTCTATTTCTTTCAATAGATATGGTCCCAACATCAATCTATCTACAGGATTATCCCACGAAATTGGAGTACAACATTTTCTTCCATACAAAATTTCAAATGGACTTAACTTAGCAGATGCTTGATAATTATTATTGTAGGCAAATTCTGCTAAGTGCAAGTAATCCTCCCATTTAGATGGTTGATCTTTAACATATAATCTTAACATATTTTCCAAAATCTGATTTACTCTTTCTGTTTGACCATCAGTTTGCGGATGGAAAGAAGTGCTGAAATTTAACTTAGTATTTAATCCTTTAAACAGTGCTGTCCGAAAGTTACTAGTAAACTTAGAGTCTCGGTCTGAAATAATTACTTTTGGAATTCCATGCAAGTGAAAAATTTGCTTCATGAAAATATTTGCAATGTTAGAAGCCTTGAAAGTAGTTTTAACAGGAATAAAATGAGCAGCTTTGCTAAGTTTATCAAAAACAACCATAATTGAGTCATTCTGCTTCTAATTTTTAGGCATACCTGTAATAAAGTCAATGCTTATGATCTCCCACTTCCATTCTGGAATTGGTAAGGGCTGCAATAGCCCAACTGGATGTTGATGTTCAGCTTTAATAGTCTGATAGTCAAAGCATCTAACTATATATTCAGCAACTTCACTCTTCATGTTAGGCCAAAAATACTCTTTTCTTAACATAGTGATCATTTTCTGATAACCAGGATGTTCTGAATAAGGACTCTTGTGAATTTCATCTAAAATAAGCAACTTAACTTTCGAAAAATGAGGCACATAAATTCTGTTTTTGTAAGTTAAGAAGCCTTTTTCATTAATACTGTAATCTGTTATAACATTTTCAGATGAATTTTCAGTCACTTTATCATGTATTTTTTGGTAATTTTCGTCTTGCTTAATTCCTTCTTCGATCTGATTTTCGAGATCAGTTTTAAAAGTACTGATTGCTGCCACAAAAATTAATCTAGCATTTCTGTTCAATGCATCAGCAACCTTATTTTCCTTTCCATTAATGTGATGGATCTCAAAATCGTACTCGCTAAGGAAAGCTAACCACCTAGCTTCCCTTGCGTTCAGATTTGTTTGATCCAGTAAATACTTTAAGCCCTTATTATCAGTCATTAAGATGAATTTTCTTCTGATCAAGTGATGGTGCCACATCTTTAAAGCATGTATCATGGCTGCCAACTCAAGATCATATGTTGCGTAATTCTTTTCATGTATTTTTAACTTCCTTGACTGAAAAGCAATTGCATGACCCTCTTGACTTAAGACCCCTCCAAGTCCTTTGTTGCATGCATCAATGCATACGACGAAATCCTTATTAGGATCTGCAATTTTTAAGATGGGTGCAGTAGTTAACAATTCTTTCAAGTTATTAAAGCTATCTTGACACTTTTGATCCCATATGAATTTCTTCCCTTTCTTCTGCAAAGAAGTGATGGGGCTAGCAATTCTAGAGAACCCTTCGATAAACTTTCTATAAAACCCTGTTATTCCCATGAATGACCGTACATCAGTTACATTTTTTGGGATAGGCCTCATTTATTGCTTTTATTTTATCAGGATCAACAGAAATACCATCTTTTGAAATTATATGACCCAAATACTGAATTTTATCTTTATATAAATCACACTTACTAAACTTAGCATAAAGTTGGTGATCTCTAAGTACTTGTAAAATGATTTTTAGATGTTCATCATGCTATTCTTTAGTCTTTGAGTAAATCAGGATGTCATCAATCAATACCACTACAAACTTATCCAAATATTTATGCAGAACGTTGTTCATTAAACACATGAACACTGCAGGTGCGTTAGTTAGCCCAAAAGGCATAACTACGAACTCGTAGTGTCCATAACGCGTTCTGAATGCAGTTTTGAATATGTCCTCGTTTTTTATCCAGATTTGATGATAACCTGACCTTAGATCAATTTTAGTGAATATCTCTACTCCGCGTACTTGATCAAATAGATCATCTATGCGGGGTAAGGGATACCGGTTATTAATTGTCATTTTATTAAGCTGACGGTAGTCAATGCACAAATGCATGGTACCGTCTTTCTTTTTAACAAATATTACTAGTGCTCCCCAAGGGGACACACTGGGCTATATGTAGTTTTTATCTATTAATTCTTTCAGCTGAGATTTTAACTCATTTAACTTTAGAATATTCATCCTATAGGGGGCCTTTGAGTTTGGTATCGCACCGGGTACTAACTCAATGGTGAAGTCAAGTTCTCTTTTCGGAGGTAATCCTGGAATTTCTTCCGGGAATACATCAGAAAAGTCCCTAAGGATGGGAATATCTTCTAGTTTTAACTTGTCTTCTTTAGATGTACATTCATCATTAACAACATTAATAGCAAACACTTTACAACCTTTTCTAGCAGCTCTCTTTACTTGTAAGGCAGAAATATGCCTTATTGAAATCTGCCTATGAATTCCTTTTACTGTTTCTGAATTACCTTCATTATTTATACAAGTAAAAGATTTATCATAACAATTTAATATAAATCTATGTTGTTCAATCCAATCCATGCCAATTAACATATCATATGAACCTAAGGGTAAAACATTCAGATTAACTTTCGTTTTCAACTGATTTAAAAATACTTCACAATTCTGAACAAAATCTGTAACCTTTCTTTTAGTTCCTGTTGCAAGCTGAACTAACCATGCATTATCGAATTTTTCTGTTTTTAGCTTGCAACGATTTACTAAAGTAGGTGAAATATAACTTAGATTTGCACCAGGATCTATTAAAATAGAAATAAACTCATTTTGTATCATACCTTCAATTTCGACCATGGATGTTTGATGGTCCGCTTGGCGATTCTCCAATGCTGCATTTATCCTGGGCATTTCTCTTGCGATGTCTCCAACTGTAGGTTCTGCTTGCATAGTATGTATGTTGTTGGTTGTCCTCTTGTTGCATGGGAAATCTTCTCTCTTGTGTGGTCATCCACATTCATAGCACTTTATGGGTCCTTTCTACTCAGTGTACCTATTGTTATTGTTGTTATTATTATTGTTGAGATTATTAGGTACATTCCTTGCAGCAGTAGTGTTCTGAGATGTATTATTTCGATTATTATTAGGAAAATTTCTATTATTAAAGTTTTTCTTAAAACCTCTAGCATTCTGATTAAATTTCTTCTTTTTATAGTCATACTGATTAGTTTTACTGTTCTTCTAGCCAGTTGTTCCTTCTCTTTTTCTGTTTTCGTCAAAACAAAAATTTGCCTTCCTCATAGCCTCTTCCAAAGTGGAAGGATTATCATACTCAATACGATCTTTTATATTAAACGGTAAACAACTGAGAAACCTTTGCACTTTAGGTTTTTCCTCAACCATGTAGGGTACGTACCTTAGTAAGCTAAGAAACTTGCTGCATAGTTTTTTCATGTTCATTGTACCCAACTTTAAGTCGTAAAACTCCTTTGATTTATCCTCAAAATACTGTTCAGACAAGAACTTCTTTTTAAACAAACTTTTAAACATAGTCCAAGTTACTTCTTTTTCTTTTATGCTCTTGATTCTTTTAAGATCCTGCCACCAGATATTTGTCTTTCCGGTTAGATTTTAAATAGCCATCTTGGCTTTCAGTTGAGAAGAGTAGTCATAAATATTAAAGTACTTTTTCATCCTAGATAGCCAAGCTTCTGCTGTCTCACCCTTCTCACTTTCGCCATTAAAAGTAGGTGGCTTAATCTTTTTAAATTTACCAGTAATCTATTCATGATGCTTATGTTTTCTCTTTTTAGAGCATCACTCTCTGTTACTGCTGTCATAATTTACATCATCATTACCTGAATCAGACTTAGAAGATGAGTGACTGTTCCTTTTATCGTTTCTTGTTTTCCTATGCTTATGTTGGTGGGACATTATTTCAGAATTAGCTCTAAATTCTAATTTTCTGCCTCTTTCATCACTGTGACAGTTTCCTTTTAAATTCTGCTGTAACTCTTTTTGTGCCTTTAGGATTCATTCATTTTCTTCTTTAACAGCTTTTAACTCAGATTTTAAATACTGCACAGTTCATAAAATTTTAGAAGACTGGTTGTTTAACTCAATGTAAATTCCTTCAGTGTTATTATGATTAATTCATTCATTATGATGAGATCTGTCTTCTGCTGATTCCTCTGGTATTTCCATACCTACAATTAAAAATAAATATGTTCTGTGCAAAAATGAAATTAAATTGCAAAAGTTAGTAACATAAACTTTCTGATTTATTTTTTTGTTTGCGTGCATGAGCCTCATTCAGGCCTAGATTTTGAACTTGCGCTCTGATACCACATGTAACATCTCGGAAAAATCACAAAAATTTAAAACTTTTCTACGTGAAATTTATTGCTTATTTAATGAATACGGAAATAGAAAAATGCATGAAATGTTATCTTGCTGTATTAAATGCCATACTGGTTTATTAAGTAAAAATTTGCGACAAATAGATTTCAGCTTATGACTTGATGTGATCCGAATTTAGTTGTGTTGTTACCAATTCTACTGTTGTTATTTATAAATGTTGAAACAACTGTTTGACTAATTTAATTTTGTTTGATTAATGAAGGGGTCCTATGGACACCCCGAGGCTTACTTAGCATTCGTGCTAAAGCATGTGCTTTTCGTACTTGTGACAATTTTACAGGTAAGGGTTTATTCTACAACGTGTGATCATCTGTTTTTTAGTAAATCTCTTTTGCCAATAATTGAAGAGATAAAGACTTTAAGCATCCTATCGGTGAGGATCTTGATTTGAGACTTAAAATATTTCAAGTTTATGATATCTGAGAATGACTATTTAAGCAGATAGTATACTTCACCTTTTGAATTCTATAAGCTTGTAAATGAATTTATAAGAGATCTGTATCGATCGTGACTTGTGTTTATACTCAGAAAATAAAGTAGTTTCCAATCATGATGAGTTGTAAGTAAGTGTCTAACTTCTTCCTCTGTAGCAATTTGTAGAACATTCTATGTATAAAATTCACTATCTTGTCTAAGGTCTAAACCTTACGATGGTGGTAATAGATTGTGCTAAATCCACTCACCAATTTGTAAGATAATTTTATTTGATTATCTACTTATTCCATTTATAATGCTTATGGAAATATTATCGACCCATTATAACTAATGGTTGTTTGTATTAATAACAAACTATGGTGTAATTTATCGCTTGTGTGTTATGTGCATTGTTTTAACCTATGCAATACTATACTAGTTGCATAGATACTATGTGCACACGATGATACAATGCAAATGATATGAAAATCTATGCAAATAATGTGATGCTATGCAAACGTTGTGTTTCTATATAACCTTAGCGCGGAACTACCCTAACTTTATAAACATTATAGTGACAGGGTTTTGATACGATCTTACCAATGCAATATCTAATGTAATGAATGTTACGATTTGATTGTTAATATGTCACAGGTTGGCAATTAATAATGTTGTCCTGAGCATTGAATATATACAACTGTCGGGTGGAGAATTTCCATCGTGGATGGCATAGGGAGCCTCGTTCACGTTTCATAACTGTGACAATGTCCAACCTTGTGCTGATGTGTAGACCTGCTGGTTCGAAGGTTTACTAGCTGTCTCTTATGTGGTAGTGGTAATGATGCTTCATTAAATGAGTTAGGTTGTTCGGTGTTTGTGAAAACTATCCTGGAATCTCCACCGTTGATTGATGAGGAAATCAATGGACAAGAGTAAACCCTACCACCACTACGATATTGTGTTTAATGAATACTATTTTCTCTTGGCATTCGAGGTTATTGTTTTTGAGTTTGGCCGACAGGCTGAGCGTTCGTAGGTCTTTCTGTTGAGTGTTTTTGAACTGTGAGGTCTGGTTTTTTAACCCATGACCAACGAAGGTTATAGAATAGAACTTCTCCAGGTTCGGTGATGAATGTTTTGGGTGTGGCTCGATCCATGGACCTGTTGAGAGTCTTTCTGGGTTCAAAGGATGGTTAGGTTTTTGTCTTAGGTTGTATCGGTTTCGATACTGAATAACTGTTTATAAGTATAGTTTATAGCACTGTGTTGGTTCCTTCCATGAACAGTATCTTACGATGAAAGGATTTTGTCTCTGTCGGGTGCTTACTCTTGTTACAAACCATCATTTTCAAAGGTAATGTATTTAGAAACTAACGCTGTAACTTTCATGCATAAGTACTATAGTTGATTGAATTTGTTATCGTAATATTTTCTGTTAGGGTTATTGTTTTTAACCACATCTATACTATTGTTGCAGCTGTAGTATGCAAGAGTCACTCCAATTTGGTGTTTGGAGGTTGGCGATAGCTTCACCATCCGGTAAGCCTCGGAGGTTTCCTTGAATCTCTGTGTGAATGAGGAGGATGGCCATCATGTATGTTTACTCTGTGTAAATATGTTTAACTCAGAGATGTTTTGTACTCTGCCCAGATAGGGTTTGTAAACTTTGTTTTTAAAGGAATATGGGGAGGATAAAACCTCGACCCACATGACAAAACTATAGTGATTTGTGAAATGTAAATCCTACTAGTTAAGTTTCGAGCTCTGTCACATTTATAACTGAGAAGAAAGGTTTACGATTTTCAGTTTCTTTAGCTATTTGGTTTCATCATTTTTGGATTGACCCATGATCATATTTTGTAGCTCGTCGATGATGTGAAAATGTACAATGTTTTTGCAATTTCTATGTTTAACTTGGTTATAGATCGATGGTGAAATTTTTGTGAACAATAATACGATTGTTTGCCTTATAAGGACAATGGATAGATGGATTTGTGGATGAGGCTTACGGCCTGTATATACTTTGTTTATTTAAAACAATGTTGTTGCGTCTCAAAAGAATAGGAAGACATTTCCAATGCTAGGGTTTAGCCTTTGTCTGGAATAAAAGGTTTAACAAGGCTGTTAATGAAAGTCTCGGTATAAGCCTGTGTTCACTAACTCCTTCAGTTATTCTGATAAGTAAATATTAAACGATCTACATGCATGATTTGGGTTTACATGTTTCTTGTAATTGTTTTGTTTGCAAAAAGGAAATGTTTACTGTGAGTAAAGATAAGAAAACGATAGTGAGCTTGTTCATCTGACTTGATTCTATAACAACATTTGAATATGCAATTTTTTTAAAGTTATGCTTGCATGTGAAAAAAAAACATTAAACCCTAGCTCTATGATAAGGGACTTTGTTTGATTTTTCTACTCTGAATGTACAGTAACGGAATTATAAGTAGTAATAGTAGATTGGAAAGAATTTAAGATGTAAATATTTCAGAAAACCCTAAGTTGGTAATGTGGTGTTTTCTTGATTTTCTATTGGTTCTATATATGCATTAATGATAACAACAGCAATTATAGTATTCTTTGAATATATACATTTGAAAAGAACATAAATGGATTCTACTATAAACTCTGCTATTTAAACAAAATTAGATTTACTGTCTTTATGGAAGGAATGGAAATAAGGAGAGTACTATGAATAAAATACTGTAATTACTCATAATAATTAACAACAGATAATTTAAATAGAATATATAAAACAATACTTCCATCACCATGGTAGTTTTCCTATCATATCTAATCGACCTTAATCTATTTCTGTACTGGAGTACGATGCTATTCTTTTTTGCATGGGGAAAAATACAGAAGCTATTTCATTCAGTTATTTCGAATTTGTAGAGAATCATTAACTTACATAGGAACTGAAATGACTTAGAAATAAGTAGTGAAAGTTAAAATAACAGAACTGTAAATATACAAAATAGATAACAGAACTTGAAATGAATTAGATAAGACAATAGAACCTGTAACTGGCGATAGGGCCGACAAACACCCAAGGAGGCCTGTTCCTCCCAACCTGCTTAAGAAGAAGAAGCTCAACTGCTGACTGCTAATGAACCCCCAAGCCTGCTTACTGATCCAGTAAGTGGGTGGAATATATGTAGAAGCAAGGCACTCAAAAATACCTTCTCCACTCGATATTAACCTCCTGAAACAAATGCCTTCTCCACTCAGCATCAAACTCCTGAACTCAATAATAGTTTGGTAGAATCACAACATGATCAACAACAGCATATCCCCTCATCAAATCTCTTGGGTGCAAACACAGCAAAACCCCAAGGTAAATCTCCTCATCAGGAAAAGTGATGACCCTCAGTTCAATATTTGATGGCTATTATATAGACTGCCTAGGTCTTTTAGTGGTCAGTTTAGAATAAATGAGCCTCAAGCTCCAGTCCCATCTTTTAGGGCACTATGAGCACATTTCAAGGGAGTTGTCCCATACCAATAGCTAGTTAGTTGCATCATGATGCTGCCACTTGTCCATTGCCTTCTACCCCAGATTCCATTCCACCTAGTGGATCAGTAACCACTCTTTCAATAGTCCTCTTAGGTGTTTGTCTCCTATTTTATTTATTAAATAATAATATATTGTGCAAATTACAGTCATCCTTGGACACCTGTCCAATATAAACTTTACAATAAAAGTTATCATAATGTTTCTAAACACAAAGTGTTTTCCAGCTTAAAGGGTATGTTACACTAACAATACATAAAAGAGGCCCTCAATGTAATATTATTAATCACATTCAATTATTATTCAATATGTATTATTTATGAAGATGGATCTCTTCTTTATCTAGATACAAATTCTCCACAACACACGGATTAATTGTTACATTGGTATCTGAGCCCCTTCTTGGGAATTTCGTTGATTTGGATTTTGGCCAAATAATTTGAGAGTTTCTCCAAATTAGGTCTTTGACCTAAAGAAAATAAAAATAAAAATAAAAGAAGAAGATAAAATAAGTAAGAACAAGAAGTAAGAATAACATTCATGAAACCACACATGGTTTTATGAAAGTGCACACAGTTTTGTGAGCCCTTGGTTTTATAAAACCAACTCTCAGTTTTATCAAGAAACCAACTCACACCCTTGGTTGGATATTATTAAAAAAAAAACCTTATAATAAATACATATAATAATATTATTATTTACATATAATAATATTATTATTTACAAATAATAATTATTATTATATTGCTTTAATTACTTATTATTATCTTGAGTTCATTAATAATAAATAATTATGATTATTAATTAATCAAGTTCCACATAAATCACTGGGAAATTTTTTACGTTGGCCATGAGGTCAAAATGGGAAGAAATGGATATGGTTTTTGATGAGAAAAAGAAAAAGATGGACGAGATGTTTGATCGTATGAAACAATCAATGATAAAAGCTACTCAAAAAGCTATTAACAACGCCTTCAATAAAGTAACCCAACAAAGGATATCAAAGTCTTCTCAAGACAAGGACTCAAACCCTAAATCTAAATCTGATGTTCAAAGCCCTGAAGAAAAACTAGATAAAGAACATAAAAATGATGAAAAGTAGGAAGATATAGAAAATCATTATGGCAACCAAGATGAGATTAATAATATTAATCAAGATAAGAAACAAGACAAGGATACATAATATCCTAGTGATGACGAAAATAACAATGATCTATATGATAAAGATGGAGATGATATTGACCAAGTTTGCGAGAAGAGCCAAGCTAGTGTTGCTGATAGTAAAAATGTTCAATGTAATGATAAGGGATCGATCCCACAGTGTGCAAAAGAAATCAAATCATAGAAATCAAATATTTTGGATTTAAACTATACCTTGACTGTCCTCTCACCTCAAAAGAACATTAGTAAGAACAAATATAAGATTAATTAGACACAAGTTAAGATTGGCATCAAGTCTGTCAAGTCTCTCTAGTTGATGACAAGAAGAGTTAAGATCTATAACCAATTAAGTGGTAAAAGCATAAATGAAACTTCACTGAATATATATTTAATGCAGATTCTAAAGCAAAAGAAACAAAAGGAAGTAATGGTCGTAATCAAACTTGCATGTCTCAAGTCATCAGTTCGACATAGATCCGTAATTAAAAAAAATGACATCAACAAACTAAGCTTTGAAGACAAAGCTTCCCTTAAGGGGAAGGCAATGTCACAGACATAAATAAAATAATAAATAAATATAAACTAACAATTAATTAATAATAATTATAATTATTTTTATTCTAAGAGGACACAAATCCTCTCAAAAGGTGCCTAACAATATATAAAAGAGGCCCTCAATGTAAGATTATTCATCACATTCAATTATTATTCAATATGTATTATTTATGAAGATGGATCTCTTCTTTATCCGGATACGTATTCTCCATAACACATGGATTCAGTGTTACAACCAATCTGCATATTGAGTCCAAGGGAACAATTGCAGGTCGGGATCGTACGTATGGGAAGGGTAACTAATCTTGAAACTCTACAACAACACTCTGTATTGTCAAAAATCCTCGTACACGTAAAATCCCTAGTTGATGCTCGATTAAGTATTGGAGGGATCTCTCTGCAACTTAACCTTAGATGACCTCGTGCTTGAATCTTGTGGTAGAGGAGCTTGCCAATCAAACCCTTATGTTGTTGTATTTCCTCCCTTATGAAATACACCTATGTTTTGACAAGTTTAAGTGGTCTTGGAGGAGTTAACTCACAACTCTCTACCTCCAAAAACCTAGCTTAGCTATTAGGTGTGTTTTTAAACTAGAATAAAACCTAAGATCCTATCTCAAATTTCTTATTGCTTGTTAAAAATATATTGTTAAGAATTTTTCAAAGAAAAATTTTGCATCTAAAAGAAGTATGAATGTAGCTTAATGCCCTTTCAACTCCTTTTAATTGAAAAATATTGCAACCTCCCTATACTACAATGCTCTTTTAATTTTCCATGATCTCATGTGATGCAAGCTTTATACAATGCAAGCCTTGATGAAAGGCACAAATTATTTGTTTTTCCTTTTTGTGTTAAATAAAAAGAAATACACTTTTTGTTTTTAAAAATAAAATGCAATTTTTATACAAAAATTGAATCTTGCAACTATCTACAAATCTATTAATAACACAAGATCGAATATTTATGTTTTCTTTTATCATATATAAAGAGACAACACTACAAATAACTACACCTAAATACAAATGCAAACAACCCATATAATCTCTATCATGCAAGCATAAGCAACCACAAACTTACAAAATTTTGGTATGCTTCCTAATCCAACTAGAGAAAAGTATATCATAAGACTTATAAACTCCAATCAAGAAGGAAACCTACTCATTTACATTGTTTGGGAAGGATTGATTCCGCACCTCACTTGTGCAATTAGAGACCGAGATAACCTCCAAACCTAAGATTCTACTTTATAAGAGGAATAGAAGTACACAACTTGGAGAGGAAGAAAATGATACCAACAACTGAACTTGGCAATTTGGTCTTAATTCTCAAAATATCATATTGAAATACAAGCAAGAAAGCTATAGTATCCATTCACAAAAAAATTGTAGTAGTATGCACATGGTCTGCACCTTCTCCAAAATTGTCCAACATAAAGTTTTAATGGAAATAAAAACTCCTCACTCAACAAATCCTTCAATTTTTCTGAAAGGAAAGGTGTTTAAGCATCAATATTGGTTTTTACACTCAAATCAAAAGTCTCAAAAATCTCAAAAGCACTTCAAGTAGAGACAAGACCAAGTCAGAAAGCCACTTGCAAGAACTTGAAAGTCCACATCCAAGCAAGAATTCAACTAGCAAAACCTCAATGAAGACACCAAGAAACTATCTTACAAACTTTAATTCTTGATTGTAATCAATCATAGGCATATGATTCATCAAATCAATGAGAATCTAATTGTCAATAAAGGTGATCAAGAAGGTATTCATAAACAAAATAAAATGTATGAAAATGTATATGAAGCCTATAAAAGACCTCAAAAAATCCTTCAAATCGGTCAGTGCACTCAAGAAATATTCAAGACCAAACTTAAAGTTTAAGCAATTTTTTTTGAAATGGCACCTACAAGAGAACGCGCAACTGTAAGTGTTACAAACGACATATGACACATGAATGTGTAAACCACAACATGCACATAGGTAGGGAAACACGCAACTGCAAATGTTACCACCTGTGCGTGGGTCTTGAAAAATTCAAAAAGTTAAACAACTGAACCAGAACCAAAGGTTTGTGGACAAAATGTGAAATTCTAAATCACAACAGATTAAAGAGTTGAGTATACCCCGCATAGAAAGAATGAGAAGGAAAGTTGAATTAGATTGAAAACTGTAGTAAAAATGAGCAAACAATTAATCATGCATGAGAACTTGGATACGAACAGAATAATGTCACATGATCCAGCAATCATTATAATGAACAATAATGTTACAATGGAGAGAATTTGAATCACCAAGGAAAATTCGAGTCTCATTTGATATAGCATAGGAATTGTCACCACTAGAGTGCTTCGAAAGACCCAAACTCAACTAAACTAAACCTAAGCTCAGTTAACTGAATACAAAATCAGTTAGCTAACCAAGGAAGGAGCATAGGTGTGTTTTTCATGAAAATCAATCAAAAAACAGTGCATGAGGCCACAATCAGTGGCATTCAGAGCACAAACCCCCTACAAGAGTCAGCTAACTCAGGTGGACTAAACTAGAACATTGAGATGGCTCCTAAAATGTAGGGAACTTCCTATAGTGCCCCTAAAATCATGCATGCAAGGTGCATTAGGTAGCTACTACGTCCTGGTGGACATATGCACACCATTTGGTGGCAAATAACATTACTGAGTTGTAGAAAATGGTAAATAATGCAAGTAGGACAAGGATCTAGTATTAAAATATCCTAACACCCACCCTTATTCTAAACTTGTGCATCATAGCCCCTGGTTACTAACACCAAATGTCACCCATACAATCAAATAAATGATGAAAATAAAAAGAACTGTCCATCAACCAAGGAAATGGGGAAAACCCTCATGGAAAAAATTCCCCCCTAAAAAAGGAACAACAGTAGGGAACTCAAAGAACCTCCATACTAAGAAGAGAAGGAAAAAAATTTCCTGAGTGAAATCCTTTGAAAAAATATTGGCAATATTCTCTTATGTAGGATAGCAATGCAGGGGATAGATCTGGATATGGATATGGATTTGCTCCTCTAATGTACCTCCCACTGTGTAGAATTTTTGTTTTCCAAAATGAGTCTTTCAGGAACCCTTCTTGCTACTAGATTGAATCGCTCATTGTGGTCCAAATCATGAACCTTTGAGTACCCTTTTTCAGCCAACCGATATTTTTACTTGGTTGTAGATCCCCCATTGCAAGTCTTTTCAAGGTAGTGTGTATCAAACCCCACCATCATGTAGAACCTATTTGATAGAAGTAGATCTGCATGACAGAGTGCAAGTTTTGAATGATATTGAGATCTGGTGGTTCTATCGTCAGATGGATCCCCAACTGTGTTCTCAGCAGCTAAAGGACTTTGTGAGCCCATATTGGCCTTGGTCATGGATTGGGAGCATGTGTTGTATTTGGATTTGAATATCCTTGAACTTTATTCTCAACATCAAGATCTTGATCCGCATGTTCATTAGAATAGATATCACTCTGATCTTCATCAAATGCCAATGGTGTAGACAGAGAGTATGGAAACAAATGGGAGAATTAATATTCCTTAGAGGCATGGTTTGCAAACCCTTTCGCTATAATCTTCCTCGTAGAGATCTCTACAATCTCAACTATGTCAGGACCAAAGACCAATTTCTTTAGTGAACCTGTGTGAGTCATATGATATACACACAACAAATTTGCTAACAAAGAAGGAAAAAATATAACATTTTTGAAATTCCCATGCTCTATATGTGTTGTTCCCTTCCCTTTAGCAGAGATCTGAGAGTTATCTCCCATGTGAATAATCAGACCATCATTGAGAGCTAGAAAAGAAAATGATTCTTTGGAGGAAACCATGTGGTTGGAGGCTTTTGAATCTATGAGGAAGGCTTGTGATTGTGAAAATATAGCTTTCAGTTCATGGCATCTCTCATGACCATCAGAATCACTTCTAGAATTAGTCTCTCTTGCACCTTCTAGGAGGGCAATGTTATGTTGTTCAAGTAGTTTGGTCATCTGATCTATCTTTTTCTGCAAGCAATATCTCTCTAGGTGGTTTCCTTTCTTCCAATAATTTCATGTCCCCTCATTGATGATTAGTGTAAGGAGTTCTTATCCCAACCAATCCTTTGGGTTGAGTATAATATTTCATGCACTTCGGGTTAATTCTAAAGTTAAGGAATTAATTAGTTAGGAAGTTTAATTTTATTATCCTAAGTTTGAAATGCACTTGGTAGAAGTATTTTTTTATAAATTAGATATTTTTATTTTAGAATAAAGTGGATAATGATCCACAAGTATTCCTTAGAGGATAAGGTTGACTAAGAGGTAACTTGCAAGACAAGAAAAGACAAAAGCAGGACAAAGCATAAAAATAGGACAAAAGCAGGACAAAGCAGAAAAACATGACAAAAGTAGAAAAGCACGATAAAGCAGGAAAGCGAGAAAAAGCAGGACAAAGTAGAAAAGAAGGATAAAGCAGAAAAGAAGAAAAAAGTAGGACAAAGCAGAAAAGCAGTATAAGGTACAAAAGCAAGAAAAATCACGATAGAAAAGCAAACTCAGGAAAAACAAAAGCAAAATTAAAAGAAGAAAGAAAAAACAAAAGCAGAAAGCAAAGCAAAGCATAAAACAAGGAAAAATATAAAGAAGAAATAAAAGAAACCTTATCCACTCCATGAGGGAACCTTAGCCTATCTTACTTGCTCAACAAGTCACCTAAATCTATAAAAGAATGATTACAAATCCATTTCACATCTTTTGATCATTTGTGATTTTAATTGAGTGCAATTTTGCCTCATTGACCTGGGAGATGTGCCCCTTGTCCTAGATGGGATATTTTCCCCATGCTTCTACTGAAAGGATGATGATATATAGTCTTCATCACTGATTTTGTTGCAGGTTTTGAAGCCTGACCTATTGGTTGGTGTTCTCATTGTGCAGTTCAACTCTTAATTCAATATGAACAATGTTGGACGGACGAAATGGAGGTTTTGGTTTCTACCTTTATGATCATTTATGGACATTGATACTTGTTCCATTGCATCTTTATCATCGTTTCTAGTAGGAAACACTTATTGTCTCATCAAAATACGTGTCTGAATGAGCAAGTTATGGCCATTTTATTAGATCTGGGGGTTCGAGTTGTGAAGAATGCACCCTACTTCCTATGAGAGCATGATGGAATTAAGACATTGTAAATAATTTTATTGCAGGTCTTGTGTAATGTCCATTTTTAAGAATTTTATTAAAATTGCAAATTTTTTACTTTTTTCCCTAATTCGACCTTTGACTAGTTTTGATGTCTAGGTCTCCAATTTGCTCCAAATGCTCCCAAATATTCTGAGAAGGTATATGAATGGTATTAGGACTTGAATATGATGTTCAGGGATGATATAGGACCACTAAAATACTTCTGTAAACCCATTTAATATTCTGGACAAAGTATGGAATTTAACTAGCAATTTGAGGTTCAAATCCCCCTAGGGTAAGTACTGAAAATGGCTCTCCAAATGCCTCCAAACCCATTCAAAATTAAGAAAAGAGGTAGGGAATTTCTAAGGGACATTTATAAGGTATCATGTGAAATATTAATTAGTTATTACGTCTATTCTAAACCTATCCCAAACACCAGCAAAATCACTAGTTCGACCTTGGGGGAAATGGCATCAAATCTTCCCTAAATGCAATGAAACTTCACAAAATGACCTCAAATGCTTAGATAATGAATATGAAACTATGAGAATACATCATTAATGTTTTACTTATTCATTCGAATCCATCAACATTACATTGGTTCACAACAAGGTAGTGGGGAAATGGTAATGTTTGTTCATTAAACATTAGACTTACATCATTCCAACTGTATTTTTGACTTGATACACTTATGTAGATGAATAAAAAAGTATATGAATATTATTGCAACATAAATGGGGCATGATAAGCTCCCGTAAATAGTACAATAGCTCACCAAAAGCGCCCTCCCTCAAGGAACAAGAATATGCATTGAAAACTGGAAATGGTTGAGTGAATGAGATGCACTAGAAGAAACCATGAGCTACCCTATAGCTTACACCTGCAAATAAAGACTCCATTAAATCTACATGAAAGACCTAAATGGCCTCTCCACACACCAACTTGGATGGGAATCTTTCACCCTCGAAATTGGCTAATGTAAGAAACTAGTCATCTACTAGCTCTCTCTCTTCACATATGCAATTTCTAAAAATGATCAAAAGATCTTATCATGCTTGATTCATGTATTTTATAAACAAAATTATCCTCCTATGGTTCGAATTCCTCCCATTATCTTCTAGATATTTCCCATTAGGAAAGATTCCACATTATGCCACTTATCTCCCAAGTTCCCAACCTTCCACCTTCTCCAAATTCGATTAGGAGTCTCTTTGGCTTCTCCAACTCCCATGAGTGCCCTCTTGGAGCCTAGTTTTGGGATTGACATGTCATATTGGTCAAATGTTAGCAATCAGGTCTGAAATTTGTCATAGGTGTCATAGATTCTTCATCATTGTTGTCATAAGAGCTAGGGAATCTAGCCCAAGTATCCACAAACTTCTAGTTTGACTCTTCCTCTTCCATGGAGGTTACCATTCCATCCAAATTTGACCTATGATGCTATATGCCGTGTGTATGATCCTACTAAATCATCCAAGAATGTTTTCCTTCTCATGGATTCGAAATGGCAAGAGAGAGATGCCATGTGTCATTGAAAAATCAAGCTAGTATGGGTCCCACATCCTCCATATGTCTTCAAAACCAATTGCCACCTAGAATTTATTTTGAATTTATTTATTCAACATCTTTATTAAATACTTGAACTATTCTAATGTCTAAACATAATTTATTAGCTCCCTTATTACAATTCCAAATGTATCCATCCAACCTAGGGAACTAGTAGGATTGATGGGATTGTATTGATATGCAATTAGTTGAATGGGGACATTACATCCTGTATCTAATTCAAGTATCGTTTTAATATCAGAATAAGTGTCATGAATTCTATGGTTCGAATCTTCAAGCTTCCTGTTGATTTCGAGTGCTAGTTTGTTGTGTTGAGAGGAGATGCGTTCTTGTGATATTTTGAGAAGAATATTGGATTCCATATGATGTATTTACTATCATTATGATACTTTGATATCATTCATAAACTTTAATATTTTAGAAGTCTGAAATATTCTGATTTTTCTACACCCCTTCTAGATTTGCATAGAATTTGACTAGTTTTCAGAATGCACTTGATAAATGAATGAGTCGTGATCCAAATGAATTAATTCTTGTTCTTTGAGTTTTTTAAGATGTCATATCAATTATTCCAAGTCTCATATCATAATTTCATGAGCCTTCATTGATTGTTTGGAAGTCCTGAATTCTAACTAGTTGTGCAATCCTAGTAGGCAATTTTCAGTGTATCTTTGTGAGAATTTATCAGAACCTTATCTAAATTTATGAAATTAAACCTGAATATATATTGAATGTAAATTAATTTTATTTATCCTCCTAAAGTTGTAATCCTTCACCAATATATTCCATTCAATGAATAGTGAAGTACTAGTCTGCATATGGTGGGGTGCCTAGGAGAATTGTAGTATATTTCATCCTTGATTATTTAAACCCATCAATGGTCCCAATCATTTTTTCAGAGGTATTATCATCTATAATATCCCTCATTCCATCTAGAGTGTTTGATCTTTCCCACTGACAATCAAACTAGCTCCCCGAAACCATTGTTTTTAATTGATTCTCCAAAGAAGTAAATTTTTGTATCACTAATCCTGGTTGGTACATTACAGTGGTATTATATCTCTTCCCTCTAATATTTTGAAAAGAAGAATCTCAATTCTATGAATTTGCAGCCATGTCCATGTTCAGTGAGGAAAATTCTTACTCTTATGATGATTTTTATAACCAGTATGATGATGACTATGATGAGAAATAGTAAGAGTACTACAGAAAATATGAGGAATAACATTTCCAAGAGGTAACTTCTACAAGTATCTCCCATCAGATCATCTTTGGAAGGATAAACTATGGTTATTCTTATAGCCATATGTATGGAAAAGTTGCATATTCCACAGTCAAAGATCAACCTACTTGTGAAAAGAGAAGAAAAATATTTGAAGCTTCATTGGATGCATGTGATTCATACTTGATGAGAATTTTTGAATCTACTTCAAAACGAGTCTGCAAATATCTTGATCCTAAGGAAACTAAAGAGAAAAAACAAGGTACAAATCAGCCATATGAAGAAGATGAAGGTACAATCCTTACTAAGGAGGGTTGTAAGCTTGAAGAAGCAACCACTAATTCTACTAAGGATCATCTAGTTCTTGATCACAAAGTCACTATTGAATGGTGCCAAGAAAAGGCATCTACTATTGGTTGTTTAAGTTCTAAAGAGGCATCTATTGATGGATGCTATCACTACTACACATGGCTCAAAATTTCCATGAAATATTTCCACGAATAAGTTAAAATCAAAACTTTTGTGGATAAATAGATAAAAAAATTGAAAACAAATGTTCTGGCCCTCGATAATCATCGTTATAGCGACAAAAGTCCCATTACGTCGCTATAGAGATGATTGTTCGTCGCTATAGAGACATATATGAGTTTGTTGCTATAACGACGCTAAAAGTTACACGTGCAACGTCAACTGTTATCACAATAATGGTCATTGATTTTTTGTTATTTTTGAAATTTTATCATTGTGCATTTTCGCTAGAACCACGATGCTCATTGATCTATAAATACATGTTCTTAAGACATATATCCACAAATTATTTTCTATAGTTGCAACAAATTTTTTGTTGATTGTTCGTTCTGTGATTTTAAGAGTCTGGTATTGGTTTAACACATTGAATTTTTGATCTCCTTCTTTTTCTAGGCTAGTTTGACTACAATGTAATAGTCGTTTTTGTGTTTGTGCCCTTTTTGTTCCAACTAGAGCTTCAATGCAATGGAGGAAACATTTACATAGTTTGGGATTTTTGTGTCGAAATGTAATTTTTTAAATTGTCATTTGTGTTAAAATGTAAAATTTTAAATTTTCATTTCTGTTAAAATGTAATTTTTTAAATGGTCGTTTGTGTTAAAATGATTTTTTTTTTGCTCTTTCTATGTTTTTTACTGGTAGCCTTTGGTTCTATCTAGGTGAATGAAAAATAATAGAAAGGATATCTCTAAGCTATATAGAATTAAAATTAGATATTTCAAGGAAATTATGAATTATGCATATTTTGGATTCATAAATTGTTATGACGTCAAGAAAATCCTAGAATATACCTCTGCCCATTTTAAAATTATTTGCATTGACCTTGGGACTATAAATTTGAATGTTTCCCATGCCCTACTTTAGAGCATTGTACAAAAAATTACAATTGTTGATAAGTCACATAGATAACAAATCACAACAAATATAGCACCCATAAACCATGGAATTAATATCATTTTGTGAGGAACTTACAACAATTAATTAATGAAAATACACGAGATAGCAAAAATAACAAAACTCGGAATCACTTTTATTGATCACAGGCCACTTCGAGGGGGAAAACTCCTTTGAGGAAGCTCAATACAAATAACTTCACAGTACCTTCATTGGTCTCAACACAAACTTATATACTAAGTCTAGGCGCCAATACCATGGGTCAATACCATGTGTCAATACAAACCATGGGCCAATACAAACTATGGATCAACAATTACTACATGACGACTTACAAAGCATATGCGTCCAACAACAATAAGACAAACTATGAATCAAAAAATACTACAGGACGACTTACAAAGCATATGCGTCCAACAACAATATACTGACAAAGTAAATAGAAGGGTTGACATGGGTTCCTAACATCCCCTCTCCCTTAGAAAAAGCTTTGTCCTCAAAGCTTTAGATGTGGAAATTGATGTAGAATCTGAAGGAGTGGTTCCCTTGTAGCATCCTCGGGTTGCATTCCAGGCCACTGATGCCTTGTGAGTTTTAGGGAGGGTTGCTTGGAAGGATGTAGATGAAGAAGAACCATATCAGCTGCGTGAAAAGTGCGCTCAGAACGGTGCTGATCGGCTTGTTGTTTCAGTCAAATTCTTGCCATGTGAAGATTGTCCTGCAGAATGAGAAGAATCTGATCGTGGTTTCAAAGAACCGGGTCAATTTCGTGAAATGGGGAGCTGCTAAGGGTGTATGGAAGAAAAATTGAAGGTGAATGTCCATAGACTGCTGCATATGGTGTCCTTTTATATGTGGTATTGTACCACTGCAGCGCTTCTAGGAAATCCATAGAAATAGTTCTCCAAATATGTGTAGGGATGGGAAAGGGTTCGAGCAGTCCCGAAAGGAGTGTCATTTCACCCTTGTTGACCTGGAAAGTATCACACTTAGCCACCATCTATTGAATTGACAATTTCAGTCCCTACCAAAAGAAGTTACATTGTTCCCGGTCATACATTTTGAGGAACCAAGAGTGCCCTAATGATGAAGAAGCATGGAGTTCATAGAAGAGATAGCCCTATTGAACAGATTGCAACCAATTTGGAACAAGCAGAGAAATAGTTGTAAGAGAAATTGGGTCATCAAATGTGTGAGAAGGAGCATCTTCCACCATATTGTCCTTACCCTTCTTGTAAGTGATTGCATAGGCATAACCCATGAGTTGGATAACCCATTTCAGGTGTGCTGGGGAGGAGACCCATTGTTCCAGGAAATTTTCCAGAATCTGGAGATTAGTCTTGATGCATAAATAATTCCCTAATGGGTATGGCTGCCACTTCTGTACTGCATGCAAAATAGCCATCATTTCCTACTGAGATGTAGATGCAGCTAAATTCTTATCGAAAAGGTCTCTTGAAGGAGACAAGCCCAATGGTTCAGCAAGGACACCTGCATATCTATCCAAGGAAGTAGGGAAGACCATTGATGGGTGCATCTGACTGGAATGGAGTTGAGTGATGACACCATGTGAATTCTTCTTAAGGATATTTTATAGGCGATGTGAACTGATGATGCGGATAGACCCTTGTTGTAAGCCCTTAAATTTGTGTTGTTTCCCATTGACTGAAAATTGCATCCAAAGTGCAGCAAAATCCCATAAAATGGGGCCAAGTGTGTGTAACCATTGAATGCCCAAAACCACATCACATCCTCCTAAGGACAAGGAAAACATGTTAGAGCACAGATTATAATATTCTAAAGAGATTCGCACATTGTGACACTTCCCCTTGCAAGGTAAGGTGCCCCCATTGGAAATCATGACTTCAAAGTTGGAGCAAGGATGGACAAAACAATCAACATGTTTGGCGATCCGAGGGTCAATGAAGTTATGAGTGATACCGGAATCAATGAGTATTATAAGAGGAAGATTCTTGAAGTAACCCCTGACCCGCATTGTTTGGGGGGCGGTGATGCCGGATAAAGCATGGAGAGATATCTCTGGTTGTTCATCTTGAGATGGGGGTTCAATAGGCGGCTCCTGAATGTTGACCTGATCATCCATTGTATCTGGATTTTCTTCACCAATTGTAGAGGTAAGTGGAGAATCCATATCCAAGAGATAGAGATTTTGTTGAACACATCTATGTCCTCGAGTGAATTTCTCATCACAATTATAACAAAGCCCTTTTTCTCTCCGTGCCTACATCTCTGTTTCAAACAAATGCTTGATAGGAGTTGGTCGAGGAGCTAGCGAGATGGGAGGTCATTGAGAACCCATATTTTGAAAGGGAACAAAAGTGGGTTTGGAAAGCTATTGGGCTGCAATATTGTCTTTTTCCAACTTATCTAACCTTAGGACTTCTATCATTGTGTTGGGATAAAAAATTTTAACCTATGACCAAATTTCATCCTTAAGACCACTGATAAAACAACTCCTGTAGAATTCATCAGACAATCCTTGTGTGTGATTGGCTAGTTTCTCAAATTATGTCTGATACTCTCAACAGTGCCACTTTGATGAAGTTCAGTGGGTGTTCTAGTGAAGTCATCAAAAGCACTAGGACCAAATCATTGCAAACGGAGTTGGAAAAAATATGTCCATTTTGGCTCGTCATGAGCCTTGATGTACCAATGATACCATTGAAGGGTTTCCTGTTGCAAATGAAAGGATGCAAGTGGAACTTTTTGGACATCAAAAGTATTATGCAGATTCAAATACTATTCTGCACGATAGATCCATCCAATTAGATCTATACCATTGAAGCAAGGAAATTCAAGCTTCGGACCATGAAAATTGTTGAAAGAAGAGAACCCATTGGCATAGAAGATTCTGGCTGTTTATGATTGTTCATGGCTGAATGCTGAAGATGGAGGATGAGAAGTTTTTCATCTAGATCTGGGAGTTTGGTTTGGATGGCTGCAAGTGCTTCCTCCATGGTTTTTGCTCCTGCGCGGGTGACAACCATAACTAGGAGTTTTTTTTGGGGGGAATGGATAGAAAAACACAAACAAAATCTTATTTAGTAAAGAGAAATTTGGATTTGGGAAAAACTCGGAGGGGTAATTGGGGTTTGAATAGGTTTTGGACACTTTTTGATGGATAGTGAAGCAAAAAATGGAGATTTCAGAAGCGGGGTGAAAGAATGAGAAAATTTGTCAAAGAGGGACAAAGAAGCAGAAATAGGGAATGAACACGGTGGAAGAATTTAGAGGTGAGTGGGTGAAAATTGAAGAAGTTATGGAAAACCCTAAAAATAGACAAATGTGGGAATTTCTGGCATTGGAAAGTGGAATTTGGGATATGGTCCTCAGGAATGAAATATGCAGAATGGGATTGCAGGGGTGTAAGTGAAGTTTCAGGGAAAACAAATTTAAAACAAGGGAGATATGGCGAAAAAATAGTTTTTTTTTCCAGAATGGATCTGAAATGGCTTTCAGAATGGATTGAAAATGACGGGATCTAGAACAACTAAGAATGGATTGAAAACGGTGGGATATGGAATGACTCAGAATGGATTGAAAACGGCTGGATCTGAAACGACTTTTAGAATGGATCTGAACTGACTTTCAGAATGGATTTGCAACGACGCGGAAGTGATCGACAATAGATGGATTTGCAATGGCACGGAAGTGATCAAAAATAGTTTAATTGAAAATAGATATGGACCCCAGGTATGTTTGGCTTCCTATCAGTTCAAGGGATTCACTCGGCCACCAATGCTGTCTGACGGCTTGCATATTGGGGCAGCACCCCTCACTCCATGGCTCAGGTAAAACTGATAACCTCTTTTCCACAAACGATAGCTCTTGGTTTACCTCACGGGTGGGAACTAGTCAATCAGGTAGGGGTCGTTTCCCTTTTCACTGGCAGGTCCTCTCAATGGGCCAGCTACTTTGGGGTTCCTGTGGTATTCCTCACAACGAGTTTTAGGGATTATGCCCAAGTACTTCCCATAGTTAAGTAGATAGAGATTATTCCCAGATCCGAAGCTGCAATAGATGCAAAAGAAATTTTGGCAGAAATTTCACCCAACTATCCCAAGAAAGTGCTCTGATATCATATGTGAGGAACCTACAACAATTAATTAATGAAATTACACGAGATAGTAGAAATAACAGAACTCAGAATCACTTTTATTGATCACAGGACACCTTGAGGGGGCAACCTCCTTTGAGCAAGCTCAATACAAATAAATTCCTGATACCTTCATTGGTCTCAACACAAACTTATATACTAAGTCTAGGTTCCAATACCATGGGTCAATACAATGTGTCAATACAAACCATGGGTCAATACAAACTATGGATCAACAATTACTACGGGATGACTTACAAAGCATATGATTCCAACAACAATAAGACAAACTATGGATCAACAAATACTACGGGACGACTTACAAAGCATATGTGTCCAACAAAAATATATTGACAAAGTAAATAGAAGGGTTGACATGGGTTCCTAACACATTTCCAATGTTAGTACTGAAATTGGAATGTTCTGATACATAACTTATGTATTGATCACATTTTATTTTCCATCCCTTTCCTACAACCGTTTAACAATTGATCTAGTCGGGTGTACTATAACTAGCAACAACTCACACATCAACCTAGGAAGTTGGAACACGATGTTAGTGATGGTGATGATAACGACATTGGCGTCGATGACAATCATCATCATCACCATAAAAACCATCATGATCATCATCATGATAATCATTGTCATCATTATCACATCATCATCATCATAAGCATCTTCGTCATCGTCAATAATCATCATCATCATAAAAAACAACACCAACATCGTCATCATCATTAGTGACTGACCATATGCCAATTCTTATTGGAACAACATGTTGTAATCCAAGGGACTTACTTAGGTAATCCTATACACATGCCTAGGTAATCCTCTAATCACGTCCTTTAATTTTCTATCTCCTTTAATATATTGATTGAGTTTTTTTTGTTCTTATAGGCTGTCAGAATGTCAAAAAAATATACTTGGGAAGAAAATAATAAGAGGTATGTTGAGTTTAAGGAAGCATTAGAGGCGAAGGGTGATGGAAAGTGTTATTTCCCTTGCAATGTTTGCAAACAAGAAGAATTTTAAGAACAACAACTGAAAAACATTGTAAGGAGAAGGGTCATGCTGAAGGGGGGTATGAATATCACCCCTTGGTAAGATGTTATTCATTAGATAATATACTTCTTGTAATAATACTGATCATGTATTCACAAAATGTTTTATCATTTTAAATAAATGTGTTGTATATTATACACTAATATTATTGCATTGTTTGTAATTATAAAGACAATGCCCCCTAAATGTCGATCGCCATAGATATATTTTCCACATAATAGTAGAAATAATACTTTACAAGGTAACGGACATGGAGATCGGGATATGGAAGATCGAGTTCTTAATGATCCTATGGACGAAGATGACGTTATTGATACAAATGGGGAAGATGAGATAAATAGATTGCTACAAGACACATTTGCTCCATTAAATGAGGACAACCTCCATGATATTCATGATGTTCCTCTACTCGAGAAGTCCCAAGAACCTCTTTATGAAGGCTCAACAACCAATATTCTATCTGCTATATTGTTGTTGGTGAAATTGAAGGTTTTGAATGGTTTATCAAACACTTGTTTCACACAGCTCCTAAGGTATGCAAAGTTGACTATTTTCCTCTATTTTTAGTGTTAATTAATTCGTAAATTAGGCATATGCAATATTTATGACGTATATTTTTTACATTTCATTTTTTTGTCAATGTTGCAGATTGTTGGGTGAATTTATATTACCACCATCAAATAATTTACCACACACATGTCGAGAGGTATTCTTGATTATGAAAGAAATTGGAATGGAGTATCAAGCTATTGATGCATGTCCTAATGATCATATTATATATTATGAACAATATGCATCAGAAAACAAATTCCCACAATGTGAAATTAGTAGATATCGAACTGATCAAGTAACAAAAGAGGTGCCTCACAAATTTCTTCGTTATATTCCCATAATTCCACGTTTCCAATGACTATTCAGGTGCCAAAGTATAGCACAGTTTATGGATTACCATGCAGAGAACATAAGTGAAGATGGTGTTCTTCAAATTCCTGTAGATGGTTCTGCATTGAATAACATTGAATAAAAATGGCCAATTTTTAAAGATGAACCTTGTAATGTTAGACTTTCATTGGCACTTGATGGTTTCAATCCAATTGGTGAGCTTCGTTCTAATTACTCAGTGTGGTCTGTTTTTGTCATAAACAATAACCTACCTCCTTGGCTGACGATAAAGAGAGAGCACACAATGTTGGCAATGATTATTCCAGGTTTGTTTTTGAAAGTAATTATATTATTTCATTAATCTCTTTGTTTAATTGTTGCATGAGAACACCTTTTATATATTTGGACACATAACTAATTAGCAATATTATATGTTGAATGATCAATTAGTTAAGTACCAAGTTAAAGATATGAATGTATATATTGAGCCTCTTATTGATGATATATTGAAGTGATGGGTTGAAATCACTATGTATGACATCTGTAGACCAATAGGGCATAAACAATTTCATTTCCATGGACAATTCATGACGCTCTTGGGTTAACACATTTTTGTGGTATGTAAATTTTTGTTGCATGTCGTTAAAATTATATGTTTGTAAGGTAAATAACATGCATTTTATTTTTTAAATTAATAATATTTTGATGCTATAACATTAATACATATATCTTGCAGAAATTCAAACAAAGGGAAAATTTGCATGTCTAGTAAGTGGTCCTACGATAAAATCTAGTCGTTCAAGAAGTTTCGCAAAGGAGGTGTTTGATGAGTACAAGCACTTCCTCCCTAAGAACCATAGGTATCAAACTACCGAGAAAACAAAATTCAATGGTAAAGAAGAGAATGGAAAGAAACCACTAAGAATGACACCTTACCTATGGAAGTTGGAATATAACAAAAATCGTTGAGGTATGCAAATTGTATATGTAGCATATATAAACACGTAATATTATGATTTTTATATTTTTATTGAATTTTCTCTACCATGGGTGTCATGAATTATTGTTAATTTGTTTTTGTTTATGTTTAATGAATGTCTTTAAGGCATGAATGGGATTCCACAAGGAATGAAGAGGTATCCCATGCAATTCAATAGGTTTCCTTACTACGAGCACCTACAAATAGCTCATTTGTTCGATACAATGCATATCGAGAAGATTGTAACAGAAATGATATGGCGATATTAGATGGAAGGTCTGACAAAGATAAAATTGGAAAAATTTGTAGTGACATTGCAGAAGTTAATCATGCATTGCAAAGTGTAATTATTTCCAATGCCGAAGATGGGGACCGAAATATTAGTCTTCCATGGTTATTGAAAGAGCAGCAAAGCAATGCTATAAAATTGGTAATTCATAAAATAAGGTTTCTGACGAGGTTTTTGTCGAACATACAAAATATATTAAACAAAAAAGGTGATTTTGGGAGTGTTAAAACTCATGATTGGCATACATTCAATAAGGTAATTATTTATGTATATAATTTCCATTTAGTACATCTTTTTCGTAATTGTTCTCTCTTATTTGAAAACATTAAATAATGATTTGCTTTTTGCTACAGTATGTTCTACCTCTATCTCTCCCAAATAGCTTTTTTGACAACATAAAACAAGTTATATATGATCTTGGTAAATTGATGAGGTAAGTAACAATTTATATTCTTGAAAATGTTTGTTCTCTTTGTTGCATAACTTATTGACATATTGTGTTTTATAGCTTGGAACTTTATTATATATGCCCCAATTTTGTTGATCATTGTTATTTTCTTGCATATTTTGTAGGTGGATTTCATCTAAAGAAATCCATAAAGAAGAATTAGGTATTGGAAGAGAGAAATTCCTCGTCTAATGCGTGAAATGCATAAGTATTTACCTCCAGCATTTTTCAATGCATAAGAACACTGTCTCATACACCAAGTTGAGGAGATTGAATTGTGTGGGCCTGTAAACTCAAGGTCAATGCGGGTGGTGGAAAGGCATTTGAAGTTATTGAAGTATTTTGTTAGACAAAGAGCACATCCTGAGGGTTCTATGGTGCAGGAATATATGCTATATCAATCCATGGTGTACATTAGTCAGTATCTTCCAAATTTAGCAAAAATTAGCAATTTGCCTCACATTTGGCATGTCGACTCCATCAACAAATTTGAAGGGGAGGTCCTGTTGGGGAAATGTAGAATGATGAAAGTGAAATCTAATTGAATGGCATAGATTTATCTTATTATACAATTAATTTTTCAATTTATGTAATTTTTATTATTCCATTAGTATTTTAAGGTAAACTTAATTGCCTTTAATGATACCTAATTTACAATTCTTAATTGTTATGTTTTCATATAGTTGGTCGCATGTGGGATGCACTACATTTATACATTGCAAACAATCTTGATTGGATGCAGGAATGGATAGAACGATGTATAGAATACTATGGTACCTTAGCATGGGAAGGGGTTAGTAAAATGATTAAAAAAGTGCATCATTATCGATAAGAATATCTCGGTGAAATTACGCAAAGGGAAATTGATTTAGCATGTGGTCTAAAAGATAAAAATTGATTTACCTTGCTCATTTTTTTCGTTGTTTCCCATTGTATCAAAATATTTCTTTTGTTTGTTTCTTCTTATATATTTATTTATCGAGACGGGCATGATGCAGCCGATACATCACAATGCTATGCGGTGCAATGGTCGTAAATTTTGCATCAAAAAGTTGGATGACAAGAAGAAAATTTTTGATTGTGGGATAACTACAGTTTTTCAAGTCACTAATGTTTCCTCTAGAAGTGACAGGCATCCAGAAGTATCATAAAATAGGTACTATGGTTATTTCGAATATATAATTGAGTGTGACTTTAATTCCTTTAAAATAGTTTTGTTTGAGGTCAAATGGTACAGGATACGAATGAATGAATGTGGTCCTGAAAGAACTGTTATTGAGAATGAAAATGGATTTACCATGGTTAATAGAATGGCACTTGAACTGGGTACCAGAGCTTATGTTCTTCCAAGTCAATGTGAGAATGTCTTTTACTTAGAGGTTACAGGTAAAGCAAGTTGGTCATAGATTTTTAGATATGATCCAAGAGGAAGACCGGTCAAGTATAATTCAAAGGAAGAAGATAGTGTTGAAGAATAAGGTAATGCAGATCATGAGTAGTTGGTCACCGACGTAGCTGTGTCAGATGAAGAATCTGATCAAGAATTTAATGATCCAAATGATGTAGCAGACAATGACGTAGTAATTGATGATATTGATGATGAATACATAGCCGAAAATGACGTTGATGTTGATGATGATATGAGCAATCTTTTCAACGATAGTGACTCTGAACCAGATGACGATACATATGTTGAGTCAGATGAAGAAGAATAACAATGACATTGTAGCAATGTTGGAATCTAGGAGGTATGTGAGAACATATTTTTGCATAATGTATTATGGTTAAATTATTTAGTTATTTCATTTTTTTATTTAGTATGTTACATTGTCACCATCATCATCATCCTCATCATCGTCATCACCATCATTTTCATCATCATCACCATCATATTCATCATCATCCTCATCCTCATCCTCATCTTCATCCTCATCCTCATCATCACCATCATTTTCATCGGCATCACCATCATTGTCATCAACATCTTCATCATTGTCATCCTCATCCTCATCCTCATCATCTTCGTCATCATCATCATCGTCATCATCATCATCATGATCGCTGTCATCATCTTCGTCCTCATCATCATCATCATCTTCATCATCATTATCATCATCATCAACAACAACATCTTCATCATCATCATCATCATCATCATCATCATCATCATCATCATCACCATATTCATCATCATCATCATCATCATCATCGTTGTCGTCGTCATCACCACCACCATCATCATTAGCATCATCTTCATCATCATCATCGTTTTCATCGTCATCACCACCACCATCATCATCAACATCATATTCATCATCATCATCATCATCATCATCACCATCATCATCGTCGTCATCACCATATTCTTCATCATCATCATCATTGTCGTCGACACCATCTTCTTCATCATCATTATCATCATCCTTGTCGTCGTCATCACCACCATCATCATCATCAATAATCATGTTCATCATCATGTTCATTATCATCATTTGTGTCCTCATCACCATCATCTTCATGGTCTTCATCATCATCATCATCTTCATCATCATCATCATCATCTTCATCAACATCATCATATTCGTCATCATCATCGTCATCATCATCTTCTTCTTTGTCATCATCATCATCATCCTCATCATCATCATTGTTGATGTCCAATTTTGTCATCACTTTTGATCATTGAACACGCTCTGTTGGCATTATTTTTACCATTTTTTATATGATAAGTCATATTTCTTGCCATTTAGAACACCATTCGAACTCAGGTATGAATATATTTGAATATTTAATAAATATTAGTTGATTATCATCTTTTTATGATTTATTAATGTTAATTTAACATTTCTCGACCTGCTTGGCACATAGTCTTCATTCTTCAAGTCATGGTTTCCATACAAACTCTCATCTAGACGCGCATTCATGTTTAGGCTCCCATCCGCATGCAGACCTCCGTTCAGACCTTCGTTTGCACCCTCATATTCGTTGGTAGCATATTCCGGGGCATTGAGGGCAGAAACCATGATGTGGGTTCTGTTGGCGACGTGGCCTTGATGGATCATGAGACCTTGTTTGAGAAGATCTGCATCCTCACTCACCCAGGATGCCAACTCATCAGCTACTCATGTCAAAGGGAACCAACATGCATAGAATGAGGAACGTGGCCTGTGCGTTTTAATGGTCATTTCTGCAACAATAAAAGGCCTTCTATTTTAGAGAGGTCGACCACTAAAAGGGTCGACCTTCTCTCTATTTGTAAAAATTATATAAAGACGTCTTAGGTTGAGAAACACACATAGACATAGAGATAGAAGAGAAAAATGGTGTACAAGCTCTACTTCAGTTTAATAAAAAGACTTTGTTTCAGTTGTTGATGATCATTTTTGTTTCCTTTTAATGACTGGTGACTGAGTAGCTTAGAAGATAAACCCCTATTGCTGGGAAGGTCCCCTCAACAATCATAGGTTCCATTTGTGTATGGCCAACAGTTTCTTTTTATATTTGCAGCTAAGTCATTTCATTTTTGCATGTGTCTATTACGTTTTCTTGTAAGTCATTTCATTTCTACAAGCAAGTAGTTCGTTTTCCTGTAGGTGACGTTTTTTTGTGTATAAAATATAATTTTCCTGTGTTTTTATGCAATTTATGCCTTCATAATCCATTCGGCCGGCCGTTCGCACCATCCATTCAGACTTCCTTTCAGACCTTCTTCCAGCCTTCCATTCTCATTTAGACAAAATTTCCCAGAATTTTCAGTCATTTCCAGAATTTCTAGTATTTCATTTTCTACAGAGATAGTTAGCTAGGAGATAGGTTAATTTTCTAGTACTTCATCATGCTCTGTAGTTAGATTGGGATTCGAATCCATCTTTACCACCTCCAGCGATTGATATTCAGTTTTACATTCACACATAGGTTAATCATTTCAGTTTTTAATGATGATGGAACTAGTTTATATTCAACATATGTTTTACTGTTCAAATGAGAAATAATTCTGGTTTAAGTAGAGAAACATAGTTTTCTTTTTACTTATGATTTAGATAGTTCATGATTCACTTTCATTTGCTTTCATATCTAGAACCTAGATTAGCTTAAGATTGTTTAAAATGATATCATAGACCTTATTAAATATTAGTTTTCTTTTGAAATCAGTTTAGCATTTCATTTCTAGTTTTCATTTCAAGTTTATAATCAGACCTTCATCTTCCTTTACATAGTGTTTTGTTACTCAGAGTCTCAGACTTGGTTTAGTTTCATTGTTTCAATTTCTTTCATTTCAATAGGTATAATAGACTAGAAATCAGTTTTAAAGTTCAATCTTAATAGTTCATTTGGAGTTTCATGTAGATGCATTAGTTTTCATTATTTTGAAGTTTCATTTTGAAAGCTCTCATAGTTTAGTGTGATATAGGTTTACTTTTTAAGTTATAGATTAGTTGCATTGCACTTGTATAATTGAGCAAGATGTCTTAGATTATAATTTGGTTTTCAATAGGGATAGCATAAGTATACTTTGTTTTTCTGCTGTAGGTTTTGATTACAAGTTAACATTGATTCCAATAATCTAAACTCTTGTCTTGTACTTAGTTTAGTTTTCTTTTCTTGTAGTTAATATTTTATGAACTAGTTTGAAGTATTGATACATATCATTTGATGTTGATAGGTATGTGCATGAGTTAGATAAGCATTTCCAAGTAGTCATTAAAGATCAAATAACTTAGATTTTGTACTTCTCAAGTAAAGCTAGATTGTCAAAGTAGTATCTCAGTTCAAGTATTTTAGCTAGTTTTTAAATATCATTTGCTTATGGATGAATAGTAGGTTATAATGTTCAAAGTTTTCTTGTAATTGGTCTATTTTTAGTTTTCAAATTTTTGTAGAAGTCAAGTTAGATTTATTTCCATTTTGTATTTCTTTAGCCTTTGTAAGTCATTTAGATGCAATAGTTGCTCAAGACGATTGGAACTAGGTAGATTTGCTTGTGTTGTTAATGCATGCTTGAATCTTAGATCAATAATTCATCTTGTTTCATATTTAAGTTGAATTTCATAGGTTGCTTAGCTAGTATTGCTCAAGATAGTATAGTTTCTTGTCTTTACATAGTTAGTTGTAAATTGAATTGTTTCATAGATAGGTTTCTGAACTTATTCATAGTTATTACATAGTAGCTAGTCTTTCTAATTCCTAGATTAGGGTTTGAATAATTGATTAGTAGTTTCCATTTTCATAAGAGTAGCTTGTTTTTTACCAAGTCTTGTTTCTTAGAGTAGTATTGTATTTTGTAGTTTCAATTATTGTTCATGGAGTAGAGTAGTATAGATTGATACTATTCTGATATATTGGTTAGGACTAATCAGTTTAATAGTTTGTATTTCTGAAGCTTGACTCGGTTTTTCTTTTTGAAAGATCTTTCGATCTTTTCATTATTAAAAATTTCTAAGTTCGGTCGAGCCGATATCTTAGGTACTTTTCTACCTCAGCATATACTTTTCCACAACTCTAAGATTATCAACCCTGGTCGATAATTAAATATTTGGTGAATTCATTAAGACAATAAAACACCCAACAATCATCATCATCTTCTTCATCATCATCATCATCATCATCATCATCATCCTCATCATCGTCGTCATTACCCTCTTCCTCCTCATCATCTTCATCACCATCATCTTCATCATCATCATCTTCATCATCATCATCATCATCATCTTCATCATCATTATCATCATCATCATCGTCGTCGTCATCATCATCATCATCATCACCATCATCGTCATCATATTCATCATCGTCATCACCCTCTTCCTGATCAACATATTCATTGTCATCATCTTCTTCATCATCATTTATTTTAAATCTAAAACTAATTACCATTTTTCAAAATATTACATTCATAAATATTTTTATTAAATATTTTAAAAAATTATAAAGTTTCATAAACTAGTAAAAGTCAAAAATGTTTGCTATAGAAAGCAAAAAAATAAAATTATAAGCAACACTTGATAAAACATTAGTCATTTAGGTATGTTGGGTTGTGGTGTCATGGTAACTTAAAGTTGTTGATGTAACAATAATCTAAGTTCGAATCTTGTTGGGTATGCTCCTTCCCTACATGGAGTTTGTCGAGTGTTGCTATTAATTATATTAAATAACTTTGATACACTAGTACAAAATGAGAGATAAGTGACTAGGAGACTAAACAAGTTAGTCACCACTATTTTTTCAAGGGATAAAAGATTAAAATTGAGCAATTTTAAATAATCCAACAAAAAACGACTAAGATAAATGACTAATTTAGTCACAGAATAAAATATATGACTAAATAACAAGTGACTAAAATAAAAATGACTACCATAAATGACTAATTTAGTCACAGGAATATAAATATGACTAGCTAACAACGATTAATGTGAATTAGTCGTTTATGTTAGTCATTTTTAGTTGTGTCACATTGACAATAGAAAATTACAATTTTGATAATGAATTTGTATAATATTTTACGAAATTTTAACAATGTAGATGGATTTAGAGACCTCGACCCCTTTAAAGTGTGTCTCTGAATCCATATACAGTGTTAAGATTTAGTAAATTGTAACATTGTATATGTATTTAGAGACTCAAGTGATGTTAATTGTGTTAGTTGTCAAAAGGAAAATTGCAATTAGTTACTAGCTACTAGTATAATATATGTCATTTTTTAGTTTTAGTTTTACCATAAAAATATGAAACCACCTCTCAAGTTGTTTTCCGCTCGGGGAAAAAAGAAAGGAAAAAACATATACACATATAAGCATTGTTCAACCTCCCTGACAGTCTAAAAGTCGAGAAGATAGTTGTGAAGATGAGCCTACCTCATAAAGCCCAATACCCACCAACAATGCCCAGTCTTCGGAAGAAGACAAAGACGGACCCAACAGAACTCAAAGACCAAAACGACAATAAACCAAAATAATAGCAGGTCACCACACCTCCAAAACCCACGGATAATAGACCATCATCCCTCCAATAACTAGGGATAGAAGGAAGCCTTCCTTATAAACAAAAAGGGAGAAATGACTACAAAGAGACACCACCCAAACCAACCAACAACTTCATATTATATATCACTGAGAAACTGGTATGTCCATTATATATAAATAAATTTACACACTACATTGTTCTTGTATATCGAGGAGATACTAATACATTCATTATGTATGAATGAAATTAAATATTACACTTATCAGTGTAATCATAATTAAGAAATTGATACATCTCTTATATTTATTTTAATATAATTAAAATTAAATACTGCACTGTGGAGTATATCACTTCAAAAAGTTTGATATTTCTAGTTTTGGTGTATGATGTTTGTATTTTTGGTGCTCAAAATATTTACAACGAAGGCATTTCTTTAACATTGACAATTTGGGGGCACTATTCATTATTCCTCGGCCTTGTCAGCAGTCAAATTTTGCCATGTTTTTTTATTCTTACTATGGTTTTGATCACGCTTGGTTTATTGTGTGTCAGTCACAAAATATCGTCTTTATTATCACTGCCTACCTTCAATTTCGATTTTTCCTTCCTTTGTCTGCACCCATGAAGTTTTTTGTGATTGCATAAGCACCCATCTTTGCCTCTGCCTCTGAGGTTGTGAGGTATCATGGTCAAGAATGCTTGTCGATTTCAGTTGTTTCATTTCATTATTATACATTGAGGCTTGTCGAATTGAGTAGCATTTTTAAAAGGGTATTATGGTATGCTTGTCGAACTCCTGGTATGCTACACTCCGCATATCATAATAGTATCGTATGGTGCAGTAGCATACTCTTGGGATGCTCAAGTGTCTATTGAAGACAATATCTATGGAGAGAATCAACCTGGTGATGCCCCAGGAAATCTCGATTGCTATCAGGTATTTGGGTAGGGCAGGGAGAATCGATGAAGCCTTGTTGGATTGAAAGGATCTATGTTGTCTATAAATACATTACAGTTGTGTGCATCCAAATGCAAGATCATTTTGGGGTTTTGTTTATATTGTTAAATGAGCATCACGAGAAGCTATGGGTGCACACTACTACACCTAGGGCTAATTTAAGACATTATTATCATTTTGTCTTAAATATTTATTTATTTATTTTTAAAATGTCTTAAACTAAAATGTCTTTAAAATAAATATAAAAGGGCTTTCATGCCATCTTTGTTAGCCTCTAAAACAGCTAATTACTTCCACATCTCGCATCCACTAATATTTAATGTCAAATTATTGTAAAATAAATTACTTCAATGCTACTTTTTACAAAACAAAATGTTTCCTCTCACAATTGTAAAAACACGTATAGGTTGTTTTGCACTTTATGAAGATATTTATTTTCAACAGAGAAGTTGTTTCCTTAGGTTCTTCTGTCAATTGTGCATCTATTCTAGGATAAGATATAGCTCTTCAATTCAATTTTTGAATCTATCCAATTTTTTGTTCGACATTTTATTGCACCTTATAGAGAAATTGCTAATTATAGGTTCACAAAACATTTTCATTTTTCATTTTATGGACACGAAAACTTGTTTAAATCATTTATGTCACCTCGATATCTGTGCACTTGGAATTCTTCCTAGATCAGTGTAAAACACTTGATGTAGACATGGCCACCACAATAAATGCATGAAGGCGCAACATGGGCATAGACATCACCGTCAAAGGCAGGGGCTTCTTTGGTTGCAGGAAGGGCAGTTAATTACCGAGTTACCCTCATTAATCAACAATGTTTCCTGCCCAGTCATCAATATTTCACTTGTTCATCTGTAACAGCCGACATTGGCAAATTAATGCTTATGCAAGCTGCAGTATCATCTGCACTATGAAAATATTTTTGGAGAAGCGCGAATTGGGTATATTGGATGCGCAGGAGGTGCAAATTTTCAGGCGAGAGGCATGAAGTTGGAGGGAATTGAAATATATGTTTTTACCCTTGCATTTTAAATATGTTTTGCAATCTTATCAAACATTAATCATTCCATCTCTGTGGTTGAACCTAGTTTATAGTATAATACTACATTGTCTTCGTTTAATCATGTGAGGTGTTTTCTTTCATGGGTTGACTGTTTTATTTTATGGGTTATCTTTATTTGACAGGTAGAGCCTATACTAACTCATTTTATGTGGTTTTTTGTTTGCAAACTGCACCTCCAATTAAAACCTTTGAAGCTCATGGCATTCAAAAAGATATGAAGGATATTGCAATTAACCGCCAGTACATCAAATAGGTAAACAAATTCTCTTTATGGATACCCTTAACCAATTTGGCTGAAGGGGTTTCTTTGAGTTTTTGGTTTCTAAGCTTGCATTGTTTCCCTACCAAAAATCATAATCAGTGACAAGGATAGTAAGTTCACCAGTTCCTTTTGGCAATCTCTGTTCGAATTGGTAAATACCAATTTAAACCTCAGCACCAGCTACCATTCCCAGACAGATGGGCAAACTGAAAGAGTTAACCAATGGCTCGAAGGGTACCTCAGGAACTATGTCACAGGGCAGCAGAAGGATTGGGTCAACTGGTTACACCTGGGAGAATTCTGTTATAACACCACCTTCCACATGTCCATTGGAATGACCCCATTCAAGGCTTTGTATGGGTACGAGTCTGCCACTTTTGCAGATCTAGTTTTTGGAAACTGCAAAGCACAAAAGGCAAAAGATTGGCTGCAAGAGGGATAGGATATCCTCAAAGCACTGAAACAGAATTTGCAGGTTGCACGGAATCAACAGAAAATTAATGTAGATAAGAACAGAACAGAAAAAACTTTCCAGGTAGGAGACTTGGTTTACCTAAGATTGCAGCCATATAGGCAAACCACTCTTAAGACAAAGGGGGTTGAAAAATTACTGCCAAGGTTTTATGGTCCCTACAAAATAACAAGGAAAGTGGGTGAAGTAGCCTATGAGTTAGATTTTCCAGCAGAAAGCAAAATACACAATGTCTTCCATGTGTCCTGCTTGAAGAAGGTAGTGGGCCAATAGGTTAAGGTTTCAGAAATACTTTCCCCCCTTGATGATGAAGGACATCTGGTACTAGAGCCTGAAGACATCTTGCAAACCAGGGAGAGGAAGTTGAGAAGCAGAATTATCAAAGAATACCTAGTACAATGGAAAGGTCTACCTAGTGAGGATGCCACTTGGGAGGATGAACATATTTTGCAACATCCTAGTCTAAAACTGCTTGAGGACAAGCAGTCTTGGGAAGGGAGGACTGCCATGTCCCCCCCCTAGTGACCTTGGTCACAACTTGGATCTTCCTATCCCTAGGGGTATAAGCGCATTAATTAATTAAGTAGTTAATTCATAGGGATATTTTGAGGCAAGTACACCTTAGGGAATAATTAATTGTGGAGTTATTTAATTAATTATGAAGCTGGAAATAAATTGTGAGAAGTATTTTAGTATTTTTATTTATTAAATGCTAATAAATATTGCCAAGTTGGATAATAAGGTTAGGAGGTCAAAATTGTGGTCAAGTGGATGACTTTTCCAAGTGGAGAATAATCCAGAATGGAATTAGAAACTAGCAAAAGCTAGAGCAAAGTTGGCAAAAGCAAGAAAGTGGAAAAGAAATGGAAAGAATCAGGAAAAGCTGGAAAAAGTTGGCAAAGGCAGAAAAGTAGAAAGTAAGTGGAATGGAAAGGTGCAGGAAAAGCTCAGTAGAGATTTAGCAACATCCAGAAAGGCAGCTTGGGCACACTTTCCAATCCAGTAAAGTAGCTAGGGCACACTTGCCATTTCAGATTGATGGGAGATGAGGAAAGAAAGTGAGAAAGCACAAAAAATTGACAAACTCAGAAGGGATGCACCCTACCTCACCCACATGTGTGGTCTAGATTGCCGAGCAAGCCATCTCATCTATTTAAGCATGATTCTCACTTCAAGAAAGGACTTTTTTCATTTAGAATTTTAGTATGAGAGCTCTAAGCCTCTGTAGTTGAGTGTTGTGCCTCCACATGTTTGCTTGGGTGATGTGCCCCAAGTCTGTGTGAGTTATCCAGGAGTGTTGTGTAGGTCCAGTACATGTATTGCAGCCTATAACATTCATCTTATTCCAGCCAGGAATATCTACAGTCATCTTGAAGAGGAGGACAATTCTATGGTGGACTAGCAGCTAGATTTGAAAGAGAATTGCTAGAAGGAGGAGCTAGTTCTCATGAGTGGCACCTAGAATATCCAAGAATTTCATCCTGACATGTTTTGCAGCATATCAGAGAGTCACATGTCCAGAGATCAGATCCACAGATGATCCCCCCTTCTCTTCTTACATTCTGCTACCATTCACAGCTAAAGTTGGAGGAGCTTTCCTTGAAGGAGAGGGTTGGCTTGGTGAATGTGCCCCTATCAAGTCCAGAAGTTCAGAATGCAGCCCATGACAGTCACATGACCTGTTGGTGACCTGATCATATCTTGGGAGTAGATCCATAGTAAAAATCCTCTCTCTCTCTTCATATTCTTCACCATTGTATTGTAAAATCATAGCCTGTGAGGCACCATTTTGAGAAGGAGTTATTGAATAAGAAAAGGAGGGTTCTGTCACATCTATTTCAAATTTATTTATGTTATTATTATAGTATTAGAGCCGCATAGACATTTATATCAGAAAAATCAATCAATGGATGTCATTTATTAAGTCAGATTTGGAGACTAGCTCGTTGGGTGGTTTAATTTGACTAGCTTTACTGTTTTGGTCATAAAATACAATCTGTTAATCCATTTCACTTCTCATCAGTTACAGTAGGTTAATAAATTAATTTATTAACCATATCATCCCCTAAATTCAAAATCTGGAAGCTTCTACCTTATGTTTGGAAAGCCAGCAAAATTACTAGCCCGACAATCCCAATTAAGCATATGTCATCCTAATCTTTCCAAAATTTATCCAATCTACTAAAAAATATTCCTGAACATATTCAGCCATTAATTGACTGATATTTACACTACTGCAAACTCCCTGAACCCATACCTGTCTAGTATGCATATGCCAGCTACCCAGGTAGCCTCGAAGTAGGCAAGGGATTAATTCCTTTGTTGAAAAGTGAAAGGTACTGGTACCTTGTGCATAGGACACCTCAGATATGCACTTTGACCTGCTACTGAACAAAACCCCATACAAATTCCAGAATTGAAATTTCACCCCACCATCCTCAGTCCTACATCCAATACACCTCACTTACATCTTGCACCATTTGGAGATTTAAGTAGAAAATTGACTAGTTGAGTTTAAAGGATTGTGGAAGTGAGTTAATATTCTTGGTAGACAGTCCATAGGATCTTATAGTGTCATGTCCCCAATTTTGGTTCATCTAGTACCATGGGTGAAAGGGGACAAGATCAACCCCTAAGGGAATTAAATTGTATTAATTTTATTTGTTTAGAATTAATTTTATTCTAAAACGCACAAGTCGGCAAATTTATTTATTAAAGTTAATTTTGATAAATAAAATTAATGGATAATGAGCAAGTGGGCCAAGAAGGCGCCCATGTGGAAGATGTTGCCAAAATGTATTAAGGGGTGAATATATGGCAAAAAGATGAAGAGAAGGAAGGTGGAGATAAGGTTTCCAAATCAGAAAAAAGAAACAACTAGAAAAAGCTAAGGAGGGTGCACTTGCCAAAAAACAATCCAGTTTACCAAAAATGAAACATCCTGAATGGTGCAGTTTCCATTTCAATGCCTAGTTCACAAGGAAAGCAAGTTCTAATGTAAGAAGGAAACATCTAAGGTCAAGGAGGGCACAGTTTCTAAAGGAGAAAACTTGTAAGGTAAAATTAAGGAAAGTATGTCCACTCATGGGTGACCTATTCTTACAAGTCACCAAGCCAAGTAACTTGCTCAACAGGTCATCCTGAAGTTTATAAAAGAAGACAACCAACTCCATTTCACAAATTTTGTCATTGTGAAGTTTGTATGAGAGCTTTGAAGCTCCTCTAGGTTTGGTGATGTGCCCAAGCCACTCTATGGGTGATGTGCCCCATTCTCTCATTCTCTCTTTCTTTCTCTCTAACAGGTATTAAATACTATTGGGAAGCCATTGAAGATCTATTTGTAGCCACTGAACAGAATTTTGCAGCCATTAAAGTTCTGATATCAGTCTGGGGTTGAATTGCTTCAGTAGAGTTTAAGAGTTCAAGAATAATCCTTCTCATTATCCCCTCTCTTCTTCCCCATTCTTCAGTATTGCAGGGTGTTGGTGGAAGGTTTGCTCCATTGGAATATTTTCAGTGATCAATGAGATGAAGGATCTAATTTGTGATGGCCATATTCAGAAATAAAGTTGAACTTACAGCCATTCATTCAACTTTTATCATGTCCAAGTGATTCTAGTTCGAGATTCCCCAAGGGTGTCATGTTTTGTACTCAAAGAGGTGAAGAACTGAGGGATTGGAATATTCTTTCCTTTTGTCATTGGAGAGGATGGTTTTCTACTTTTTTTCTAGACATCAAAGCTCTGTAATAAATATCTAAACTCAGTCCTAAAATATTCTCTTCTTTGTTCTACTAGCTTATGTAAGAAGAAAATAGCCTGTGAGGCATTATTATTTGCAAAGTAAGCACTAGAAGATAAAAGAATTGTTCTGAACTCTATATTGAATATTTATTGGGAATAATAATTAATATCAAACTTAATATAATCATCAAAACATAGTTTACATTTCTTTTAAGTAGTTTACCATGTCAAAATCCAAGACTAGCTAGTTTGATGCCTAAATTTGACTAGTTTTCCATTTTATCTATAAAATTCATTCTGTGCACTCTTTTATTATTCCGTCAGTTGGAGAAGGTCCTTGAAACATCCAAGTATCCATATCAGTCCAAAAAATCATATTTTGAAATCCGTTTGACCTTTCTTGGAAAGTTAAGAAAAATACTAGCTCCACAATCCTGGAAGAGACCAAAAGCCCCAATTCTTTGCAAACTCTTTCAAGACTGATCATTTATCATTCTGAACATAACCAGAAACCTACGGAATGTCATAAACTATGAGTATCCCTCCTAATCTTGTTTGTATATGTGGATGTACCCAGAAAGCATTGTGGCAGGCTTCAGCGGTAACTGATGTCTAAAACATAAATGGTCTCCGTACGTTGTACAAAGGATCCACTTTTCCATTGTCAAAGTTGCTTCTGCACATTGTCCCATATAAATTCCAGAACTGAAAGTTCATCTTACCAAACTCAGTTTCAAGTCTCCTTACCTGTCATTGACTTCCTGCTCTGTTCGGTGAATTGATTAAAAATGGACAAGTAAAATTTATTTAAAAGTCTGAACTTGAGTTAATATCTGGGTTAAATATTTCCTAGGATATTATAGTGGTATCAGAGCACTTTCTTTGGCTCATCCTGTGGAAAGTAATTCTCATTGGAAAATTATCTCAACACTATCTTCAAGATTGCAGATGTGGAATTAGTTCCAGTTATGGAAGATTTAGACTTTGAGTTGTATGAGCAAGAAGATTATTCTTATGAGGAGTATGATGAAGATTATGATGAGCAGTAGGAAGAATATTGCAGATAGTATGAGGAAGAGAATTCCCAATAAGTACATTCCATGAGCATCTCCCATGAGATCATGATTGACAGAACAAACTATGGTTATTCTGATAGCCATATTCAGGAAAAAGTTGCATGTTCTATAGTCAAAATTCAACCTTCTATGGAAGAGATAATAAAAGATATCAAAGTTGCATTGGATGCATGTGACTTCACAATAATTTTTGGATGCTATTCAAGAAGAGCCTCCAATAATATTTATCCTAAGACAACCAAGGAGAAGCAAGACCCAAAGGCCAATCATGAGATTATTGACAGAATGGGAGCAGAATCCACTACAAGCTTCTATGTTGAGGATTTCAAGATCACCTCAGAGGAGATTGGTAAGCTTAATGATGGTGAGACATATGTTGGATCAGATCCAAAAGAAGAACCTAAATCAGATCCAAAGTCACCACATGAGCTACATAGTGAAGCAAAAGATGACCACACATCAGTTGGATGTGAACCTAGAGAATGGGTGGTAGAACAAGGCACCATAGCTCCATTGTTTGAAGGGAGAAGTATGATGAAAAGGTATGGACCTCAATCAGATTTTTGTACCCATGTTCCTTTTGGAAATCATTAGAATAAATTAGAATACATTGTCAATAATGTGTGCCATGATGTGGAGAAACTAGTTCCCCATAATGAAGCATTTAATTCTCAATGATTAGCTCCTCAGAAACCAATGACTATGGGAACATCAGGAGACCCTCAAAGTGTGGAAGAAAGAGGGAATACCATGGTTAGATATCAGCATATTTGCAGTAGCCATGAGGATGATGAGTCACCAAATCCTTTGTCAAAAGGAGAGGAAAAATATCCATGCACAACTACAGATCCAACAGTCAAACATTCGATTATTGGCAATGTGGAAGGTGAAATCACTCCCAATTTCTTTGTGGGTGATTTCAAGATAAGTGCAGAAGATATGGGAAATATTGATGATGGTATGACATATTTTGGATCGGATCCAAAAGAAGAACATCAATCAGATCTGAAATCATCAATGGAACTTCAGGTTGAGGTGAAAGACAAGCCCAAATCAGCTGGGTGTGAACCAAGGAATTTGGGAAAGAAGCATGCTGCCATAAAAACACCATATGAGGAGGAAATTTGGGCACAAAGGTATGGCTGCAATTCTTATTTTTGCATGCCTTTGTTGCATCCCAAGATGGCAGCCAATTCTAGTGAGAATGATGGATTAGAAGATCCTTCTAGTGTCAGAATTCAAAATTGGGAGAAGGCTGAATTGCAAGAAGTAGAAGAGGAGGTTCACCCGCTAGAACTTCTTTCCTTGATTGGACCATTGAAAACGAGTGAGGAAAAAATCAAGGAGGAATTGAAAAACCTCCATGAACTTAATGCTTTGATCTCTCACTGTTGTTGGAGAACTACATCAATGGAGGAGCAACCCTCTGTTGAAAATTTTGTGCACATTTGGGAAGTAGTAGGAAGCCTAAAAGGAAATTTATGTTAGCTGCTTTCTGATAGATATCACTTGCTGGAGCTTGTGAATATCTACTATAATGATACAATAAGGAATGATGAGGATATTAGCAAGCTCACTCATATGTTGGAAACTACCTAGGATTCTCTGATTGGTACTCATGGTGCTTGTCAAGAATCTGAGAATCAGATTGAGCAGCTTAATGAGAAGTTTCCATAATCACTTTTTACCTCCCATATTTCACAAAGTCACAATAACATGGATGAATTATTTCATGTTCCAAGGGAGGAACCTCATGAGTTGGTGGATCATGAGGAACAATATGTTTGGTATGTGCTTGAGGAATGTGCAGACAGAGTTGAAGAAAAACAAGCACATGACCTTTTCCATAATGAACTTGAGAGGTTCATTGAAGAAAGTCACTCTTCCAAGGAAGAGCCAGATGAGTACACCATAGATGGATCAGCCATCAATGGAGATGATACATCCACAACTGCAGCGGATGAAATGTTCAGAAGCATGGCTCACCATTCTTCATTCCCCGCTTCAAATTAAGCCACAAATTTTGGGAATGAGAATTGGGTAAAAGGATTCTTCCTCTTGGTGTCACATGATGAGCAGGAGGATCCTAAAAGTGAGGCCTATGACATGTTCCTCAACCTGTAGCAGTTGAGGAAGCCCATGAATATGTGTGCAGCCACTTTTGACTAGGAGGCATCAGATCTACACTTACCTTCAATGTGTGAGTCAATTGATGGAGTTTTACACCCTTGGATCAATGGCAGAGAGTTGAGCCATTGGATGAAGAGGGGAGCACCTGTGGAGTTCCATAGAGATCATGAGATCTATTCATTTTAGGAGGACATACATATGGCTGATCACATTCCATATGGTTCAGCAAATGAAAGTGCTTGTCCATCCATTGGTTGGATGGGTAGATGCAACATTGCAATGAAGACCCTGGAAGGTAAAAGGTTCTTTTATTTCTGCAGTAAATCTTTTGTTATAACTGACATTGTCCTGACATGTAAGCTGCAGCAAAGATGTATTTTTCAGCCATTATATGTCTCTAGTGTACATGCACAAGAGATTCATTCTTATTTGCATGCTCTCAAGAATTTCTATGTTTGGTGGAGAAGTCTCACAGCTATTCAGTTTTGCATTGGGAGTGGAACACTTCCAGCATGGTGGATGGATCTTGGCATACCCTGGAGTGACAAGTTGTTACAAGTAACAGTGATGATGGATGGTATTCATCAGGGACAATGGGATCCAGGAATTCCTTGGAGTGACAACTTTCTAGAGGTGATAGAAAATTTTGGGTCCTTATAGAGGAAGGAGTGGGATCCATGAATTCTACTCAGTTATCTTAACTAGGTTAAGATTTTTGTTCATGATTTAGTGTAGATAGAGCTTACAGTGCATTTTATTCTTCATAGTCATCCTACATTTTATTCAGATATTTTTGAAGGCCCCAAGTTTAATTTTCAGATTGCTCAGTGGATGGGGACAAGCATAATCAGAGTGGTGCAGTAGAAGCTCGGTAGAATCTTAACATTGCTTGAGGACAAGCAATCTTGGGAAGGGAGGACTGTCATGTCCCCAATTTTGGTTCATCCAGTACCATGGGTGAAAGGGGACAAGATCAACCCCTAAGGGAGTTAAATTGTATTAATTTTATTTGCTTAGGATTAATTTTATCCTAAAACGCACAAATCGGAAAATTTATTTATTAAAGTTAATTTTGATAAATAAAATTAATGGATAATGAGCAAGTGGGCCAAGAAGGAACCCATGTGGAAGATGTTACCAAAATGTATTAATGGGTGAATATATGGAAAAAATATGAAGAGAAGGAAGGTGGAGATAAGGTTTCCAAATCAGAAAAAAGAAAAAACTAGAAAAAGCTAAGGAGGGCGCACTTGCCAAAAAACAATCCAGTTTACCAAAAAGGAAACATCCCGAATGGTGTAGTTTCCATTTCAATGCCCAATTCACAAGGAAAGCAAGTTCTAATGTAAGAAGGAAACATCTAAGGTCAAGGAGGGCACAATTTCTAAAGGAGAAAGCTTGTAAGGTAAAATTAAGGAAAGTATGTCCACTCATGGGTGACCTATTCTCACAGGTCACCAAGCCAAGTAACTTGCTCAACAGGTCATCCTGAAGTTTACAAAAGAAGCCAACCAACTCCATTTCACAACTTTTGTCATTGTGAATTTTGTATGAGAGCTTTGAATCTCCTCTAGGTTTGGTGATGTGCCCAAGCCACTCTATGGGTGATGTGCCCCATTCTCTCATTCTCTCTCTCTTTCTCTCTAACAGGTATTGAAGACTATTGGGCAGCCATTGAAGATCTATTTGCAGCCACTGAATAGAATTTTGCATCCATTAAAGTTCTGATATCAGTCTGGGGTCAAATTGCTTCAGTAGAGTTTAAGAGTTCAAAAATAATCCTTCTCATTATCCCCTTTCTTCTTCCCCATTCTTCAGTATTGCAGGGTGTTGGTGGAAGGTTTGCTCCATTGGAAGATTTTCAGTGATCAATGAGATGAAGGATCTGATGTGTGATGGACATATTCAGAAATAAAGTTGAACTTACAGCCATTCATTCAACTTCTATCATGTCCAAGTGATTCTAGTTCGAGATTCCCCAAGGGTGTCATGTTTTGTACTCAAAGAGGTGAAGAACTGAGGGATTGGAATATTCTTTCCTTCTGTCATTGGAGAGGATGGTTTGCTGCTGTTTTTCCAGCCATCAAAGATCTGTGATAAACATCTAAACTCAGTCCTAAAATATTCTCTTCTTTGTTCTACTAGCTCATGTAAGAAGAAAATAGCCTGTGAGGCATTGTTATTTGCAAAGCAAGCACTAGAAGATAAAAGAATTGTTCTAAACTCTATATTGAATGTTTATTTGGCATAATAATTAATATAAGACTTAATATAATCATCAAAACAGAGTTTATATTTCTTTTAAGCAGTTTACCATGTCAAAATCCAAGACTAGCTAGTTTGATGCCTAAATTTGACTAGTTTGCCATTTTATCTATAAAATTCATTCTGTGGACTCTTTTGTTATTCCGTCAGTTGGAGCAGGTCCTTGACACATCCCAGTATCCATATCAGTCCAAAAAATAATATTTTGAAAGCATTTTGACCTTGCTTGGAAAGTTAAGAAAAATACTAGCTCCACAATCCTGGAAGAGACCAAAAGCCCCAATTCTTTGCAAACTCTTCCAAGACTGATCACTTATCATTATGAACATAAATAGAAACCTACAAAATTTCATAAACTATGAGTAGCCTTCCCGATCTTGTTTGTATATGCAGATGTACCCAGAAAGCATTGCGGTAGGCTTCAGTGGTAGCTGATGTCTGAAACATAAATGGTCTCCATACGTTGTACAAAGGATCCACTTTTCCATTGTCAAAGTTGCTGCTGCACATTGTCCCATATAAATTCCAGAACTGAAAGTTCATCTTACCAAACTCAGTTTCAAGTCTCCTTACCTGTCACTGACTTTCTGCTCTATTCGGTGAATTGATTAAAAATGGACAAGTAAAATTTATTTAAAATTCTGAACTTGAGTTAATATCCGGGTTAAATATTTCCTAGGATATTACATCTGTGGTTGAACCTGGTTTATAGTATAATACTGCATTGTATCCATTTAATCATGTGAGGTGTTTTCTTTCATGGGTTGAGTGTTTTATTTTATGGGTTATCTTTATCTGACAGGTAGAGCCTGTACTAACTCATTTTATGTGGTTTTTTGTTTGCAGAATGCACCTCCAATTAAATTCTTTGAAGCTCATGGAATTCAAAAAGATATGAAGGATATTGCAGTTAACTGCCAGTACATCAAATAGGTAAACAAATTCTCTTTATGGATACCCTTAACCAATTTGGCTGAAGGGGTTTCTTTGAGTTTTGGGTTTCTAAGCCTGCACTGTTTCCCTAATTTTTTATGTCTTCTTTGTGTCATGTTACCCGTGAAACTCCAAAATTAAGATTTGGAATTGCAGAGCTAAGAGGTGAGTAGAGGAATATTGAAAATTGATGTAGTAAGGAAAGGTACATTGTTGACTGTCTAAGGCCAAATTTCCATTAGGAATTCAGATGCCTACATTTTAGCAAGTTAATGCAGCTACCTAGATGCATCTGGAAAGATCGCGTCCTGCGAGGCACTCTTTGTTGCTTCTAATTTACTACTAATGGCTGAAGAGTTTGTTTTCATGTTTCTCTCTTTAGAATATACTTGTGAATGAATCTTTGTCGGCATGTTCTTGTGTTTATTTTTTTGTCATTGTCTTCTAGACACAGGAGTATTTCCTTAATTTGATGATTGAAACCTGCTTTGTGGTTAGCAACAAAGGGGGTTTCTATCAAGGATAATTTTAGGGGTGAAATTTATCCCATGGGCTATTTTTCCATGTTTTTTTCCAAAAAACGATTCGCCAATTTGCATATTTTGAAGTCCCATTTCGCCCAATTTTGATGGGGTCAACTTTTTCCACTCTAAAAATTGCCAAATTATTATATAAACTGTATAAAATCCTTAGAAATTGAAATAATTTTAGAAAAATATCGCCAAATATTTTATAGTTGACATTTTAAGAATTGGTAAGATTTGCCAAGGTTTATACACTTTTAAATAAGTATGGGTCCTTAAAATTATCCCTGGTTTCTATGGATTTTGTAATATGATAGTTTTGTTTTTCTAGGCTACTGCAGCCAAAAGAGAGGCCCCAATAGGACTTCTTGTTAAAAATATGGTCATGGTTCATCAAACACAAATTCTGAGGTGATGGCAAGGGCCAAGGGCTGTGATTTGTGTCATATTAGTTTGTCCCTTTTTTTCTTGGTTTTTTACTTTAATTACATATTGATGTGACCCAATATTATTCTTGTTGGTATTGCTATTCATGATTCCTTTTTTTCTTTGGTTTTCCAATAAACATTCATTTGATTGCACTATTTAGCAGGGTAACGATGGTGGCCAACCAAAGGAAACAGATGCATTAGCAGGGGAACTCTTGGAGGTGAAAAGAAAAGGATTATATCTATGGGAAATAATCTGGTTGGGATCTTCACTCTGTAAGTTCAAAATATACTTTTTAGATACATACATATGAATTCTACCTTCCTGTGATATTAAGGAGAAAATATCGTTACTGCATTTCCTATCACACTTGATTAGAAAGATAAACTAGAAATACAAATCATTACTATTTCCAATTGTTTCCAAGTTCTCGAGGTATGAAGAACGCAATCACTTATTTTCTGATAAGGATTGGATGGATTTTTGAGTTGGAAGACTTGTACTATCAGCAATGGATGCTATTCTTGATCAGTATTTGGGCACCATATTCATTTTTTCTTTTTTTCTTTAATAGGGTGCTGCTTAAGATAGTGTAGAAGATTGCTCTGGTTTCACATATCAAGACATTCAGAAATTGGCATATTGTGGTCGATATTCCTTTGGATTTATAGCATTTCTAATGATCTTCCCTTTGTCAACCAAATATATGTCTGAATCAACGGATTAGGAAAGGTAAAAACAAAGAATATTTGCACCAACGGCCAAAAAGTGGGCTATTGAAGTGGAAAATTATAAATTGTTATGCGGAATGAAAAAAATGAATGGTACCAATGTTTGAAAGTGGTCAATGGCATCAGAGGTTATTTTGGAGTCCTAGCATTTGCATTTGAAAGTAGAACATAGAAATAAAAAAAGGTATAGGCATGATCATTTAGCTTTGTTTTTTATTGAAATAAAGAAAATAAACAATTTCAGATGTAAATTCGTGATATTTGGAGTTTTTGGAATAATAAATACTTAAAAAGAAAGTAAATCTAGAGAGGGAATTGAAGTTCTCAAAATGCAGAATGGATTTCTCTAGTGAAGATTTCAATTTTGCACCATATGGTTTTACTTTCTTTTCATGACATGATCATTAACTTGTATGCAAGTATTTAAACATGTTGGTTTTGGTGGCCAAGTTGTTTGAAAATGGCATATGGGAACATAGGTGTTTGAGACATGACTCGTAGATCCCCCTCAAGGGTACATGGGAACACACATATTAACATAAAAGATATTAAAAGCTAAAATTACAAAATGAGATATAGATGTAAAGATGTTAATTTTTTTTATCATTGATAAAATATAACTACATCAACCACAATAGAATATGACATAGATCATACATATATCACCATGAACTTTAGTTTTCTAATTCAATGTCATCAAATGTATTGCATAGATAAGATGATTGTGTTAGACTAAGTCCCTAGTCAATCAGAAAGTCCGAGATCACCTCTTAAGGAGTTATGATATTTATCTCTTGATGAGGTGTTGTCATTATCCATTGATGAGTTGCTATTGATATTTAAATCTAGAGGTGGTTACATCCATGTACTATATATTAATATCATTGGATGAGTATAATTGTAGAAATTGGATGAAGGCTTTTTTGCCAATTTCTTCTAGTGTTGTGTCTACTTGCTCTATTGATTAATAGATTGATCACAATGCTAATGGAAAATGCAAAATAGCATAGAAGAATCTCATAGTTTGTCCTCCTACTTAGAGTCATCATCAAAATCATCCATATCACTACCATTCCCATTGGCATTGTGCTTTCCTCCCTCCTCTAAGCTATCTAGTGCAACTATTGCATCTTTGGTGTGGACGATGAACCCTCAAGAGGACCATTGGCATTAGAAGTGGTTGGCCCTAGTACTAGGGTATTGAGATCTAAGTTGGGTAATGTGGAATCAAATGTTTTGTTTGAACCCATACCATCAAGTAATACATCCAACATATTTGTCATTCATGTCAACCAATATTCCTTCATCTTATATATAAGATAGGGGATGGTGTGCACATACATCAATGTCTATACTTTGTATTGCTCAAGTTTGTTCTTCAAAGAGGGAAAATTCTTGTAGGTTGTCTAACTACTCCCACAACAAGAGGATGAAGTAACTCGAGATAGGATTCTCATGGCTAGTTATTGTGGAAGAGTGCACGTTGCTCCATGTGTTTCCTATCAGGCATAAGTTTTTTTCCTAAGGAAAATATTGCAAGGAATCAAACAGGATGATTCTGCACATTCGTTGATGGCATTCCTAGTAAACCCGTCAACTTAAGCTAGTTTGCCTAACTCATATCTCTAATCAGATCATGTCCCTTGAATCCCCTAGATGCAATGGAAAATGCTATGAATCTCTCCACTTCATCAAGGGTAGCTTTGTTATGATATATCTTGCTCAATGTGATCTTCCTAACCTTTGAAATCTCCTTGTCTATGTGAGGAGGGAATTTGTGTATAGGAGCAACATTAAGCCACTTATCACTATAGTACTTGTGATTCAACTGTTGAATTTATTCCATTTGCGAGAGCCATTCTCTGGGAGGATGGCACCCTAGTCATTACACTAGGGTTCTTGGTTTGGGACCAGACATTATAAGTCCTTGGAAGGTACCCTAGGCCCCCCAGCTATCTCCTGAGGTTTGTTGGTATGGGATTGACCTTATCTCAGATCTATTTTTTCCTCTTAACTGTTTAAGGTTGAATTTGGAAGTTTATACTGAGGCTTAAGCCACCCACCTGCTATAGATTAACTCATCTCATATCTAATCTATTTTACTACCTTAAGGGCTGATGTTATCTCTGATTAGGGCTGATCTATTCCCTATGTCCTACTGTTGAAGGTAAAATTGTTATCTATTGCTCTTTTGAGTTAGATCTACTTATTTTATCTTGTAAAAGATTGTGATCTACAACGTTGAAGGTATCCTACCAAATGTATGATGTTGTTGAAGTCTTGATGACTAGTTAAGGGCTTCCTCAGTGTACTTATCTCTATTGGGATTTATTGAGATTACTGGTTTGTTTCAGACTCTCTCCCTCTCTCATGAGTATGTTTGGTGCCCTCAGGTAAGGGCCAGACTAGTTCCGTTGAGAGATCTACCTCATAGAAGATAGATTTGATTTAGAAGCAAAATTTCTGTGTACAAGTAGTTTCACCAAGTCAATAATCAGTTAGATCTATTTTTTGTCTTGATACTTAGTTTATTTATTCTACTGTACTACTGTTTTTGTTTTACTATACTACTGTTTTTGTTTTATTGTACTACTGTTTTTGTTTTACTGTACTTGTTGTACCTTAGCACAGTGACCTTTCTTTTGGTAGTGCTAAAATTTTTGTACCTTGGCACAATGACCTTATGGTAGTGCCAAACGTTGAAAGAGATGAAAATTATGTTTAAATTACAGATCTGAATGTTTTTTGTTACTACAATGCCTTTACTGTTTTTTTATACTAGTTTATATTTCTGCATAAAAGTACTATTTTTTTTAATTTCTGCTCAAAACCCTAAACCTAGCATAAATTTAACATCAACGAGTGATCTAAGAAATGCAAAGGCATACAATTATTCTCCCACATGTTGAGAAGAATACCTTGTATCTTGTTTAACAAGTTCTTTGTTGATGTCCCATTCGCAAGACATTCTTTCTCAAAAATAATTGTCTTCTTGGAATCAACTATGGAGTCCCACCCATCATAAACATCTCCCAAGATGACTTGGTTTGTTTCTAGTGTTACAATGTAATTCTCTACATTGTGAGCATCAGCATTCTTTGGCCTATAGGATCCATTTCACTGACTCATATCCACTTTATATCATTCAAACACTATTTTTCCCTATTTTTTCCCTTGTACGCTAGCTGCATCTCTATAGCTAGCGTACTCGCGAGTTGCATCACTATAGCCCGCAGGTAGCATGTAAAATGGTAAAAATCACTAGTTTATTACTTTTTACTTCCAAAAAGTGGTCATAGGGTGACCTTTGGCCCTCAATTTGCCCAGTAATGCTTCGATGTGTCCTTTCACTTACCTTTGGAAGGACTATATATTGAACACATATGGCTTATGGATGGGAGGGAGAAAGAAGAGCAAGAGAACTCTAGTGGATTTTTTCCCTATCTTGATTCTACACTCATTGATCCTTGTAGTTGTGAACCCTTTATGTTCACCTTCCAAACTCCTACCATAGTTTGAGTTTTCCATTCATGGAGGATTGAAGTGGTGGAGGCGCAAGTGGATTGATCCAGATCTTGGTTTAGATTGGTTGCTGGCAAGAGGTCGTATCTCATTGTACTTCTTCTTGTTTATTAATAGAAATATTCATATTCTCATCCATTAATGTTGTGAATGTTGTTTATTATACATTGGGTTGCATTTACTTATAATATCATGGACCATTGCTATTGATGATGTTAATATCATTTATATATTATATGTACTTGTTGTATATTGGCTGTCAAGACTAATTTGCATATTCAAGTGCACTGATTGAAAGCTACAACGGGGATCTACATCAAACGTTTGGATTGAGGTTGGTTAAGTTCTTCATTATCTTAGCATTATCATTTATATAGCATAGCATTGAGAATTGAGTTAATTTCTGGCAGTCAGCTGTCTGTTGTGGTCTGTCCCAAGCCATAGTGAGTTTTCTCCAATACAGAAATGGCGACTCCGCTGGGGAAAACATCCATGTTTGGAAATTTTTGAGCATTAGTCCTTAATTAGATTTGTTGTTTATCGAAGCTCTGTGTCACTGATTGGCCGTTGAGATACACTATAGAAAACTTTATTTTTTTGAGCCATTCGACTCTTTGTTTTCCCATTTGCCTTTCCTTACCCACGGGCTAGCTTTGTTCTGCCCACGTACACCCGCCTCTATTTACTCTACTGCTCGCGGGTACTCGTAGGTTTTCCTTCGACAGTAGCGTACAACTCCGGCTTTGGTTGATTTATGACTTTTGGTTGTTGCTGTGTTGGCTTTGGATGCTCCTGAGTCTTTGTTGGCTTGTTTCTTAACTATTCCATACTTTGGTTGTGACCAGAACTCTTCGTTTCTCTTGGTTGAGCCTTGTTGGTTTTTTACCCATCTTTGCATTTAGCCTTGTTGGTTTCTTCCTTTTGAGCTCATTCCTTTGGCTGAGTCTTACTGTTTGGTGTCTGCCGAGTTGTCTTAGTGATCTCCTTGGCATATCAGTGACTAGATAGTAGGATTTTGCTTGCATTTTTCATTTCCTTATATTGAAAAATACAAAAATATATTTGTAGTTTTGCATTTTCCTTTTGCTTATAAGAGAAAATACAAAAAAATTTACTTTCATGTACTGCATCTTGCATTGAGTGCTTGCTACTTTCATATAGGTTCTGCTTGTGCATTGAAAATATAAAAGGATTGCATTTTTATTTCGAAACCGTTGGGTTGATTTTGCATACTAGTGACATTGTTTTTATTGGATAAATGAGTCTAGGATTTGATTATTTTGCATACTATTGAGTCATACACATCATTTGTTTCACGACCATATCCCTTGAGTAACCACAGCCACTAAAATTAACACTTAATCTTAAAATTGATTAGACCAATTTTATTTATAGGGTACACCAACTAGCATAGGTTTAGAGTCTTGGAATAAATCATTGTGATTTAACACTCCAAGACTACTAGATGAAACATTAGGTGTTTGACCAGGGAGTGGAGGAATCCATGGTATAGATCGGTGTTCTCAGGAAGCTCTACTCAAACCAGAGTTAAGCATGACGTCACGGGAGGTTGGTTGAGGAGATATCCCTCTGATACCAGCTGAACGTGGGAGATATTTCTAGGATTTGTTCGTATCTGGGGACTCTTGGGGGATTTGACCCTCATTGAGTTTCGAGCTCAGCCACCCTACCCATATGACGGATCCCACCTGCAACTATCCCCCTGAGCATTGGTTATATTGCGGTGACCATAGTTTCCTTACCTAGGTATCGCATAGGGTACTTGTAGTGGTTATGTTGTTTGTGTCTTGAGTCAGATAGGGATTGGACAACACAGTTGTTTGTTGACGAGGGTTATGGCTCTTTGCATGCAGTGAAGCTTGGGTGTCTCTATAACTGATTCTGTTACCTTCGTCTATAGTTTGGGAGTCTCAAGCCTCTTCTAGGAAAGACATACCGGTTGTAGTGTCGGGAGCTCATTTAGCCACTCTGTTTGTCTGCTCTTGGATGTAGTTTCTCTAGGTGTGTGCTTTTGATTTACTATTTTTTATCGATAGTTGGCCTTTAAGGGATGTTTTGATTTTATATTCTCTCCAAAGATATCATGGCTCGGAGTCTTACTCTCTGCCGATCCCGTCGGTTGGTTGGTTTGCAACCTACCGGACTTTCACATCGCGTTGCTAGGGGACGCCGATGGGCTCCCTCCAAGTCTTTGGATTCTTACGAGACTTACGTCCAAGACGTCATGACCACTGCACACTTTGACACAGGAGAAATACTTACGAGCCCATTGGGTAAAGTTGAGCACACTTTAGACATCCCTACTCCTCGTGAGGCGTGGGGGGGTGATCCACTTGAGACCCAACCTAGTTTGTTTGGTCCGGATCCACATGAGGATGACCCATCTAATCCTTCATATCCACATGGTTATCTACATGGGATACTAGAATTTCATGATCATACAGGCCCTATGGTCAACCCTACCTCATTCTCATATGGTATGTCGGATTACACCACAGTTGATCCTTCCACTACTTTTGGTAGCCATGCTGGCACCATTCATGGTGTTAGCAACATTGCACCCACTGGGGGAAATACCCTCGTTGGGGGCACCACATTGTCCACTCACACACATAATATGGGGATCGGTCACATTCCTCCTAACAATGCTAATGTTGGAAGACAACCGCCTCTTAGGGCTAACCAACCTAATAGGAACACTGTTCGAAACATGACTCGCCATCCACCACCTAACACACATATTGCTACTCGTCAACCCAGGGCCACTTTCACGAATGTTAATGCTCCTCCTAACCACGGGGGTGGACATATACTGCACACTTTTGTGTCCACCGCCGCTACTAGTAATTCTAATGTAGGAGGTGGGAATATATCTTATCCTCATGATCATAACGCCACCATTCCTGCTACTAGTAACACCAACGTTGGGATTGGGAATACTTCTCATGCTTTAGGTCACCACACGACTGCTCATGCTAATGCTGGGGGTGGGAACATACCTCACCATTATGGTCATTACAACTCGGTTCCTGCTACGAATAGTACGTATATGCCCCATACTTATGGTGGAAACCCTTACTACAACACAGTTGGTGCTGGCCATCAATACAACCCACCTCAATATGGTTCCCAAAACACTTATATTCCCACGTACTCTCATATGGGTAAGGTAAGAGGAAGTTATCAACCTTATGGCCATGGTCAAGCTTATGGTCTGTCAGGTCCTCATTATCAATAGTTTGATGCTCATGGTCAAGATTTTGGTCCACCTCATAATTCAGTTCCGTTCAACCAACCTTTTATGGGAGTTTATAATCAAGCTTTCCAACCGCAACTCCCATTCCTTGCACGCTTAAATATTCTGGATCTTTCGAAGCTCACAAATGATCTGGTGTGTCACCACCCTAATTGGCCTCTGATCCCTACCAAGCTCCCTTTGGACATTCCTAAGTTTGAGGGGAAAGGTGGTGAGGACCTGGGAAATCATGTCACAATGTTTCACCTTTGGTGCTCCTCCAACTCGTTGAATCATGATTTCGTTAGATTACGACTATTTCAACGCACCCTCACGGGAGTACCCGCGAAGTGGTATGTTGAGTTGCTTGGAAACACCTATAGGGGATTCAATGAGATTGCTTTGGTTTTCTTGGTCCATTTCCAGTTGCTGGTTCGCTATGATACTGGCACTGAACTTTTGTCTACCTTTTGTCAGAATAAGGCCACACATATTTCTGACCACATTCAAGAGTGGCATCGGCGGAAGAGGTTAGTGAAAGCCAACATTCCTCCAGAATTTATGTTGGAATGGTTCCTCAAGTCTCTACTCCCATACATTACGAAGGATGTTTTGATGTCCAACATTGTGACTGAGGAACAAGCCATCTTGAAAGTCCACCAGTTAGAATTACTATACTCTCATTCTGGCATTTTGTACGACATTATTCCTGACACACCGCGAACACGCCATGAGCCCAAGTCAGTTCCAAGACCACATGCCGATGGCATCATGGGATCCGCAAGTACTCTCCCTATAGATTTGGTGGCTAATCAAATGCAAAATTTGTCGCTAAACTAGTCTACTCCCGGACAGGTTCACACCTTGTCCACTTTCACCCCGTCGTCTGATGTACACAATGTGCAATCAACGAAACCATCAGGTAACCAACAACCTGGTGGTAAGAAAAAGGGGAGAAACAACCGTAGGGTTGGAAACAATGGGAATAACAATAATATCAATCGCAATACCCCTCATAAGGAGAATGCCAACCCTCATCGGGAAGGTGGAAATGCTGGTAAGGAACGTAAACCTAGGCATAAGGTGAAGCTTCCTTGCAAGATATGTGGGGAAGATCATCTTACTCACTTATGTATTCGAATCGAAGAAGCATCGAAGCATTTGGAATAGAGCCCAGTTATGTTAAAGGATCCCCTTCCTCATCATCAAAACATGGCTTCGCATGCTCCCACCACCAGTTATGGACCTACTGAGACGGCAACGTCTTCTTCCAATGCTAGTGGTTATGGATGTGTGAATATGGTTCAATCAGAGGTTAGTGTTGCCACTCGTCAACGCGATTATGGTGCACCACAACCTAATATGGGGAGTGAGCCTCCCCCTCCTCCTGATAATTCCTTGCATATCGAGAATCCCTCTAATATGCTGTGGATACCGAAAGGTGTTCTTAAGCGCTCTACGCATAATCCTAATGCTCAAGACGCCCAGAACTACTCAATTGTGGAAGACTTGGGCCAAACTCCATGTGCCATGTCGGCTCTCAAGGTCTTACAGGCCTGTCCTTCTCAAAAGCATGCCCTTTTGAGTGCGTTAGGAGTTCAGGATGGGGGAAGTCCCAGTGTTATCAAGTTCGACACTACTAATGTTCAACCTCGCTTACCTTACCATGTGGCTTTTCAAATCCAGGTGGCATGCCTTTAGAATTTTGTCAAATGTACTATGGTTGACGAAGGTGCTTCTGCATCAGTAATGTCATTAGCTTGTTGGAAAGCTCTTGTCTCTCCTCCTCTACTTGCGTCTAGAACCATGCTCACTGCATTCGACGGTCGATCTTTTACGCTGCATGGAATTATCCCTTCCCTTGTTGTCTACTTGGGAGGTAAATCTGTGTCTATTGAAGTCGAAGTGGTTGATGCGCCCATTGACTACAACCTTTTACTAGGTCAAAATTGGATGTACGCTATGAAGTCTATCATATCAACTGTATTCAGAGTTATCTGCTTTCCTCATGAAGGAAAGATTGTGACCGTCGATCAGCTGGATTTCGTTAACACTCATTCCACAACATCCACGAGATCCATAGTCTCACAGGTTACCGATTCTCAGTCGACAACTGGGAACATAGGTGTTGGTATGTACCCTTCATTGATGGGAACTTATAGTTTTCCTACACCTATGAATTTTATCGGAACCATTTCTGATGATGCGTCTCCTCCTTTGCATAATATGCCATTCCGGACTTCCTATTGTGATGATCCATGGACTTTACCGTCCATGAGTTCTACATCTGACATTACGCATGTTAGGATGTCTATGCCGCTATATGTAGCTGAGCTTGCTTACCAGCATATTCAACAAGCCACTGCAGAGTTGGATCTCTCTTCTTCTCAGATAGTTGAGGAAGATCCCGTTATGCTACTAGTTTGGGAAGCCAACTCGTCTTGTTCACATGACTACCTTGATGATACTTTTCCTTCAGATGAATCCATTATTGAGGCTATGTGTTGTAGTGAGAGACCTTGGGAAGATATGCACCATCGCTCTTATTTCCTTCCTAACCTCGAGCTCGCCAAACAGGAAGAGTTTAGGATGACTCTAGCAGAGATGGTTGGTCACCATATGGCTCTTTTAGGGTCGCATGATATTTTTGCAGAGGGGAATATGGCCAATATTTCATCGACTATGTCAATCAACATCTCTCATACTCCCGGAAAAGTGGAGAATGTCTACATCTGTGCCGATTGCACTCCTGAGGAGATTTTCATTTACATTGAATTGTTTACAGAACTCCGGGAAGATTTTGCCTGGTCATGTGAGGAGATGCCAGGAATAGACCCCCGCATTATTGAACATTAGATTAGAATGTATCCCAATGCTAAACCGGTTCGACAACGCCTACATGCTATGAACCCTAGGAAGGAAGCCGCTATCAAGGCAGGGGTGGAGAAACTGCTCAAAGATGGTTTCATCTACCTCGTTCCCCTTACTGAATGGGTGTCAAACCCCGTTCCTATGGATAAGAAGTAGGGAACAATTTGTGTACGCACTAATTTTAGAGATTTGAACCATGCATGTCTGAAAGACAACTTCCCCATGCCATTCATCAATCAAGTCTTGGATGCTTGTGCGGGAACTGAGATTTTTTCATTCATGGACGGCTTTTTAGGCTATAATCAGATTCAAATCAAACCCGAGGACCAACATAAGACAACTTTCATTTGTCCTTGGGGAACGTTTGCATATCAAAAAATTCCCTTCGGCCTTAAAAACGTCGAAGCTACGTTTCAGCGTGCCATGACCTACGCCTTTCTCGATCTTAAAAAGATTATGGAGGTTTTCTTGGATGATCTCGCCGGCCATTCTTGCAAGAGAATGGACCACCCCAAGTACCTCTGCCTGATTCGCGAACGATGTATACGCTACAAGATTTGATTGAATCCTAATAAATGCATCTTCATTGTAAGGACTGGTTTCCTTCTGGGATTTATAGTTTCAGAAGAGGGTATTAGAGTCCATCCTCTCAAAGTTGAGGCAATACTTCGGTTTCCTCCTCCGTGCAACTTGTTACAACTTCAGAGCCTCCAAGGGAGAGCTACTTTTCTGTGTCGATTTGTAGTCAATTATGCTAATCTTACCAAATATTTCGCGTGCTTATTGAAGAAAGACACGTCTTTTATCTAGGATTAGTGAGCCCAGCAATCTTTTGATGCCCTTAAGAAAGCTTTGGTAATGGCCCCTGTGCTTAGTCCACCGGATTTCGCACGAGATTTCATCCTTTATGTGGCTGCATCTCAAGAGACGATTGGCATGGTCTTGGTTCAGGTTGATGATGTGCTCATCGAGCATGTTATCTATTACCTTAGTCGAAATCTAGTAGACACTAAGCTAAGATATACTCATGTAGAAAAACTGGCGCTTGTGACTATCCATGCAGTCCAGCGGTTACGACATTACATTTTGCTTAGAACTACCACAGTTGTAGCACATGCCAATCCATTTCAGTTCATGCTATCATGACGTCTTATAGGGGGGAAGTACAATAAATGGATTGTGATCCTTCAGGAATTCGATCTCGACTTTGCTTCGGCGAAATCGGTGAAATCGTTGGTGTTTGCTAAGCTTATGTCAGACCTTCTGAGACTCAATAAGGATGTCATTCATGAAGATTCCTTTGTGGACGATCACATATTCCTTATCTCGTTCGAGGACCCTTGGTATGGGTATGTCATTGTATATCTCCAAACTTTGAAGTTTCCTCCGCATGATTCACGAGACGAGTGACGTCGTGTGAAATATCACGCTAAAGATTATACTATCATCGGTGACACTTTGTATCGCTAGGGAAAGGATTCCATTCTCCATCATTGCTTAACTCACGAGGAAGTGAAGCAGTTGCTTAATGATTTCCATGCAGGGGCATGTGGCGTTCACTTATCTGGGCTTGCTACAGCCCAATGTATTATGCGAGCTGGTTCCTTTTGGCCTTCAATCTTTAAGGATTGTATTAACGCTATGAAGAGATGCCACCCTTGCTAGGTGTTCTCTCGAAAGGAATATACACTCGCATCCATTGCCCCTTCATCCGGTCATCACCGTCGGTCCCTTCACCAAGTGGGGGGTGGATTTCATGGATTGCAAGCCATATTTAGCTGGGGGGCATCACCATATTATAGTGGCCATGCCTACCGTAAAAGCCGATGGTTCTACTGCAGCCCATTTAGTGTTCAATCAGATCATTACTCGATTCGGTATTCCGAAAGAGATTGTCATTGATCATGGCAGTCACTTTCAGAACAAGATGATGGAGGATTTGTCTCTCAAGCTTGGGTTTCATCAAGAACACTCATCTTCTTATTATATCCAAGTGAATGGTCAAGTTGAAGTAGTTAATCAGTCTTTGAAGTCCATTCTCCAACGTACCATCCAACAAAGCAAGAACAAATGGCACATCATGTTATATCCTACTTTGTGGGCATATTGAACTGCAGTCAAGACTGCAATAGGTTCTCACCATTTCAGTTAGTACATGGTGTGGAGTCACTTTTACCGATTGAATGGGAAATCCCTTCGCTTAAACTGGCCATAGAGCTCCTCCCTAATATGACAGGTATTGAGCAACGTTTAATCCACCTTGAGCAACTTGACGAGCAACGTCAAGATGCCGCGGTGGCTATAGATTCCAACAAACGTCATGTCAAGGTTCAGTATGATAGGTCTATCCGTGCCCGGCAGTATGTTGAAGGTGACTTGGTCCTCTTGTATGACGAGCTAAGGAACCCCTGGGGGTAAGAAAATTTAACCCCATGTGGCATGGTCCTTACATCGTGAGGCGTGTCCTAGAAAAAGGAGCCTAAGAATTAGAAGACTATGAGGGGAATGTCTTGAAGGAGCCTAGAAATGGGCTCTACCTCAAGCAGTATTACGCTTGAACTTTAAGTTCGAGCTAGTTCCCTTTGTACACTATTGTATAGTTATTTCTGTACATAGCTTAGTTTGATTTTGGTTTCGGGTCTGTTGATTTGCTTCTGTTTGATTGACAGATGTCAGTGGAATTTCCTACGTTCTTAGGCTTCGTGAATGGTGCTAGCCATCATACACAACAACTTGCTTCTGCTGCCTGGGTTATTTATTCGCCTGACCATCTAGTTGTGTCTTCAGGAGGTGCTTGTCTTGGTTTTACATCTAACAATGTGGCTGAGTGTAGTGTCGTGATTGAGTTACTTCAGGATGCTACTTCACATGGCATCCAGTCTTTAGAATTCCCCCTGGATTCACAACTGGTTGTGTCTCAGTTGAATGGTCATTACCGAGTGAGTGATCCTACGCTACTACGAAAATTCCTAAGGGTAAGACTCTTGGAATGACATTTTGTTTCAATTACATACATACATGTTCCGAGAAGTGTTAATCATATATCTGATGCATACGCTAACTATGTATTAGATTGGCATTTGTCACATTCATATTGAAGCACACGAATAAAAGAAGACATTCATACATTTGTACATACACACATATAGTAGAACCGGAGAACCAAAGTTTTTATAAATAATATGTCCAAAATGGTAGTATCGTGATACAAAACTAGAGCCCATAGCCCTCAAAAATATACATATCGATACAAAAATGATATCCTGAGATATCTACTCCCTATGAGGAGGCTTAGCTACCGCCCCAACAGGATGTGTCTCATAGAAGTACTGCACTGCCTTTGCTATCCGCTGCAGCATTCATACCCAGTTACCCGGTACCCCCACTACTTGGCACTGCATAGCCTCCGGCAGCTGTGCCACCTCTTCCTGTGGAACCCTGGCAGTCATCTGTGATATGTTGGACTGTAGAGTCTGTAGTGTCTGCTCTACTGCAGCACCCACCATCTCATCACCCCTACCCCAACGATGATGTCTCGGGAAACCATAGAGTCTCACTGGACCCTTATCTACGAGCAAACAGTCAAATATCAATACATGATACTACCCCCAAAAAGATTTTTGCATTTACATCTATAATAAAAAATCCATAAAAAATTAATACACACAAAACCTAAAAAGAGTACTCACCGATGTCTCCGAACATTACGTCTAGTGGGAGCGGCATGTCCCGGTCCTGCCGGAAGTCTATCCTTACATAATGGTAGTCATCTATCGCTATGACTTGTCGATCCCACCAGTGAAAGAAATCCTCTGTATACGGTGATGCCTGAAGGCCACCACCTTGTCGTGTCAAGACCTCATCCCATCGGGTCATGGCTGGGTCGCGGAGACTATGAGGAGGGACCTCAACCCTCGGACTAAGCGTTGGAACCCACTCGAAGAAGAAGTTGCACAAAATACTACCATAGCCAAAAACATTTGCTTCCCCCTGCTTGCACTCTGTCAGTTGGGTCTTCATATACCCCAATAGCATAGTACACTAGTCAAATATCATAGGCTGCATGCACTGTGATTCATAGAACATAACCGGTCTCGATGCCTAGTGAAGAGCTTTGGATCCACTGATCTGCACTAAAGTTGCCACAACAACCTTCATACTCAGGTTGACTATGGCTCGGATGGGCACCTGACTTCCCATTGCCCGAGTATTTGGAACACAATATCTCTCTATGTAGTCGAGGATGGTGATACTACCTCAAACAGTCCGAGATCAAAGGCTAGCAACCTCACCTCGGCGGGACAAACCTATGTTGAAATAGATATATTCCACATCCAGTGAAAGTATTTTCCCATCTAGGTTGAAGTTTTGTGCATCAACATCCCAATAGTTTATCAAACGATAGAGCAATAGGTTTTGGGCCCTCAAACCCCCTATGCTCCATAACTTGTATAAACCACATGCTTGCAACGCTTGCTGTGCATGCAGATCGTTATGAATAGCCTCACTTACTTGGTCATGTTCCCTCTCCCTCCACTCTAGAACCATCCTGGAGTGAGAAAAAACAAAGAATTTAGTCATTTTCCTTTGCAAAATCAACTTCACGGCTGTACCTGTGGGAAAATTTGTAAACAGTTGCAGGTACCCATGGTCAACCTGTGCATTGACTGCGCGTATGATGCCCTACCCATGACCCGCATAGTAGTAGTCCGCGGGTAGCGCTGCATCCATGTAGGGCATGGCCAAACTAAAAATCCATCCAATAAAATTTGAAATAAAAACATTGAAATGGAAGATGGGGATGAGATTACCAACCTGCTCCTGATGATTCGATGAACGGATGCCTGTAGCTCCCGGAATCAGCAACTGAACTTTGAGGTGAAAACTAACCACAAAACTCCAAATGGGTGAATAGTAAAAATGAAATGTAAATTGTAAATTTTTGTTACTATTTATAATTTTCAAGACCCACTTGTCTATAGTTTTTGCCGTTATAAGCTGTTTTGAACTAATCTACCATCTTGGAGTAGCATTTTTTACCAAATCTCTTCGGCAGAAGTTGTTTTCGAGTATTTCACACCCACGACAGGTACGTTTCACACCTGGAATATAGGTTAGATGTCATTTTCACATGCATTATGCATTTGACCTTTTGACCACTTTCACAAACCCTAGGTGCGACCTTGCTCCTTAACTGACATAGAACCTTCACATTACTATAGAAGTGTCATTATGTGACGGTAGGTATTTTCTAAACATGGGTACCTTAGTTAAAACCCCTTTGTGCATTTTGGTGCCCATGCCGTTGTCTGTCCTTAGGATTGGGAGTCCTTTGTAGTTACGCCATGACGTTGTGATAAAGACTCATACTCTACTTTGTCTTATGCTGGCCATCTCCCTTAAGGACTCCCCTCAGTTATATCATGTTGTGATTGCATTGCATCATCCTGCTTGCCGCTTGAGCCTTGTGCCGGCTCCCACTTACTCAGTTGTTATCCTGGTGCCTGAGCACTTTTTCCCTGCCGAGCCTTCCAGAGCCTCCATTTGTCCTTCACAATGTGATGACCTTTTGACCCTGAGGGAACACACCCCTGAGTGTCCGCATCCTGCATACACTTCCTTGCATTGATCATAGGTATGTTCCACTGCTTGGGACTAGTTTGCCCACTATTTGACACTCACTCCCTCACTTGTTGTACTATAAGCAATTTTATTCTTTTTCAAGCTTTCCCGAAATATGAAAAAGACTAAAAAAATCAAATATTCTAAAAATCCGGACGGGATTATGATTACTACTTCTAGTTTGCAGCTGTTGTGTCGCCTTTGAACAGAGGATTCATTCCACTCTGTAAATTATGAGTCAGGACTATAGTTGGACCTTAGGAGTTGTTCTTGTTTCTCAGTTTTCTCCACTGATTGGTTAAGCTTCCAGTCATTATGGAGCCCTTTGTGGCGCCTCCTGCATCACACAATCTATATCAAGTCTATGATGCTCGAGTCTATCCATCTGCTCATGCTCTTGTTCAAAGGAAGTCCTAAAACTAGAGTCGGCCATTCCTCAGATCTCTTGACTATTGCATGTCAGCCATCCCTATTGAGTCAGTCCATTTCACCTGAGATCTTCCAAATATTTCAGCATAGCTAGTACCTCGTGCTGGTTGATGGGGGATGCCTTAATGCCCTCCTTCCAATGAGTCTTGTTTCGTCGACTTCAACCCATTTATTCCAAGAATTGAGGCTTAGAGTTCAATTGAGTACCTTGAGGCTTGCAATCATTAGTGGCAGGTTCTCTCGCCATCGACGGCGTTGGGAATACATCAATGTCCCCTGATCGATGGATTCATCCTAGTGTTCGACTTCAACACATCTATTCACACTCCGATGATTGTGCTTTGTGCCTTGATGCCCATTTTCATTGTTGTTGGGTTATTTCACGTCTGTTAATGGTATACATCATTGACTGGTAATCAGACGATGTCACATCAAGTTTGACCCCAAATCCTTTATTCACTTGATGGGACTTACACCATTGAAGACTTTTGTAGAAGACCCCAGGCGATAGTGGCATTTAGTATGCTACTTATGATTATGACTTTACATCTGAGATGTCACCTCTCAGATATCAGTAGTTTGTACCTCCAGTTTGCACCATTTGTTTCCTTTTCAGCAGGAGACCATATCTTACTGTAGAGGGATCATGGCTATGATCACATATGACATGTATTCATTATGTACCACCTATTCATGGCCATTGTATCAGATTTTTGTACTATACCGACATGTATTCAAGGATACTATTGTATTATGAGGAGTGAGCTGCTCCTTCCACTTGTGTCTCCATGATAAGATCCTAGTGGGCGGCCTTCACTAACATCTCAAGGTTTTGGTGTAACGGTTTGTATCATTTGGTATCAGAGCCTCCACCAAGGTTCAAGTCACAGAGAGGGTGGCAACGTCGGCATTACAGTGTTCGCCCGAGGCTCATACGGCTCAAAGGGGACACCAACGTACGGGTGCACATCCAGCCCAGAGTTTGGACTGCAGAGCGTGGTGGGATGTTAAGATCCTAGTGGGCGGCCTTCACTAACATCTTGAGGTTTTGGTGTAATGGTTTGTATCACTCCATCACTCCACTTTTGAGATTTAAAATGTATTTCAACCATCGTAGCATCAGTCTCTGACCTCACACATTAGGGGGAATCTGTTACAACGTAATTCTCCACCTTGTGAGCATCAACATTCTTTGGCCTGTAGGATCCATTTCACTGACTCAGATCCACTTTATATCCTTCAGACACTATTTTTCCCTATTTTTTCCCTTTTATGCTAGCTGCATATCTATAGCCAGCATACTCACGAGTTGCATCACTATAGCCCACGGGTAGCATGTAAAATGGTAAAAATCACTAGTTTTTTACTTTTTAGTCCCAAAAAGCGGTCATAGGGTGACCTTTGGCCCTCCATTTTCACAGTAACGCTTCGATGTGTCCTTTCAGTTACCTTTGGAAGGGCTATATATTGAAGACATATGGCTTATGGACGGGAGGGAGAAAGAAGAGCAAGAGAACTCTAGTGGATTTTTGCCCTATCTTGAGTCTACACTCATTGATCCTTGTAGTTGTGAACCCTTTATGTTCACCTTCCAAACTCCTACCATAGTTTGAGTTTTCCATTCATGGAGGATTGAATTGGTGGAGGCGCAAGTGGATTGATCCAAATCTTGGTTCAGATTGGTTGTCGGCAAGATGTCGTATCTCATTGTACTTCTTCTTGTTTATTAATAGAAATACTCATATTCTTGTCCATTAATGTTGTGAATGTTGTTTATTATACATTGGGTTGCATTTACATATAATATCATGGACCATTGCTATTGATGATGTTAATATCATTTATATATTATATGTACTTGTTGTATATTGGCTGTCAAGACTAATTTGCAGATTCAAGTGCACAGATTGAAAGCTCCAACGGGGATCTACACCAAACATTTGGATTGAGGTTGGTTAAGTTCTTCATTATCTTAGCATTATCATTTATATAGAATAGCATTGAGAATTGAGTTAATTTCTGGTAGTCAGCTATCTATTGTGGTCTGTCCCAAGCCATAGTGAGTTTTCTCCAATACATCTAGAACCACAACAAAGAAATGATAGGGTTTATGCTTTTAATAGTAAGATTCAATCTCTACCACTTACCTCTTAAACCCTCACTTCTTGAGATAAAGTCCTAAAGCCCAAGTGAGACCTTGGAGGAACTAAAGAGGAGTTGCCAATGTGACTTCACAAGCCCTCTTCATACTTTTGTCTGACTCTTCTTTAATTTAAGGGGAATTTCCCTATATTAGGATACTAGAGCTTATGCATGAAAAGATGGCTCTAGTAAAATGAGTTGATAAAAGTTAGGATATTTAGGGTCTGTTTCCCTCTTTTAGGCTTTTAATAACTTAAAATATTGGTGTGTTGATCTATGATTTGCTTGTGTGAGTGGTTGCTTGAGGTGATTAACTTGTGTGGAATTACCTTGTTTTAGTCAAACAATAAAGCTTAAGAACTGAAACGAATAAGTGGACTGAGTATTAGTGTCTTAGCATTGGGAAAATGGTGTCAAATCAAGACTTAATGGGAGGCTATCCTAATGAGGAAGACTGGCTATTAGGGATGAAAGTAAAAGCTAGAACAAGTTCATTTCCTCGCTATCCCCAAATGAAGAAATATAACTAAGGATATTACTATTGCATATAAACTACATTACTTATGAATATTATGGTTATTAGGAATAAAATGTATGTGTAACCATCCAAGAGTAGAGAAACATGCAATTCTAAATAGTATTCCATTGATAACATAAAAGAAAAAGGTAAGGTGTTTCCCAATTGATTGCAATAGAAGCATATCTCAAGATAATTTTAGCAAGAAGGATATTATTAAGGATTAGAATATTTTTTCATCCGTAAAGCACTATAATTAAATCTCCACAAATATCCAATTGTTACTCTACTAATCTCCAAGGGGATCTAGCGCCAAATTCACCCATCAAAAAATGGAATGATAACCCATTTATATAGAGAGAATTAAATCTCTCTTACAATGAAATACATTATTAACCTAACTAACTCCATGACAAGTCAATGTGATAATATAACAATGGAGTAGTTAGGTCTTATCCCTTCAAAGTTTGACAAGTCAAATGGCCTCCATTCTCTCTAAGAGAGTTCTTTAGACTAGAAAATATGATACAATAAGCAAGCGAAACCTCCAAGAGAGAGGGTGCATCACTAAGAATATGCTTGTTGACAAGTCAACATGCTATAATGTCCACAACTAATGCACCCGCCGAGATGCTTGCATGCAAAATATGGTAAAATACTCTTTGAAATAGAATAGTGTGCTTAATGTCCACTTGAAGAAGTCACAAAGTGTGCCTTCGAAGATGCATGAGATAAGATAATAATAGAATACTCTCAACTGACTCTTCAAAATACTAATGTGGTCCCCAAGGTGCATGAACAAGTATGCAAACAATCCAAATGTGTGAATCACAAGGTGGGGTGCTACAAATAAGTCCATAAATAAGTGTGCAAGAGGGCCAAATAGGTGGAGCATGTTAAATTTTGAGCATTAATTTACAATACTCTTGGATCTTTACTGAGAGAATAACATATACAGTATATCAATGCATAACAATCACAATAAGCATGAAAAGCATCACAAGAATCAAAAGCATGAGAGACAAGAGACACAGAGTTTCCGTGGGGAAAACCCTAAGGTGAAAAACCCCACAACTTCCTCAGAGATAGAGAGAGCAATGGCTCAACCAAAGTACAACCAAAATACACTTGAGATAGTATCCTAGTAGCAGATGATCCTCCTCCTCACTAGTGTGCCACTTTCTGAGTGAGAGAAGTGTGACTTTCCGAACGATCCAAATAGAGATATCCTAATCTCTATTTATACTTAACCTGTTTTCCCAGTTACACTATGGGGATGACTTGTCTATCTAGATACATCCATAATATAATATATATTTTAGGGCCAACCCCACACATGGTGGTCTAATAACCCATCAGCAAGTACACACACTTGTGACACTTGTCAATCCACATGGCGACACTTCCTTATAGAGGAATAACACATCTCTTATATATGAAATACATAGATGAAATACATTCCGAAGTTACATATACATCAACACTCCCTCTTAACTAGGAAGGTATTTCTCGACACAGTTCTGCTAGACAAGTCTTCTTCTCGGGATCATCATCGATGCATCGTCATCATCATCGTCACTGCTGCTGCTATATCAACCAATCTCTGACTCTACTCATCATAGGAAGTTCTACAGAGCCAGTCCTTTTTCATACTGGATGTAGGCCCACCACCTGCAGGTCTTCATCATCACTGGCCATACTGTGGAATCCTCAGGACTTATTACATGCATCACAAAACCTGGCTGCAGCATCCTAGGCTATTACGAGCACACAACTCTACCTGTGGGATCTCCTAGGAGCACATTACATGTGACCCATCACAAAACCTGGCTGAAGCATCCCATGTTGTTACAAGCACACAGCTCTACCTGTCGGATCTCCCAGGAGCACATTACATGTGATCTCACCACAAAACCTGGCTGAAGCATCCCAGGCTGTTACGAGCACACAGCTCTACCTGTCGGATCTCCCAGGAGCACATTACATGTGGTCCACCACAAAATCTGGCTGAAGCATCTGAGGCCTTTTTCATCCTGTCCAGATCTCCCAGGAGAAAATTACATGTGGTCATGGCAAAACTTGGCTGAAGCATCTGAGGCCTTTTTCATCCTGTCCAGATCTCCCAGGAGCAAATTACATGCCATAGGACAAAACCTCCCAAGAGCATCTCAGGATGTTACGGTTACACAACTCCGACTTGAAGATCTCCCAGGGCATAAATTACATGTCCTCCTAGAGCAATGTCTCGAAAGAGCATCCCAGGCTGTTACACGTACACAACTCCGACCTATAGGATATCCTAGACATGCTCATATGCACAACCTGATCCACAACCACAAAGTATCATCCTGATACTCACCATACATCATCCTGATGTACACATGATCTACCTGATCATCATCACTGCATCGTCCTGATGCATGTCATCTGGAGAAGCTCGTCATCCACGATCATCCTGATCATACAATGCATCCATCTGATGCACACCAAGTATCTACCTGATACATATCACCATACACAGTGTATCCACCTGATACATAGATACTTGATCCACACAATGTATCCATCAACATACATGATCTACCTGATCATACCTGATACATATCAACATACATGATCTACCTGATCATACAATGTATCCACCTGATAAATATACAGATACATGGTCCAAGCATCCAACATGATGCATATACAAAATACATACAAATGATCCAACCAGTCATATCCAGCATCCAACATGATGCGTACATACATATAAATGATCCAACTGATCATATCCAGCATCCAACATGATGCGTACATACATATAAATGATCCAACTGATCATATCCAACATCCAACATGATGCGTACATACATATACATATAAATGATCCAACTGATCATACAAAGCAGAAACTAGAACATCATCCTGATGCTCATGATCCAATGCTTACATCCACAGCCATGTGAAGGATCCTCCTTCCAACATGGTTGGAATGGCTTCAGCAAATGTGTCCATCACTTCTTCCTCGAAGTGTCCTCAATCTGAAGAACACCAAGCCTCTCCCTGAAGTACTCGAACTTCACCTTGGCTAGTGGCTTCGTCAACACATCTGCAATCTGCTCGTCCGTCGCAACATACAAGAGCTTCACAGCTCCTCTCTGCACCATATCCCTGATATAGTGATATTTGATCTCTATGTGTTTCAACCTGTCATAAAACAATGGGTTCTCAGATAGCTTCACACAACTCTGGTTATCGCAGAAGATACCAATAGCATCCAATGGGAGATCAAATAACTCAGACAGTAGCTTCCATAGCCATACTGCCTCACAACTAGCTGAACAGGCTGCAACATACTCTGCCTCACCTGTACTCAGTGCCACATAGGACCGCTTCCTGATAAACCAAGAGATCACACCTGATCCCATACTAAAGCAGCATCCAAATGTGCTCTTCCTATCTGCAGCATTGCCAACCCAATCTGAATCAACATAACCCTGCAGGTTAAACTTTTGATTGGCTTCATACTTGAGCCCAAAATCCACTGTACCCTTCAGGTACCTCAGAACATGCTTTATAGCAACGAGGTGAACACTCCTTGGATTTGTTAGGAACTGACTCAATGTGTTCACAGCAATGCAAATATTTGGCCTCGTGTTCATCTGGTACATCAAGGACCCAATCATCTGATGATACATATAGACATCAACCGGCTCAGATGAAGCATCACACAGAAGCTTTAGATTCGATGCCATAAGTGTGGTCATGGCCTTGCAATCCATCATCCTGAATCTCTTTAGGATATCTACTGTGTACTTCCCTTGACCAAGGAAGATCCCACTTCCACTATGCCACACCTCCATACCTAGGAAATAATGCATCATTCCCAAATCTTTCATATCGAATTCAACAGTGAGCTTCCTCTTTGTATCACACCAAGTTCTGGGGGCTTGCTACAAGCCATACAAGGCTTTCTTCAATCTGCACACATGTGACTCCCTGTCAGGTCTTGGGACTGCATCCCAAACATCTTCTTCATGATCGACGGATCATGGCATTCCATTTCTTCATCCCAGATCCTGGGAACTTCAATATCTTCAATAGATATCTTTGTTGCTGGAACAAATGTTGTAGTCCTTCTTTTGTAGGTGAAGATATACGGTCTTTCCTACCAAACAAGTTAAATTGCATGATTAAAAACATCTCATAATTTTCAGAACAAATTCTTTACACATAAAGAAATATGTCATGCAGTCATGCAGTTTTCTTAGCCAATGCTTCAATACAACATTTATCCATGTTCCACAACTTTCTAGATGCCTTCTAGTCTCTACCAGAACATTGTTAAGAGTTTTCACTACTCCCAACATGTCAACAAAGAGGTTTCATTCTAGATAAGTAGCACTCGAATGTTGTATAGTGCCATAGGCCACTTACCCATCACATGCATATTAGTAGTATTTTGTTCATTAATGCAATCATTCTAATATGCACAATACATCTCCTAAGCATAATATTATTTAAACAAAAATAGGCAAGAAATGATATTTGAAATACTTATCTTTGTTTGTTTGTTGGGTGGACTCCCTCTGAGTCTTTGTTTCCTGGTAGGAGTTGTTGAAGTAGCTTCTTCTACACCTTTCTGTTGTGGAATGTAGGAAGATGGTCAACTCCCTCTGAAAATTTGCATCCTTGTAGGAGCTGCTGGAGTGTGCTCCCTCTTGATCTTTGCTTCCTGGATTACCTACCCTTGAACTTATATTCATCCTTGCTGACATCAATCTTCTTGAACCCTGGAAAGTATAATCTGTAAGCCTTCGAGCTTTCACTGTAACCCACAAAGATACCCTTCTTTCCTGAAGGAACTAGTTTAGTCCTCTTTTCCTTTGGGACATGAGTGTATACTGGACAACCAAATATTCTGAGATGGCTAACTTCAGATTTCTTACCAGAAAGGACCTCTTCTAGTATCCTGATGTCCAATATCTTGTGGGGTGTTCTATTCTGCACATATACAACTATTCTAGCTGCTTCTTCCCATAGATGCATAGGTAGATCCTGGTCATGCAGCATTTCCCTTGCTGCTTCCATGATTGTTCTGTTCTTCCTTTCTGCAACTCCATTCTGTTGAGGATTATAAGGAGAAGTCAACTCCCTCTTAATCCCTGAATCACTGCAAAGCTTCTTGAAGTCACCTGAGGTGAATTCTCCACCATTGTCGGATCTGAATGTTTTGATCTTCTTGTCAGTTTGATTCTCCATCAAGGTTTTGAATTCCTTGAACTTATCAAGTACCTCATCTTTGTTCTTCAAGAAGTAGACCCAAGTCTTCCTGGAGAAGTCATCAATAAATGAGACATAGTAAACATACCCACTTAGAGAACTGGATGACATAGGACCTCATACATTTGAGTGGATGATTTCTAGGATATCCTTTGCCTTGCTTTCAATGCTTTGGAAAGCCTTCTTAATGTTCTTACCTTTTGCACATCCTTTGCAAACACCTTCATGTTTGGTCTTGATTTCATGAAGACCCTCTACAGCCTTGCTTGCAATTGGAAGAGCCCTATAGTGCATATGAACAAGTCTTCTATGCCAAAGTTCACTTGGTTCCATAGATTCATGCACCATGTCATGTTCAGGTTGTCCCTTCAATTTATACAAACCTCCCTCTTTCTCTCCAATCACTACTGCATCATCTATAGTCTTTCCCTTTGGCCACATTAGGACTTGGCCATCCACAAATGCAACCCTCATACCTTTTGTATCCAATGCAGAGATGGAGAGTAAGTTCTTCTTGAGCCCAATTACATAAAGGACTTCTTTCATCTTCAAAGATTTTCCAGAATCTAGGTTGTAGGAGGCTTCACCACTTCCTTTGATTGGGTATTGATAATCATCCCCAAGTTTCACCTTATGGGGTGATTCATGTTCAGATAGGTTCACAAAATATTCCTTAAACCCAGTCATGTGTTTGGAAGCCCCACTATCAATTAACCAATCATTACAACCATGGGAGATAGTACCTGTGAGAGCAGAGATTAGAACATACTCTTCTTCACTTGATGAGTCATCATTAGTATCATCACTTTCTGCCCTAGCCTTCTTCTTGGGTGGTTCATCACCCTCAGCAGCATGAGCATGAAACCTTCTTTTGCTTCCCTTCTTCTTCTTGTTGAAGTTGTTGTTGTCCTTCTTGTTCTTGGGACAATTTATGGCAATATGTCCTTTTTCATTACAGGTGAAGCATATTCTTCTTTCTTTGAAGTGATGTGAAGATTTCTTGGAGTGAGATGGCTCTCTCTTGGACTTCCCTTTCTTGGTGTGAGCTGTGAGAGCTTGATCTTCATTTCCAATCTTTTCTTCTCATGCCACAATCCTTGCTTCTTCTTGTGAGCATTCTTCCCGTAGTCTGCTGAGGGAAATCAACTTGTTTCTTGCACAGATTCTTTGAATGAAGGAGTCCCATGACCTAGGTAAGCCATTCAGAGTGGTCATGACAACTTCACCATTCTCTACCATTTCATCCACTGCTTCTAGTTGTTCCTTGATTTGGGAGACCCTTGAAAAATAAGATTGAATGGTTTCTCCATTCTAAAACTTTACTCCTTTCAATTGGTTCCGCAAGGTCATCTTCCGATTTATGTTCTTCCCTTCAAATAGCTTGGTCAAAGAGTCAAACATCTCTTTGGGTGTCTTTAGAGAAGACACATGGGGTATGAGATGGTATTTGATAGAATCAACAATGATTCTCTTTGCCTTGACCAAGTTCTTCTTATGCAATACTTTAGCCTCTTCATCCTCTAGGATAGGGATGTCTTCTTTTATATATGAGTCCAACTCATTCTCTTCCAGGATTAACCCAATCCTATACTTCCAAGCTCGGAAGTTATCAGCCCCTTCAAGCTTATCCTTAAGCTTGGTGTGGTGAGACATCTTAATGAGTACTTCAAATGGAAATAGAAAAGATTTAGGTCTTACCACTTGAAATGTTGAAAACTGGATCTGGTCCCAGATTAGGGTTTGTCGAAAAAACCCTAAAAATTCAAAATGTGAATTTCAACTTTCTAAAAGGATAGAAAGATGCAACTTGATGAGTTGATCATCCTGGTGTATTTAGAATTTGAGATCAACAAAGCTTTACTCTTCAGATTTGCCTTTTTGTCCTCCTGGGTTCACTAGGGAGAGCCCTGAATTAGGGTTTGAGTTTCCCAGAGATCTACCTAGCCAAAAATCTTGATCCAAAGCTCTTAACTTCGATTTTTGCAAGGAGCTTCTAGATATGTCTTCAGATTTCAAAAATTCCTATTTTTGTGGAAACCTTAATGTTTAGGGCCAAATCTAAAAATGCTCAGAATTGAATTTTGATTGCACATATGGATTCTCCTTGATGAGTAGAGTAAATCTACTATACTGCTTTTCCAAAATTTGTGGAGAGAAACCCAATAAACAAGAAACTCAAGTTTCCATCACTGCAAAATGTCTTCTTCTCAGGTTAGCTCTAATACCATGTTAAATTTTGAGCATTAATTCACAATACTCTTGGATCTTTACTGAGAGAATAACATATACAGTATATCAATGCATAACAATCACAATAAGCATGACAATAAACACAAGAATCAAAAGCATGAGAGACAAGAGACACAGAGTTTCTGTGGGGAAAACCCTAAGGTGAAAAACCCCACAACTTCCTCAGAGATAGAGAGAGCAATGGCTCAACCAAAGTACAACCAAAATACAATTGAGATAGTCTCCTAGTAGCATATGATCCTCCTCCTCACTAGTGCGCCACTTTCTGAGTGAGAGAAGTGTGACTTTCCAAATGATCCAAATAGAGATCTCCCGATCTCTATTTATACTTAACCTGTTTGCCCAGTTACACTATGGGGCCGACTTGTCTATCTAGATACATCCATAATATAATATATATTTCAGGGCCGACCCCACACATGGTGGTCTAATAACCCATCGGCAAGTACACACACTTGCGACACTTGTTAATCCACATGACGACACTTCCTTATAGATGAATAAAACATCTCTTATAAGGGTACAATAAATATATATGAAATACATTCCGAAGTTACATGTACATCAACAGAGTGCTCCACATGTAAGGCTTGAATGACAAACTCCAAAATAGAAGATTCTCCATGGTGCTTTCTCCAGTTTGTAACCTGAATCATTAATAAAAGCTCCAAAAAGGGGATGAATTAGGGTTTTGACCATGTCAAACTCCCATCAAATAATAAAATAATGGGCTCCAAGTGACATGTACTCAATAAATGTGCAACCAATTCCTTAAAAGTGTGAACATCCCTAGGTAACCTTCACCATGTGAACTTGCCTAGGGTTTTGACCAATTGTCAAAGATAGAAACTAGGGAAAGGGCACCCTCCAGTTAACTCCTAGAAAATGTTTCAATGCATAACCAACCTCAATAAAATGTTTCAATGCATAACCAACCTCACAGATTTATGGTTGTAATAAATCTTCTGTAATTAAGTAATTTTCCTATCTGTTAGATGTTGGAATTTGTGCCGCTAAGGGCTATAAACATAGTTCCCTTGAAGCACAACTTTTTGGTGTTAATTTTTTTGGGATGCCTTGTGTATTTGGTTGGAAAGCAGCAAAACATATCTTATTGCAAATCATATTTTAGGTTCATTCCGAAGGCTAAAAGTGCACACGAGATAGATTTAGGGAACCTAAAGGTTGACGTGAAAATTTTGAATTTGCATTAAGAGGTGATTCTCAAAATATGCACTTGTAAACCTAATTGTGCTAATTCTGATGCCTAACCTAGTTGGGACATCAAGTGAGCACACAACAGAGGCAACCTTCTTGGGGGATTCATCTTCACATGGACATATTTAAACTCTGATTTTCAACATAAATATTAGATATGAAATAACAAGTGACAAAGAGTTGGAGAAGCTGTCAGCTATCAGTGCCTTTTCTCCATACCAGATTATTTGATAATGACAGGTGGCTTGAATTCATGGCAGATCGATTGGGAAAATCCCTTTTCCTCGCTTCAAATTACCTTTGGGCACATCACTCTCATATATATAGAAGATATCCAATCTCAATTCCTTTTTCAACACTAAAGTATTTAGCAATTGCAGTTGTTAAAGGATCAGTGGGTCCTTTTCCTCTGGTGCATTGGCTCCAGATTTCCTCGTCCTTCTCCTGATTGGATTGAGTTGATGCCTTAATATTCTTCTCATCCCTGCAAGGCTGTTGGCAATGTCCTCCACCATTCCAATCATTAGGTTCTCAATTAACCATTTAGTGTGAAGCAACTTTAAAATTTTTCTTTATGGTTCTGGTATCCTTGAGATGAGAAGGAGAGACAAAGAAGGTCCTTCATTCCGTTCCCAAATATCCTTTGATTTCATATTTGACCCATGATGCTGCCAGTCCTCAGTCTGGTCCCAAAACTAATGATGTTGAAAGCAGAATTGAGCATGTCTCATCTATTTGTTCTTAATTGAACTTCTCCCTACTCATTTGCATCTAGAAATATGTTTTTTTGGTTTATTTTCCCCACTCCCAGACTCGTTATGAGATTTAGTAGGCTTAATCATATTGTCACAGAGATCTCACAATCTCTCCTTATCACTAGTACACTGTTAATTTCCCAAACAACTTGCCCTTTTCTACGAACAGATGGCCAAAATTTATGTTTCATAGTTGCTTGATACATAACTAAAACTGGGTATCTCCTCACAGTCCTTAAACTACATTTCCTAGTGTTGTCATTAAATTCATTCATCTTATCATTCCCATGGTTTGGGTTCTGGAAGCTATTCATTTGATGATTGGATTCATCGTTCTTTGTAATACGATGATTTATAAAGTCTAATAATTTTTTTTTAATCTTATGCTTGCTTGTGCCACTTGGATTTCAGAAGTTTACTTCCACAACATCTTTCATACCGACCATATCTATACTCTTTTGCTATTGAAGTTGTTTGCAAACAAATCCAATTATCTCAAGTGAAAATTCAGGGGATTCTTTTACTCTAAGATGCATTTTCACTTCCTTATTGCAACCCTATATTTTTTGCATGGATAATTGTCGTCTTGAATAATCCCTTCAGGCATTTTATGGGATACCTTAATGGTAATGAAGATAATAACTGAGCATGTTAACAAAAGGATTTGGATTGGAACGTTGCAGTATATATGCTTCTATATAGAATTCTAATTATGTTCCATTGGCATTTATAGGAAGGATTCTCTCACCTATGGAGAGGTACCAATGCAGGTTTAACATTGGTTGTGCCTAGTGTAAGTATTCTTCTGGAAAAAATACTTTAGTAGTCTCAGATTCTCAAATATTGACTGGGTTTTCACTTTTGTGGAATAGAAAACCATTCCGTACTGTAGATTATGGTGGAACTTTTAGTACTTTTGTGTGAATAAAGTTTTGATAAAATGGAATTTGTTAGCTATAATTCTTAGCTAGAGGAGCCTAGATGGTGTATGGCATGAAATAGTGGGTTGCTTCTATATTTTGGATGATGGCTATTGGTTGTGCTAGAAATTGCTGATTGATAAAAAAAATATTCAGTTTTGAGATTTGGGAGACTATATTGAAATGAAGAAGCAGATTTATTTGAAAGAATTTTTACACATGGGCCAACTTGCATATGGATTCCATATTTCTGGTTATATGTAATTCTATTTTATAGTACAAACATATGTTTTACTATTCTTTTTTATTAGTGTTACACTACATTTTCTTATTTATGGCCATTTCTTATTTGATAGTTTTGAAATAGTTGCTTGAACAGATTTTGATTTGCTATTCCATCTCTAGATAAATTTCTTTAGGAATATTATTGGTATTTTATGAAATGATTATACATTAATTTTTGTATTTCTAGATACATTATTTAGAAATGCTATTGATCTTTTTTTAAAATAATTATACACTTTTTTTTCAATCGGGTAGGAATATATTTACCTTGCTATGACATTTTTCGAGATTGTCTTGAGAGCTTTTTAAGTAAGAATGCACCCTGATTAACTCCATATGCTCCATTAGTAGCAGGATCAATTGCACAGTCATTGAAATGTATTACTTATTCTCCTATTGAATTAGCAAGAACACAGATGCAAGTTAGGTTAGGCTATTCTAGGGGTACCAAAGATCAAAGACAAATACAACCCAACCACATGGATGTTAGAAGTTAGCTCTACTGTCACTAAACATGGTTTGGGGATAGACTTTGGAGAGCATTACAAGAAATCTTCTCTCTACAAGTAAGCATTAAACTTATCAATATTTTCTCACCAAAATCCATATGCTTATAATAGCTAGCTATTATGTAAGTGTTTCACCTGGTTGTGTATTATCAGCAAGGTTCTATAACTGGTTAAATTTAGCCTAGCCAATTCGACTGACTCTGAATTCATCATGAGCCAAGTTGTAATGGACTCAGAATAGGATTTGGGTAAGTAGGGGGTACTATATATACATTATAATTATAAATTATAATACATGTGAAATTTAAATTATTTTCACTGTACATATATATTCATGTGCATCCATATGAATCCAAACCATTATACACAAATATGCAAAGTTTCTCATGTATATAGAAAGGGTACCTACAACTGAAAAACATCAAGTGCAATCCATATCTGACCCAAAATACATAAACAAAGAGGCTTAATGGCCTATAGAGTCCAAAAATATTCATGCAACCTCACCTTTCAATCCACCAGCTCGGCAAACTAGGACTGTGCTTGATCCTTTAGCTTGTCAAATTTCTTAGTGACATCAATAGCCTTTCCACTTATATCCTCCTTCCAATCCTCTTTACTGATCATGGCTTTGTTTTCAGAGTTAAGGGTCCCTTCAGTGAGTTTGATTTACAGATTGTGGATTTTGTCTACTAGTTTATCCAATGAGTCAAGAATGATGTCCTGAACAAAGAAATCCAGTTCCACAGTGGACTTATTCAGAATTTTCCTTCCAATTGTGTAGCTTGTGCCTTTTGGAGGGTTGATTTATACTATTGGGCTAGCAGAATTTTTGTGTCTCCAAGTAGCACCCCACTTCTCCAGCTCTTGAAGGAACTTTGAGCCTCAGTGCACATACCAGAACAATTAGCTACAACTTTTTTCCCCCTTTCCTCCCCCCTTCATATTGACCGAGGCATCTTTGGCATTACTGAGCTAGAAGATCCAGAAGTAGTTTTGGACTGGGTCCTCTAGCTAGAGTCCCCCTCCTCATCAGAAACCGGACCATCCTTAGGGTTTGGAGCCATCAAAATCCACAAACAAGGCTGGGAGTAATTCCAGAAGAAGCTTCATAGCAATCAAGTGGACTAAACTGAATTCAATCGCAGAAAATCAAGGAATCCCCAGGTGAGAATCCAAGGTAGAAGAGTCTCTGAGAAAGGTAGGTTCCCTATCAATCAACACCACACATGTAGTGTGTAGCAAAATCAAAGAAAATAATGAGATTGATAAAGAGAAATTTGTTAACTCAAAACTAAACCAAAGGGAAGTATGGAGAGCTGTGAACCAGGTAGATTTGATCCAAGACTGATAAGAAGCAAAAGTGAGCCCTTCCATATATTTAAAAGAAAAGGAAAAAACCAAACTTCCAGCAGTATAAACTGTCTTGTGAGGCTCATCAAACCATATTTGTTGTGAAACCAACTTAATAGGCATCATCTATTCAAAATCCATTATTCAACCATTATTGGCTTCTGTCGTCATTTGGTTCCAACTCTTTCCTGGCATCATTAGTTTATCTCCTAATTTCTTCATCATTTATCAAGGACACATCCTAGTTTACCCACCATTAATTGCCATAATTGGTACTATCATAGCCATTTGCCATGTTGTTCTTGATTACGGGATTTGTATGTTGATGATGTCCATATCAAGACATTGATTGATACTTGCTTGAATTGCAGGTGTCCATGGTCCCTCTATTGAACCCCCTAGATTACCTAAGGCCTTAATACCAAGCTATAACCTATCATTGTTATAGCTGTCAACTTTTTTTGAGAAGTAAAAGAGAAATTTTATTAATGCCTAATAAATAATATTACATATAGATTATGTTGCTTTGCAGTCTTGACATCCGATATGAATCTTGATATTCATATTTTGACCCTTTTTATTAATTTTTATGAGCCTGACAACAACCTGAGAATTTTGAAAACTAGAACGTAATGCACTTACAACATAAGCATGGCCACATAAATATCGATGAAATATAGAAATAGCTGCCAATATACTAGAACTGTAGCACACTAAACTCATCAATGGTAGAGAGAACAACAGCAAAATTAACTGCCAGATTCCAAATTACTAGATACAACAATACTAATAGGACAGATACATTTTAGAGGAGGTTTGGACAACAACTTAGAACCAACAATCTCTAAGCAAGGTATAGTCACCGAAATTAGCCTTGAAACTTATCCACAAGGTCCTTCAAGACCCTAACATGCTTTGCTTTAAAACACGAAGGTCTATTTAAAGTTACATTTCCATTTTATGGCATGTTTCCTTTTGCGTGTGGGATAAACTAACTTTATAAAATAATATTTTAAAGTCATAAAGCTACTAATTTCAACTAACCTCTTGACTTTAATGATCCTTATTACCCATATTATCCCTCTTAATACAAAAATGGGCTTATCCATTTATTTCTGCACTCATTTCTGACATTTCTTCTTAGCTAGAACAACACAAAAATCTTCTGAATTTGGCTATCATGACAGTGCCCCTCTTTTTGATTTGATCTGTTCCAAAGCAATTGGAATTTTGGATGATGAAATATTTCTGGGCCTTCCCATGTAGCATACTCCAAAGGCAATTCCTTCCATTGAATGGGATACTCCAGCAGTACCTTAATCCATAATTTCTTGTTATGTATTATTATTTCAAATTTTGTGGCAGCAGAAGTTTCAACTTTCACAACAACCATTGCACTTTCCTTCCAAAAGAGGTCTTCTGTAGCTGGTGTTGACCAAAGAGCTAGAATAATCCTTTCTATTGCAATAATAGGAAACAAACCAAAGAGTTTGCAGTTAGGTCACAAAGGTGAGGCCTCCAATTAAGCTATTCAGAAAGTCCCAATGTGCTTTCCTAGGGATAGGTTAGGTGCAACAAATGTCTGCTTGCAATATACCTTTTCTCCATTGAACAAGTCCATTAGCAGTAAGCCATATCTGATTAGGAATCATTAGGTTTAGACTCCTTGCAGCCTTTCTCATATCGTGTTTTCCAACATGTTATATATTTTCCCACTGACAGGCTATCTGCTGGTTCTTCATCTTCCACCAGTTCTTGAAATGCCTCTAAACCTTTATTATTTATTTCACCCCCAGTGTAATCTAGAATCCTCATTTTGGTGGACTATGTTTTATCCTTTCCTAGTAAGTGTAACACAAATTCAGTTGTTGATTGAGATCCATTCCCAATATATTAAGATTAAGAATCTTAGAATAACTACTCCACTAGGGAAGAAGATGGACATTGCTACAATTTTCCATGTGAGTTGAGGAATGTTTAAGGCTAAATCCTATTTTTCTTGAATTATGTCCACACTTTACAGTACATGTTACCTTCTGTGAGCAATGTAATTTAAGAGAGATGGTCATGTCCCAATTAAATGTGTCAAAGCTATATAAATTACACATTTTCTGTGATGTTTTTGCATGTTCTTTGAATATAAACTTGTAGGGTACACTCCGCACTACCCTATTGGTAGTTTAAATTTTTTATAATTTTTCTCGTACTATAAACTCGTCCTTAGGTTATTAATTGCTTTTCAACCCCTACTAAGTTTAATTTACTTTGCTGATTAAACTCCAGGGCTTATGATTTTCTATTGAGTGATTCAGTGAAGCTCTTTACCAGTGCACGCTTCCTAGGAATCTATTAATTCTTCTTCCCTTTTGTTTAATTGCCGAAAATTTAATCTCAAATATATTTTGCCTCTAAATTTTTGTTTATCCTAAATTTTTATCTGTCCTTGATTGTTTCGGATTCCAAATTCTAGAGGATATAATATGGAATCTGTAAATTTTAAAGAAATACGAAATTGTTCTTTTATTTGTAGCTTTGTGGATGTCATAATGTTAGTGATTTAAAAACATGCTTAACATGCATTGCAACTATTGTGTTGTTTGCAGTTGTAATTGGATAGATTAAAAGGTTCAAAATGAGGATATTCAATCCAATGTCCTGGAAATTGTTGGCCCAAATGTGAACACAACATACATCACATGTCCTACAGACCTTGCTGCAACACTTGGGATTAAACTGCCATTTTTCGTGATGATTTTCAAGAATCTGAAGAAATATTTCACATTTGATATTCAAATCCTGGATGACAAAAATGTTCGTCATCATTTTAGAGCTTCTAATTATCAAGTAAGTAGGATTCCTGGACATACTTTGATGAGAAAAGTGCTTGACTACATATTTTGTGTGAGAGATTCAATTTACTGTTGTATGAAAAATGTGGTTACAATTGTGTTCTTTATTATAGTCCTTACATTGAGAACATGAATTGCTCAATCCTTGGGTTCATTGGAGTATTTATAGACCTATAGAAGTGACTTCTTCAACATGTTACATTAGTGTTACTTTGTTCTTCTAGAAGTGGCTTCTACCTCAAATGCTTGTGCTGGACCTTCCCTGGTTTGTTTGTGATTGGTGACAAGAATATAGTTACCACTTGGGGATTGTTGCCACCCAGGTGATTCTTGTGCTTCTGGAGGAAGTTTGTGAGGTGAACAGGTGGCTATCTTGAGAGAACATGAACCTAAAGCTAGAGCATATCTCCTCCACCATTTCAAGTAGTTTAGATAGTAGATTAGGATGAGATTAGTCTCAATTTGTAGAAGTTAGTTTTGACTTTGTAATATGGAGAAGGGGATTCTTAGCTTTTTTTCATAATCTTAGTTTTGATGCTTTCATGATTTGTCATTGATTCTTGTGATGTAAATTAAGATTTATTTATTGTTAATGTGAGCTCACATGTGTTGTGTTGTTTCTCTTCATATGTTGTCTTTCTTTTATGCAATTTACTTTTAGCCATGTGTTTCAGCTTCCAGCATTAGATTAGTAGTTGTGTGTTTCAGCTTAACGAGGGATTAGATTAGCAATTAGAAAGGGGGGTTAGATTAGATTAATTTCGCTTTAGTCCTGCATATATTTTGCATGTGCTTCGTAAGCCTATGAACCTCGGATTGACAAATTAAATAGTTGGGAAAGTACTACAATGGAATTAAACGACAATATTTCCGCCTAACACTATGTACTTCATAGTTCAAGATACCAACAAAACCCTTATTCACCGGCCCTTTCAGCAACAAACTGTGAGCAGCCTGAGGTCTCACGCGAGGTGAAGTTGAGGGGGTGGTTGCGGAATTAGTTTTCCACAACCTGGTGATGCGAGTGCAATCGAGACTGTTGGGAAGCGCAATAAGGACCCTTGCGCACTGCGGTCAAAAGACTGTGCGAAGTCTCTACTTCACACTGAATACTCGGCAAGATGAGGCACTTGGGAAACCAGTGCATCCAAGGAATATGCGGTAGGGGATACTTCCAGCATTACAACGGTAATCTATCAATAGCTTACCTCGTGACACTTCCGAGGGGTCAGCACGTCAACCAGACCACATGTCTACTTCAGGACTTGATCAATTCTAATCAACCTTACTTAATGATATTTATTCATTCAAAAAAATTTAGGTTACTATCTTTCTGGTATGTGTAAATGAATGAAACATACAATATTATACGCTCCAACGCTACGCCCACATATAGTGCTTAACTATGTGATTATCCGACAAATTCATGCATTCAAAAACTTAGAAGTTCTGAATACTTAACATTCATCCACACATGTATTACTTAACATATTATTCCCATCATCCCTATGGAAAATTCAGATAAAAGCAATGACATAATAGATAACTGCGGCATTAAACATCCATATTAAGCAAATGAACAGTTGCAAAACACAAAACAATCACACTACACAAAATTTAACATGGTTCAGCCCCCAGATGGAGGCTGCATCCACAAGAACTGTTGTTAAATTAGTCTTTGGGAAGGGTACAACAATTCTTAGTCTGCACACTCAGCTGTAGACTCTCTTCTCTCTCAGATAGGTCTCTGCACATTCAGCTGCAGAGCCTTTACAATAGCTTCAAACTTCAAAGATTCTAACAATATTCAATAATGACCAAAAATGAAGAGTAACCATTCCCTTACAAAATCATGCCTTATTTATAGATCATGCCTGTAGGTCATGTCTTTATAATTCATAAGCAAAAACCCTTTGGTTTATAGAACATGGCGTGGCTAACTACCAGCCTGACTGTCGCCATCGACAGCTTGCTCCGCCTGCTTCAGGCCTTCCAACTAGGCCACTCGTGGCTCGTACGCTCTTCTGACAGCCACAGTCGTCAAAATGGTTACAACTGCATCGTGGCCTGTCCCTTTCCACACCTTCAGCTTTCCTGTCCCCGTCGACTTAGTGGCCTAGCTTCTCAACTGCTTGCCGCCACTCTCCTCTATAGTTCACTTTCTTCGCCCTTCATTCTGTTTCTTACCCAAAATACGTTGCTCACTCAGCTCGACCTTTACTTATATTCTTTACCAAAAATAGTCGTTGCGTGGATCATGCGCACCCATGTACTGCGCGATCCGGACTTGCCCATTGCCTCTAAGCGACATGCACAATTCCTCAAAACTACCCCTTTACAATGTTGTAGCACGCAATGCGTAGTTTCCAACATTTGTGCAAATATTCCAACTTGGGCCCCACCCAACAATGACACATATCATATTTTCAATGAACAATGTTCAATTTTTTTTAAAACTTTTAAATATATTTAAGATGCGATATCTAACGTATTTGTAACCTTTCATAGGCTCCCTGACACCTCTAAAGCAACAAAGGAAAGAGTATATAAACATGGGCAACATAAACTAGGATAGGGTGGATATCAGAAGCTAAGGGCACGAATTGTAAGAATCAAACAATCATTATTTGTAGCCAAAATGTGTCTAACTGTAGTGAACAATTAGTTGATTTAAACAAGCAATTTTCATGGTGTTATGCATTGCATGGAAATGCTTTTCAAGAGGCAGCCACTGAAGAAGACTTGAGGCTCAGCTTCAAGTACGGTTTTTAGCATGTGCTGGAACGTTGAAAAAGCTTGGGGCAAACCCCAATTTCCCCATTGATGCATGCAGAGGTAAATAAAATCAATAAGGCCATCATTATAATGTACTTGTGTACTATATTCATGAATGATTACATCGAAAAATAAATTTCTTTTTTTCTTTTTAGGGTGAGACCAACAAAATAAGTGAGGGTAGCAGTACTGAACCGGTACCACGCGATGGTGGGGAGATGCCTAGCCATTCAGGTATGTATGCTATAAAAAAAAAGTATTTAATATGATTTTAAATATATAATTGATGACATGTACTAATTAATATTTTTCTGTGAATGGTAGAACATGTACCTTCTCATGCTCAACCGGGAGAGGAACAAATGGTAGAACCAATGAACACTCTAATTGACTCAGCTAGTCATCCAACAGGTAAATATCATTGTAATGATATTGGAAATAATGAAATATGTATCTCAATAATAACTACGCATTTATATATATATATAATTGTCTTGGTTCTTGCAGATGATGCCCCCTCCATCAACCTCCATGCCCTGCTAATCAATGTACCAGAAGTATGGTACGCGACGACATGTCCACAGAATAACTAGAAAGAGAGGGCACAACAACTACAACGGGTCAAGAAACCGAAGATGTGTTAAAATTTGAGCATTAATTCACAATACTCTTGGATCTTTACTGAGAGAATAACATATACATTATATAAATGCATAACAATCACAATAAGCATGACAAGCATCACAAGAATCAAAAGCATGAGAGACAAGAGACACAGAGTTTCCGTGGGGAAAACCCTAAGGTGAAAAACCCCGCAACTTCCTCAGAGATAGAGAGAGAAATGGCTCAACCAAAGTACAACCAAAATACACTTGAGATAGTCTCCTAAAGCAAATGATCCTCCTCCTCACTAGTGCGCCACTTTCTGAGTGAGAGAAGTGTGTCTTTTCGAATGATCCAAATAGAGATCTCTCGATCTCTATTTATACTTAACCTGTTTGCCCAGTTACACTATGGGGACAACTTGTCTATCTAGATACATCCACAATATAATATATATTTCAGGGCCGACACCACACATGGTGGTCTAATAACCCATCGACAAGTACACACACTTGCGACACTTGTCAATCCACATGACGACACTTCCTTATAGAGGAATAACACATCTCTTATAAGGGTACAATAAATATATATGAAATACATAGATGAAATACATTCCGAAGTTACATATACATCAACACTCCCTCTTAACTAGAAAGGTATTTCTCGACATAGTTCTGCTAGACAAGTCTTCTTTTCGGGATCATCGTCATCATCATCGTCACTGCTCCTGCTATGTCAACCAATCTCTGACTCTACTCGTCATAGGAATTTCTACAGAGCCAGTCCTTTTTCATACTGGATGTAGGCCCACCACCTGCAGGTCTTCATCATCTATGCGAATGGTCTGATAGAGGTTCCCTCTCAACACTAATTTTATGTGCGGATGCAATACCGAAAAGAGTATCCCAGGAACATTTATGTGCCTAAGCACGACCAACAAGATCTCCCAGGACTGATTACATGCATCTCCTCTGCAATACCTTTAAAAAGCATCCCAGGAACATTTATGTGCCACAGCATGACCGCAAGATCTCTAAAGAGCATCCCAGGACTTATTGTGAGCACACAACTCAACCTCTCGGATCTCTAGGACTGATTACATGTGGATAGACAAAACCTTTAAAGAGCATCCCAGGAACATTTATGTGTCGCAGCACGACTGGCAAAATATCTAAAGAGAATCCTAGGACTAATTACGAGCACACAGCTCAACCTCTCAGATCTCTAGGACTGATTACATGTCTCCATAGTAATACCTCATCCCAGGACTGATTACGAGCACACAGCTCAACCTATCGGATATCTGAGGACTGATTACATACTACATAGCAATACCGAAAAGAGTATCCCAGGAACATTTATGTGCCCCAGCACGACCGGAAAGATCTCCTAGGACTGATTACATGCTATTTGCACAACCTGCCACATATCATCTTTGACCTCCAAGTATCAACCTGATACTCATGATCCAACAGATCATCATCGCACGAGGAATCATCCTAATGCCCATGATCATATTGATCATCATCACATGTACTATCCTGGTACATATCATCTGGAAAAACATCTTGAAGCTCATCATCATGATCAACCTAATCATATAATGCATCCACCTGATGCACACCAAGTATCTACCTGATACGTATCATCATACATGATCCACCTGATCATACAGTGTATCCACCTAATACAAATACAAATACATGATACATATCAACATACATGATCTACTTGATCATACAATGTATCCACCTGATACATATACAGATACATGGTCCAAGCATCCAACATGATGCATATACAAATACATACAAATGATCCAACCAATCATATCCAGCATCCAACATGATGCGTACATACATATACATATAAATGATCCAACTGATCATATCCAACATCAACACGATGTGTACATAAATACAAATATAAATGATCCAACTGATCATATCCAGCATCCAACATGATGCATATACACAGCAGTAACTGGAGCATCGTCCTGATGCTCATCACCCAGCACTTACATCCACAGCCATGTGAAGTATCCTCCTTCCAACATGCTTGAAATGGCTTTAGCAAATGTGTCCATCACTTTTTCCTCGAAGTGTCATCGATCTGAAGAACACCAAGCCTCTCCCTGAAGTACTCGAACTTCACCCTGGCTAGTGGCTTCGTCAACACATCTGCAATCTGCTCGTCTGTCACAATGTACAGGAGCTTCACAGCTCCTCTCTGCACCATATCCCTGATATAGTGATATTTGATCTCTATGTGTTTCGACCTGTCATGAAACACTGGGTTCTCAGACAGCTTCATACAACTCTGTTTATCACAAAAGATACCAGTAGCATCCAACGAGAGATCAAATAACTCAGACAATATTTTCCATAGCCATACTGCCTCACAACTAGCTAACCAGGCTGCAACACACTCTACCTCGGCTGTACTCAGTGCTACGCAGGACTGCTTCCTGCTAAACCAAGAGATCACACTTGATCCAATACTGAAGTAGCACCCATATGTGCTCTTCTTATCTGCAGCACTGCCAACCCAATATGAATCAACATAACCCTGCAGGTTAAACTTTTGATTCGCCTCATACTTGAGCCCATAATCCACTGTACCCTTCAGGTACCTCAGAACATGCTTTACAGCAACTAGATGAAGACTCCTCGGGTCTGTCAGGAACTGACTCAATGTGTTCACTGCAAATCAAATATCTGGTCTTGTGTTCATCAAGTACATGAAGGACACAGTCATCTGACAATACATAGAGACATCAACCAGATCAGATGAAGCATCACATAGAAGCTTCAGATTCAATGCCATGGGTGTCGCCATGGACTTGCAATCCATCATCCAAAATCTCTTCAGGATATCTACTGTGTACTTTCCTTGACCAAGGAAGATCCCACCTGAATTCTGCCACACCTCCATACCTAGGAAATAATGCATCATTCCCAAATCTTTCATATCGAGCAAGCTTCCTCTTAGTATCTGCAATCAGTCTGTCATCTCCTATTACAAATAAGTCATCCACATACAGGAGTAGAATCACATGATTCCGTTCCTCAACCTTGTAGTAGAGGTTGGAATCCGCTTTACTCTTGGTAAAGCCTAGACTAGATAGGAAACTTTCCATCCTACCATACCAAGTTCTAGGGGCTTGCTTCAAGCCATACAAGGCTTTCTTCAATCTGCACACATATGACTCCCTGTCATGTATTTCAAAGCTGAGTGGTTGCTCCACATATACTTCCTCTTCAACTACACCATTCATGAAAGCAGTCTTGACATCCATCTAGTGTATTTTCCATTTCATTGCTGCAGCCAAGGGCAAGTACTATTCTGATGGAAGTATACCTGGCTACAGGTGAAAAAGTTTCTTCATAATCTATTCCCTCTTTCCGAGAGAAGCCACGAGCTACGAATCTTGCTTTGTATTTCTCTACACTGCCATCTGCAGCATGCTTGATTTTATAGATCCATTTGGAAGTCACAACAGACTTCTCTTTATGTCTTGGGACAACATCCCAAACATCATTTTTCATTATTGATTGGTATTCCTCAACCATAGCATCCTTCCATTCTTTCTTTTCTGCTGCTTCTTCATAACTGGAAGGCTCTTTGTTCATGATGTCATAGAGTAAAGCAACATAGCTGGTATGTGATCTGGTTCTTTTCTTTTCTCTGTGTTCTTCTTCTGGAATGCCAAATCTTTCTGCATCTTGAATGAGCTCTCTAGCCCATGTAGGTTTCCTCTTGTGAGAGTTATCCTCACGGGGTGGATCTACAGGTTCTTGCGGATCTTCAAACTCATGAACAACTTCTGGAATTGCTTCAGTCATGGTAGTGTCTTGAAATCTAGTTTCCTTAGGTTCTTCATAAACTTCGATAGGTGCCTTCCTTGATTTGATGAATGCTAAGTTTTCATCAAATGTTACATCCCTGCTAACATCAATCTTCTTGAACCCTGGAAAGTATATTTTGTAATCCTTCGAGCTTTCACTATAACCTACAAAGAAACCCTTCTTTCCTGAAGGATCTAGTTTGGTCCTCTTTTCCTTTGGGACATGAGTGTATACTGGACAACCAAATATTTTGAGATGGTTGACTTTAGGTTTCTTACCAGAAAAGACCTTTTTTGGTGTCTTGTTGTCCAATATCTTGTGGGGTGTTCTGCTCTGCACATATACAACTGTTCTAGCTGCTTCTTCCCATAGATGCATAGGTAGATCTTGGTCATGCAGCATTGCCCTTGCTGCTTCCATTATTGTTATGTTCTTCCTTTCTGCAACTCCATTCTGTTGAGGATTATAAGGAGAAGTCAACTCCCTCTTAATCCCTGAATCACTGCAAAGCTTCCTGAAGTCATCTGAGGTGAATTCTCCACCATTGTCGGATCTGGATGTTTTGATCTTTTTGTCAGTTTGATTCTCCATCAAGGTTTTGAATTCCTTGAACTTATCAAACACCTCATCTTTGTTTTTCAAGAAGTATACCCAAGTCTTCCTGGAGAAGTCATCAATAAATGAGACATAGTAAACATACCCACTTAGAGAACTGGATGACATAGGACCACATACATCTGAGTGGATGATTTCCAGGATATCTTTTGCCTTTCTTTCATTGCTTGGGAAAGCCTTCCTAATATTCTTACCTTTTGCACATCCTTTGCAAACACCTTCATGTTTGGTCTTGATTTCAGGAAGACCCTCTACAGCCTTGCCTGTAATTGGAAGTGCCCTATAGTGCATATGAGCAAGTCTTCTATGCCAAAGTTCACTTGGCTCCATGGATTCATGCACCATGGCATGTTCAGGTTGTCCTTTTAATTTACACAAACCTCCCTCTTGCTCTCCAATCACAACTGCATCATCTATGGTCTTTCCCTTTGGCCACATTAGGACTTGGCCATCCACAAATGCAACCCTTATACCTTTTGCATCCAATGCAGGGATGGAGAATAAGTTCTTCTTGAGCCCAGGTACATAAAGGACTTCTTTCATCTTCAAATATTTTCCAGAATCTAGGTTGTAGGAGGCTTCACCACTTCCTTTGATGGGATATTGATAATCATCCCCAAGTTTCACTTTATGGGGTGATTCATGTTCAGACAGATTTACAAAGGATTCTTTAAATCCAGTCATGTGTTTGGAAGCTCCACTGTCAATTAACCAATCATTACAACCATGGGAGATAGTACCTGTGGGAGCAGAGATCATACTATTCTTCACTTGATGAGTCATCATTACTATCATCACTTTCTTCCCTAGCCTTCTTCTTTGGAGGTTCATCATCTTCGGCAGCATGAGAATGGTACCTTCTTTTGTTACCCTTCTTCTTCTTGATGGATTTGTTTTTGTGGTGGTTGTCCCTTTTGTTCTTGGGACATTCTGAAGCAAAGTGACCCTTCTCATTACAAGTGAAACACCTTAGATCTTTCTTGTCTTTGTGAAAATGATGAGAAGATTTCTTCTTGTGATGGGATGGATCCCTCTTGAACTTTCCCTTCTTAGTGTGAGCTGTGAGAGATTGATCTTCATTTCCCATCTTCTCTTCTCTTTCCACAAGCCTTGCTTCTTCTTGAGAAAATTCCTCCCATAATCTGCTGAAGGAGATTATCTTCTTTCTGGCACAGATCACCTAGATAAAATAGTCCCATGACCTAGGTAGGCCATTCAAAGTAGTCATAACAATTTCACCATTCTCCACCATTTCATCTACAGCTTCAAGTTGTTCCTTGATCTGAGAGACCTTGGAGAAATAGGATTGAATGGTTTCTCCATTCAACATCTTGACCCCTTTCAATTGATTCCGCAGGGTCATCTTTCGATTTATGTTCTTTCCTTCAAATAGCTTGGTCAAAGAGTCAAACATAGCCTTGGGTGTCTTTAGAGAAGACACATGGGGTATGATATGGTCTTTCATAGAATCAACAATGATTCTATTTTCCTTGACCAAGTTCTTCTTATGCAATACCTTAGCCTCTTCATCCTCTGGGATATGGATATCTTCTTTTATATATGAGTCCAACTCATTCTCCTCCAGGATTAATCCAATCCTATACTTCCAAGCTCAGAAATTATCAGCCCCTTCAAGCTTATCCTCAAGCTTGGTGTGGTGAGACATCTTAAAGAGTACTTCAAATGGAAATAGAAAAGATTTAGGTCTTACCTCTTGAAATGTTGAAAACTGGATCTAGTCCCAGATTAGGGTTTGTCGAAAAAACCCTAAAAATTCAAAATGTGAATTTCAACTTTCTGAAAGGATAGAAAGATGCGCCTTGATGAACTGATCAACCTGGTGTATTCAGAATTTGAGATCAGCAAAGCTTTACCCTTTATATTTTCCTTTTTGTCCTCCCAGGTTCACTAGGAGAGCCCTGAATTAGGGTTTGAGTTTCCCGGAGATCTACCTAGCCAAAAATCTCGATCCAAAGCTCTAAACTTTGATTTTTGCAAGGAGCTTCCAGCTATGTCTTCAGATTTCAGAATTTCCTATTTTTGAGGAAACCCTAATTTTTAGGGCCAAATATGAAAATGCTCAGAATTGAATTCTGATTGGATAGATAGATTCTTCTTGATGAGTAGAGTCAATCTACTATACTGCTTTTCCAAAAAATATGGAGAGAAACCCAATAAAAAAGAAACTCAAGTTTCCGTCATTGCAAAATGTCTTCTTCTCAGGTTAGCTTTGATACCATGTTAAAATTTGAGCATTAATTCACAATACTCTTGGATCTTTACTAAGAGAATAACATATATAGTATGTCGATGCATAACAATCACAATAAGCATGACAGGCATCACAAGAATCAAAAGCATGAGAGACAAGAGACACAGAGTTTCCGTGGGGAAAATCCTCAGGTGAAAAAACCCCACAACTTCTTCAGAGATAGAGAGAGCAATGGCTCAACCAAAGTACAACCAAAATACACTTGGGATAGTCTCCTAGAGCAGATGATCCTCCTCCTCAATAGTGCGCCACTTTCTGAGTGAGAGAAGTGTGTCTTTTCGAATGATCCAAATAGAGATCTCTCGATCTCTATTTATACTTAACCTGTTTTCCCAGTTACATTATGGGGCCGACTTGTCTCTCTAGACACATCCACAATATAATATATATTTCAGGGCCAACCCCACACATGGTGGTCTAATAACCCATTGGAAAGTACACACACTTGCAACACTTTTCAATCCACATGACGACACTTCCTTATAGAGGAATAACACATCTCTTATAAGGGTGCAATAAATATATATGAAATACATTCCGAAGTTACATATACATCAACAAGATGAAGTCGCACTCTTCAAATTTTTGAGAAAAAAAAAAAAAAACATAAAAATATGTAGTTGTAAACATTTAATATTTGTATTTGACTGAGTGAAGGCATGAAATATTTACAGTTTTGTTACAAGTTTCTTGATCTAGTCGGTGCATGGTCATATTTTAGAATTAAGGTTTCACGTGTGTATGTTATTGCTCAATTAATATTTCTGAATATGTGTGACATCTTTCGAGGACTATGGTTATCCTCAAGGGACTGGCCACCCCTTGCTAAGTTAACCTAAGGAAGATGAGATGACCATATTGTTTATAATTGACTTAGATCTAATATACTTATGTTATTGTTATTTCAGCACTGTTGTCTTTCATTAACAACTTAGATCTGATATGTATTTCTACTTTTATTATTGTTTTTGTTTTCGGTACTTTAATGATTTTTGTAGCTCTATGTTCGATAGTATTGTGTTGATTAGAACAATTAATAAAACTATGTTTGTGCTTTTTGAAATTTATATGCGAAATGTTTGTTCACTTTGTTGCATATCTTATTTTCTAAATATGTGTGACATCTTCTGAGGACTATGGTTATCCTCAATGGGCTGCCCACCCATTTGTTAATTTTTGAGCATTAATTCAACATACTCTAGGATCTTTACTGAGAGAATAACATGTACAGCATATCAAGTATAACAATGCATATCAATCACACCAAGTAGTCATATGAGACAATAGACACAGAGTTTCACTAGGGAAAACCATAAAGGTGAAAAACCCCACAACTTCCCCAGAGATAGAAAGAGCAATGATACAACCCAAGTACAGGAGATAGTCTTCTACTAGCAGCTATTCCTCCTCCTCAACTAGTGCACCACTTTATGAGTGATGTAGAAGTGAACAATGAGATGATCAAATAGAGTGCCTCCCGCACTCTATTTATACATGACCTGACCTGCCTAATAACCTAGCAAGGCCGACTTGTCTAAATCAGTCTAATAACCCATGGTTATACTAATCAGGGCCGACCCCTACACTCGGTGATCTAATAACCCATCACAACAAGTTATGACACTTGCGACACTTGTCAATACAAATGACAACACTTTCGTATAGAGGAATAATAACATCTCTATAGGAGTACAATATACATAGGTGAAATACATTCTGAAGTTACATTAACATCAACACTCCCTCTTAACTAGGAAGGTATTTCTTGACACAGATCTGCTAGCACAAGTCTTCTTCTTTGGATCATCGTCATTGGATCATCGTCATTGAATTATCGTCATCGAATAAACATCATTGTCACTGCTGCTGCTATCTCAATCAATATACGATCTACTCATCATAGGAAGTTCTACAGAGCTAGTCCTTTTTCATACTAGATGTAGGCCTGCCACTTGCAGGTCTTCATCATCTACAGAGCCAACCCTTTTTCATGTTGGATGTGACCTAGAACACATCTAGGATTTCCACCATAGAGCCATTCCTTTTTCATATTGTATGGTACCTTGAATGCATCTAGGATTTCCGCCACAGAGCCAGTACTTTTTCATACTGGATGGGACCTAGAACGCATCTAGGATTTCCGCCACAGAGCCAGTCCTTTTTCATACTGGATGGGACCTAGAATGCATCTAGGATTTCCACCATAGAGCCAGTCCTTTTTCATACTGGATGGGACCTAGAACGCATCTAGGATTTCCGCCACAGAGCCAGTCCTTTTTCATACTAGATGGGACCTAGAACAAATCTAGGATTTTCCACTACACAACCTTGAAAGAGCATCCCAGGATGTATTATGGGCACACAGCCCAACCTATCGGATCTCCTAGGGCTACATTACATGTGTTCATGGCAAAACCTCGAAAGAGCATCCCAGGACTTATTACAGGCACACGGCCCAACCTATCGGATATCCCAGGGCTACATTACATGTGTTCATGGAAAAACCTCGAAAGAGCATCCTAGGACTTATTACAGGCACACAACCCAACCTATCAGATCTCCCAGGACTACATTACATGCCATACGACAAAACCTCGAAAGAGCATCCCAGGACTTGTTGTGGGCACATAGCCCAACATATTGGATATCTCAAGGCAATATTACATGTCCTCCCAGAGTAATGCCTCGAAAGAGCATCCCAAGACTGATTACGGGCACACAGCCCAACCTATCGGTTCTCCTAGGTCAACTTACATGCTCATCTGCACAACCTTCCCACAGCCACAGAGCATCAACCTGATACTCATAATACATCATCCTGATGTACATCATCACATGATCATCCTGATCATCATCATAGCATCATCTTGATGCATATCATCTAGAGCAACATCCCAAAGCTCATCATCTATGATCATCCTGATCATACAATGTATCCACCTGATACATGTCATCTGGAGAAACATCCCGAAGCTCATCATCTATGATCATCCTGATCATACAATGTATCCACCTGATACATATACAAATACATGATCCACCTGATTATAACAAGCATCCAACATGATGCATACAGAGCAGTAACCGGAGCATCATTCTGATGCTCATCATCCAATGCTTACATCCATATCCATGGGAAGGATCCTCCTATCACCATGCCAGGAATGGCTCCTGCAAATGTGTCCATCATTTCTTCCTCGAAGTGTCATCAATCTGAAGAACACCAAGCCTCTCTCTGAAGTACTCAAACTTCACTCTGGCTAGTGGCTTCATCAACACATCTGCAACTTGCTCATCCGTCGCAACATACAAGAGATTTAGTGCTCCTCTCTACACCATATCCCTAATATAGTGATATTTGATCTCAATGTGCTTCGACCTATCATGGAACACTGGGTTCTCAGAAAGCTTCACACAACTCTAGTTGTCACAATAGATACCAGTAGCATCCAACGGGAGATTAATTAACTCAGATAGTAGCTTTTGCAGCCATACTGCCCCACAACTAGCTGAACAAGCTACAACATACTCTGCTTCGGATGTACTTAGTGCTACATAGGACTATTTCCTGCTAAACCAAGAGATCACACCTGATCCCATATTGAAGCAGCACCCAAAAGTTCTCTTCCTATCTACAAACTACCTACCCAATCTAAATCAACATAACCCTACAGGTTAAACTTTTGATTCACATCATACTTGATCCCATAATCAATTGTACCCTTCAGGTACCTCAGAATATGCTTTATAGCAACCAAGTGAACACCTCTGGGATCTGTTAGGAACTGGCTCAATGTGTTCACTGCAAAGCAAATATCTGGTCTCATGTTCATCAGGTACATCAAGGACCCAATCATCTGATGATACACAGTGACATCAACCGAATCAAATGAGGCATCAGATAGAAGCTTTAGGTTCGATGCCACAGGTGTGGCCATGGCCTTGCATTCCATCATCTTGACCCTCTTCAGGATTTCTACTGTATACTTCTCTTCTCCAAGGAATATTCCATCTGCACTCTGCCACACCTCCATACCTAGAAAGTAGTGCATCATCCCCAAGTCCTTCATCTCGAACTCAGCAGCAAGCTTCCTCTTCGTGTCAGCAATTAGTCTATCCTCACCTGTAACAAATAGGTCATCCACATACAAGAGTATAATCACAGTATTTCCTTCCTCAACCTTGTAGTAAAGGTTAGAATCCGCTTTACTCTTGGTAAATCCCAAACTGGATAGAAAACTGTCAATCCTACCATACCAAGTCCCATGAACTTGCTTCAAGCCATACAAGGCTTTCTTCAACTTGCACACATATGAATTTCTATCATGTGTTTCAAAACCAAGTGGCTACTCCACATACACTTCCTCCTCGACTACACCATTCAAGAAAGCTGTCTTGACATCCATCTGGTGTATCTTCCATTTCATCACTGCGGCCATGAGAAAGTACTGTTCTGATGGAAGTGTATTTGGATACAGGAGAAAAGGTCTCTTCATAGTCTATTCCCTCTTTCTAAGAGAAGCCACGAGCTACAAATATTTCCTTGTATTTCTCTATGCTACCATCTTCAACATGCTTGATCTTATAGATCCACTTGGAAGTCACAACAGACTTCCCTTTTGGTCTTGGGACCACATCCCAAACATCATTCTTCATGATCGATTGGTATTCCTCAACCATGGCATCCTTCCATTCTTTCTTTTCCGCTGCCTCTTCATAACTGGAAGGTTCTTTATTCATAATGTCACAGAGCAAGGAAACATAGGTAGTGTGTGACCTTGTCCTCTTCCTTTCTTTGTGTTCCTCTTCTGGAATACCATATCTTTCTGCATCTTGGATGAGCTCTTTAGCCCATGCAGGTTTCCTCTTGTGAGAGATCTTCTCACGGGGTGGATCTATAGGTTTTTGTGGATCTTCAATTTCACGGGTTGCTTCTGGAATTGATTCATTCATAATGGCATCTTGAAATCTGATTTTCTTTAGTTCTTCATGATCTTCAACAGGTGTCTTCCTTGATTTGATATAAGTTGATTCCTCATCAAATGTTACATCCCTGCTGATATCAATCTTCTTGAACCCTGGAAAGTATATTCTGTAAGCCTTCGAGCTTTCACTGTACCCCACAAAGATGCCCTTCTTTCCTGAAGGATCTAGCTTAGTTCTTGTTTCCTTTGGAACATGAGTATGTATTGGATAACCAAATATTCTAAGATGGCTGACTTCAAGCTTCTTACCAGAAAAGACCTCTTCTGGTGTTTTGTTGTCCAATATCTTGTGAGATGTTCTATTTTGCACATATACAGCTGTCCTAGCTGCTTCTACCCATAGATGCATAGGAAGATCTTGATCATGAAGCATTGCTCGTGCTGCTTCCATGATAGTTCTATTCTTCCTTTTGTTAATTTTAAACCAAATAGACAAACAAGATCTCTGAAAGAAACACAATCACAAGATAGACACACAATATACCCTGGGAAACCCTCATGGGGTAGAAAACCCAGCAAAGCTTTCCTCAATAAGATGATCAACCAAAATACAAGATGTGCTCCTTCTCCTTGACTCCTTAGCAGATCTCCTCAACTAGTGCGCACTCTTCCACAAGTGAGTGAATGATCTAATGAGGAGTTCACCTCCTCTATTTATACTTGACTCCCAACTGACTAAAAGACTAATGGGGCCGACCTCACCTGGAGAAGTCTAATAACCCCTAAAATATAACTTCCGGGCCGACCCACACATGGTGGGTCTAATAACCCTAGTTAATACAAACCCCTGGAGGAATAAACATCTCCAGATACATGATAGGGTTACCTCGGAGGAATGAACCATCTCCGGAATAATAAAGTACAAATATAATATTCTTTGAAGTTACAATATTCAACACTCCCCCTTAACAAGAAGGATATTATAACAACATCTGCAAGAGCAAGGAGTCATCATATATGATACATCTACAAATCATCGGAAGCTTTCTTCAATTCATCTTCATCAGTAACTCAACCAGTTACTGGAACAGTGTCGATATCAATCCGATCATCGGCATCGTCATCAGCATCGTCATCATACGATCATCAACATCGCCATCATACGATCATCAGCATCGTCATCACACGATCATCAGCATCGTTGTCACACGATCATCAGCATCGTCATCACATGATCATCAGTATCGTCGTCACACGATCGTCAGCATCATCATCACATGATCATCAGCATCGTCATCACACGATCATCAGCATCGTCATCACACGATCGTCAGCATCATCATCACATGATCATCAGCATCGTCATCACACGATCATCAGCATCGTCATCACACGATCATCAGCATCGTCATCACACGATCATCAGCATCGTCATCACACGATCATCAGCATCGTCATCACACGATCATCAGCATCGTCGTCACACGATCATCAGCATCGTCGTCACACGATCATCAGCATCGTCGTCACACGATCATATTCCTAGGATGATCAATCCTGCTCCTTTTAGGACATAGGTCCATGGATGATACAATCCAATCTCCAGTTCTCGGAGACTTCAGTCTACGGATCAATTCTGGGACCTCAGTCCGGGGACGATGCAATCCCCTGCCTGTTCATTCAGGACTTCATTTATCGGAGACCCAGTCTACGGTTCTATTCTGGGACCTCAGTCCGGGGACGATACAATCCCCTACCTGTTCATTCAGGATTTCATTATCGGAGACCCAGTCTACGGTTCTATTCTGGGACCTCAGTCCGGGGATGATACAATCCCCTACCTGTTCATTCAGGATTTCATTATCGGAGACCCAGTCTACGGTTCTATTCTGGGACCTCAGTCCGGGGACGATACAATCCCCTACCTGTTCATTCAGGATTTCATTATCGGAGACCCAGTCTACGGTTCTATTCTGGGACCTCAGTCCGGGGACGATACAATCCCCTACCTGTTCATTCAGGATTTCATTATCGGAGACCCAGTCTACGGCTCTCTTTAGGACTGAAAGTCCAGGGATGATCCAATCCCCTCAACTGTCCGCTAAGGACTTCATTCTCGGAGACCTCATGTCTACGGCTCTCTTTAGGACTGAAAGTCCAGGGATGATCCAATCCCCTCAACTGTCCACTAAGGACTTCATTCTCAGAGACCTCACGTCTACGGCTCTCTTTAGGACTGAAAGTCCAGGGATGATTCAATCCCCTCAACTGTCCACTAAGGACTTCATTCTCGGAGACCTCACGTCTACGGCTCTCTTTAGGACTGAAAGTCCAGGGATGATTCAATCCCCTCAACTGTCCACTAAGGACTTCATTCTCGGAGACCTCACGTCTACGGCTCTCTTTAGGACTGAAATTCCAGGGATGATTCAATCCCCTCAACTGTCCACTAAGGACTTCATTCTCGGAGACCTCACGTCTACGGCTCTCTTTAGGACTGAAAGTCCAGGGATGATTCAATCCCCTCAATCTGTATTCTCATCAATACAAGTACAAGTATCCTCATCCATACAAGTACATAATCAATATCTAGCATCAACAGCATGTATACGTCATATATCAAAAGCATGTATTCTTACTAATACATCTAAAAGCATGTATACATCTGTCATCAAAAGCATGTATTCTCACTAATACATCTATCATCAAATCATATATACATCTAACATCAGAAGCATGTATATATCTAGCATGTATTCTCACTAATACATCTATCATCAAAATCATGTATACATCTAACATCAAAAGCATGTATACATCCAGCATGTATTCTCACTAATACATCTATCATCAAAATCATATATACATCTAACATCAAAAGCATGTATACATCTAGCATGTATTCTCACTAATACATCTATCATCAAAATCATGTATACATCTAACATCAAAAGCATGTATACATCTAGCATGTATTCTCACTAATACATCTATCATCAAAATCATGTATACATCTAACATCAAAAGCATGTATACATCTAGCATGTATTCTCACTAATACATCTATCATCAAAATCATATATACATCTAACATCAAAAGCATGGATATATCTAGCATGTATTCTCACTAATACATCTATCATCAAATCATGTATAAGTGAAACTAAATGAAAATAAAATAGTCCTAAATCTAACTATTTCTAAGTGACTAGGTGAAGTCTCATTGTTGATGAGACTTGCTTGTCATCAGGAACCATGCTACTCCCCCTTTCTAGGAGAGTCCTTTTGAACTACACCAAGCTTGTCTCGAAAGTATTCAAATTTCACACGAGACAGTGGTTTGGTAAGGATATCAGCAATTTGATCTTCAGTGCTCACGTACTCAAGCTTGATAGCTCCTTTCTGCACCATATCTCGAATATAGAAGTATCGGATCTCTATGTGTTTTGACTTATCATGGAACACAGGATTTTCTGTCATCTTGATGCAGCTTTGATTATCACACATAATCATAGTGGGATCCATTTCTAAGTCAAACACCCCAGATAACAGTTTCCGAAGCCATACAGCTTCACAGCTGGCAGAGTAAGCAGCTATGTATTCTGCCTCAGCAGAACTGAGGGCTACACTGGATTGTTTCTTGCTGAACCAAGAGATCATGGCAGATCCAAGGCTATAACATCCACCTGAAGTACTTTTTCTGTCTGAGACACTGCCTGCCCAATCAGAGTCTGAGTAACCATGCAACTTGAGTTCATGACTTCCATCATAGAGTAAACCAAAATCTAATGTACCTTTTAAGTACCTCATTACATGCTTTGCAGCTATTAGATGAACCTTTCTGGGTTCTACTAGATACTGACTTAGGGTATTTATAGCAAAGCATATATCTGGTCTAGTATTTGTTAAGTACATTAGTGACCCAATGATCTGTCTATATAAAGTTAGGTCCACTAATTCTGATGAGTCATTAACCAAAATCTTTAAGTTGGAGTCCATGGGAGTGGCCATGGGTTTACACTCCAACATATCAAATCTCTTCAGAATTTCCACAGTATACTTACCTTGATTCAGAAAGATTCCTCTTGGTTCTTGCCACACTTCTAATCCTAAGAAGTAGTGCATCAATCCGAGATCTTTCATCTCGAATTCTGAAGAAAGCTTCTTCTTGCTTTCAATGATTTGTTTCTCATTTCCAGTTAGAAATAGATCATCTACATATAATAAAAGTATAACTGGTTCATCATCCATCACCTTGAGATAAAGGTTTGGGTCAGCTTTACTTTTGGTAAAGCCCATGCTAGTTAAGAAATTATCAATCCTTCCGTACCAAGCTCTGGGAGCTTGTTTCAACCCATATAATGCCTTTTTCAGTTTGCATACATGAGTCCTTCCGTCATTTACCTCAAACCCTTGTGGTTGATCTATGTATACTTCTTCTTCAATTACACCATTCAGAAAAGCTGTCTTAACATCCATTTGATGTAGTTTCCACTTCATCATGGATGCAAGAGCCATGATAGTTCTAATTGAAGTGTACCTAGCAACTGGTGCAAATGTTTCTTCATAGTCAATTCCCTCCTTCTGAGAGAAACCTCTGGCTACAAATCTTGCTTTGTATTTTTCAATACTTCCATCCGCAGCATGTTTTATTTTAAAGATCCATTTGGAAGAAACCACACTTTTGTCTTTTGGTTTGGGAACTATATCCCAAACATCATTTTTCATTATTGACTGATATTCTTCAGTCATTGCTTCTACCCATTCTTTCTTTTGAGCTGCCTCTTCATAGCTGGTAGGTAGTTGATCCACTAGATCACACATCAGGGCCATATAGTTGGATACTAACTTTGGTTTCTTTCTTTCTCTAGTGGAGCCTTCAGGAGCACCATATCTTTCTGCTCCTTGAATAATGTCTCTAGCCCATGCTGGTCTTCTTTTCCTTGACAATTCTGTAACAGGAGGTTCTTGTGGTTCCAGCATGTCATGATCCTCTGGTGTGTCCTCTTCAGGAATGTGAGCATTCTCTGAGATTCTGGGAGATGTATCTTCTTCATAAACTTCTTCAAGTTGACACTTTCTAGATTTCTTGAGGGCTGCTTCCTCATCGAAGGTAACATCTCTACTTATTTCTATATGATGGAAACCTGGTATGTAGATTCTGAAGGCTTTGGAGGTTTCACAATAACCAACAAATATTCCCTTCTTACCTGAGGGATCCAATTTGGATCTCTTTTCTTTTGGAATGTGTATGTACACAGGACACCCAAATATTTTGAGATGACTTACCTCAGGCTTCTTTCCTGTAAAGACTTCTTCTGGAGTTTTGAAGTCAAGAGCACTATGAGATAGTCTATTTTGAACATATACTGCTGGCTTGGCTGCTTCAGCCCATAGATACATGGGAAGGTCTTGATCATGTATCATAGTCTTTACAGCTTCCATGATGGTTCTATTTTTCCTCTCAGCTACCCCATTTTGTTGGGGATTGTAAGGAGTGGTTAGTTCCCTTTTGATTCCAGCTTCTTTACAGAACTCTTCAAATTCCTTGGAAGTATATTCTCCACCATTATCTGTTCTGAGAATCTTGATTTTCTTGTCTGAGAGGTTTTCTATTAGAGCCTTGAACTCTTTGAATTTTCCAAAGACTTCATTCTTACCCTTTAGGAAGTATATCCAAGTTTTTCTTGAATAGTCATCAATGAAAGAGAGATAGTATTCAAACCCACTTAGAGATGTGGTAGGCATAGGTCCACATACATCTGAGTGTATTAGCTCTAGAGAACCCTTAGTCTTTGTTTCACTTTTCGGAAAGGGATTCTTGATATTCTTCCCTTTCTTGCATCCTTTACATGAGCCATCATGATCAACCTTCAAGTTTGGCAAACCTATAACCATCTTACTCACATATGGTAAAGCTTTATAGTTAATGTGAGCTAGTCTTCTATGCCATAGCTCACTGGGACTAGAAACTTCATGAGCAAGGGCAGATTCTGGATGACCCTTGAGTTTATAAAGTCCTCCTTCTTCTTCACCAATGACAATTGCATCTTTGATTGATTTTCCTTTGGTCCACATGAGTACTTGACCATCTATGAAGGCTACTCTAAAGCCTTTCTTGTCTAGTGCAGAGATAGAAAGTAGATTCTTCTTTAAACCTGGGACATATAAAATTTCTTTCATCTTCAAAGGTGTTCCTGAATCAAGCTTGTAGCTTGCTTCACCAATTCCCTTGATGGGATATTGATAATCATCTCCTAGAGATACCTTCTATGGTGAAGACTTCTCTTCAATCTTGGAGAGAGTTTCCTTATGACCTGTCATGTGCTTTGAAGCACCACTGTCAATGAGCCAAGTGCCTTCACCAGGGGACACAGATCCAGAGAGAGCAGAAAATAGTACATATTCTTCTGGTTCTTCTTTCTTTACTTTAGATCTTTTCTTTTGAGGCCTTTCCTCCACTTCTTCTTCTTCTTCTTCTTCTTCTTCACTGTCATCTTCTGCCATATGAGCATGATGTCTTTTGTGAACAAACCTTTTCTTCTTCTTCTCTGGTAGGGTACAGTCTCTGGCATAGTGTCCTAGCTTGAGACAATTGAAGCATTGGACTGTGGAGATGTCTCCCCCTTTCTTTTTGAATCTGTGAGAGGGTTGAGGCCTTTTGTGGTTCACTTTCTTGAAGTAGCCTCTCTTTCCTCTTTTGGTGTGGGTGGCCAAAGCTTGGTCATCCTCTTTGAGAAGTGCTTCTCTGTTGGCAACCCTAGCCTCCTCTTGAACACAATCTTCCCATACTACATCAAACTTCATACTTTCTTTTCTGGCACACATAGTTTGAATGAATGACTCCCAAGGTCTAGTGAGACCATTTAGAGCTGTCATCACAAGTTCATCTTCATCAAGAGTATCACCAATGGCATCTAGTTGTTCTTTGATTAGAGAGACTCTTGAGAAGTAGTCTTGAATGGATTCTCCTTTGTGCATCTTGGTACTTTTCAACTGAGTCCTTAGATTCATCTTCCTGTTGATGTTCTTTCCTTCATACATTCTTCCTAGGGCATCATACATTTCCTTTGGAGTCTTCTTGGAAGACACTTGGGGAATCAAGTGGTCTTTAATGGAATCAGCTATGATTCTCTTTGCCCTAATCAGGTCCTTCCTGTGTTTTTCTTTGGCTTCATCATCTTCTGGTTCTGCAACTTCCTCCTTGATATAATGAGCAAGATCATTCTCCTCAAGAATGAGACCAATTCTGTATTTCCATGCCCGGAAATTCTCTATGCCTTCTAGCTTGTCTTCAAGCTTAGTATTTGGAGCCATCTTCTCTTGGGGGAGTCCAAGAGACAGAGCAGACTTACCTGGGAAGTTACTTTTCACTTTTCCGGAATCTGGAACAGAATTTTATCGCACTTTTGGTAGAATTAGGGTTTGACTTTCCCGGAGTTCTATCCAACCAAAAAGTTCGATCTATAGCTCAAAAGAATGCTCTTGAGAAGATCTATCCATCCATGTAATCAGAAATCAAAAATTACAACTTTTTTCTGAAACCAAAATCTGACGTATCGCACTTTTGGTAGAATTAGGGTTTGACTTTCCCGAAGTTCTACCCAACCAAAAAGTTCGATCTATGGCTCAAAAGAAAGGTATTGATGAGAGCTATCCAGCCATGCAACCAAAAATCAATAATACCAACTTTGGGCTGAAAACCCTAACTTCACCAAAGAGAGAGAAAGAGGTATTCTTACCTTGTGAAAGATGTCCTATTCAGTCTAGCTCTGATACCATGTTAATTTTAAACCAAATAGACAAACAAGATCTCTGAAAGAAACACAATCACAAGATAGACACACAATATACCCTGGGAAACCCTCATGGGGTAGAAAACCCAGCAAAGCTTTCCTCAATAAGATGATCAACCAAAATACAAGATGTGCTCCTTCTCCTTGACTCCTTAGCAGATCTCCTCAACTAGTGCGCACTCTTCCACAAGTGAGTGAATGATCTAATGAGGAGTTCACCTCCTCTATTTATACTTGACTCCCAACTGACTAAAAGACTAATGGGGCCGACCTCACCTGGAGAAGTCTAATAACCCCTAAAATATAACTTCCGGGCCGACCCACACATGGTGGGTCTAATAACCCTAGTTAATACAAACCCCTGGAGGAATAAACATCTCCAGATACATGATAGGGTTACCTCGGAGGAATGAACCATCTCCGGAATAATAAAGTACAAATATAATATTCTTTGAAGTTACAATATTCAACACCTTTCTACAACTCCATTTTGTTGTGGATTGTAAGGGGCAGTCAACTCCCTCTTGATACCTGAATCATTGCATAGCTTCTTGAAATCACCTGAGGTGAATTCTCTGCCATTATCGGATCTGAAGATCCTAATCTTCTTATCAGTTTGATTTTCCATTAATGCTTTGAATTCTTTGAATTTATCAAATACTTCATCTTTGTTCTTTAAGAAGTAAACCCAAGTCTTCCTAGAGAATTCATCAATGAAAGAGACATAGTATACATACCCACTCAGAGAACTTGATGACATCGGACCGCATACATTAGAGTGGATAATTTCCAAGATTTATTTTTCTTTACTTTCATTGCTTGGAAATGCCTTCTTAATGTTCTTTCCTTTTGCACATCCTTTGCAAACACCTTCATGCTTTGTCTTGATTTCAGGAAGACCTTCTATTGCTTTACTCGCAACTGGTAGTGCTCTGTAGTGTACATGTGCAAGCCTTCTATGCCAAAGTTCACTTGGCTCCATGGATTCATGTACCATGGCTTGTTCAGGTTGTCCCTTTAATTTGTACAATCCTCCCTCTTGCTCTCCAATCAGCATTGCATCATCTATAGTTTTACCCTTTGTCCACATTAGGACTTGGCCATCTACAAATGAAACCCTCATGCCTTTTGCATCCAATGCAGATATGGATATTGATAGTCATCCCCAAGTTTTACTTTATGGGGTGATTCATTTTCAGATAGATTTACAAAATATTCTTTAAACCCAGCAGCATGAGCATGGTACCTCCTTTTGGTGCCCTTCTTCTTATTGTTGAAGTTGTTGTTGTCCTTTTTGTTCTTGGGACAATTTATAGCAATATGTCCCTTCTCATTACATGTAAAAGATAATCTCTTCTCTTTATGCTGATGGTGGTGAGAAGATTTCTTGAAATGAGATATCTCTCTCTTGGGATTTTATTTCTTGGTGTGTGCTGTGAGAGCTTGAACTTCATTCCCCATCTTTTCTTCTTGGGCCACAAGCCTTGCTTCTTCTTGAGAGCATTCCTCCCACAATCTATTGAAAGAGATCAGTTTTCTTCTTGCACAGATTCCTTGGATAAAGGAATCCCATGACCTAGGTAGGCCATTCAAAGTGGTCATAACAATTTCACCATTCTCCACCACTTCATCCACAGCTTCAAGTTGTTCCTTGATCTGAGAGACCTTAGAGAAATAGGATTGAATGGTCTCTCCATTCTAAAGCTTTACCCCTTTCAATTGGTTCTGTAGAGTCATCTTCTGATTTATGTTCTTCCCTTCAAACAGCTTGGTCAAAGAGTCAAACATCTCCTTGGGTGTCTTTAGAGATGACACATGTGGTATGAGATGGTCTTTGATAGAATCAGCAATGATCCTATTTTCCTTGACCAAGTTCTTCTTATGTAAGGCCTTATCCTCTTCTTCCTCTGGGACAGGGACCTCAGAACTTATGTAAGTATCCAATTCATTTTCTTCTGAGATTAACCCAATCCTATACTTCCATGCTCATAAGTTATCAGCCCCTTCAAGCTTATCCTCAAGCTTGGTGTGGTGAGACATCTTAAAGAGTACTTCAAATGGAAATAGAAAAGATTTAGGTCTTACCACTTGATTTGCATAAATCTGGATCTGGTGCCGAATTAGGGTTTGTTAGAGAAACCCTAAAAATAAAAAATGTGAATTTCAACTTTCTGAAAGGATAGAAAGATGCTCCTTGATGAGCTGATCAGCCTGGTATATTAAGAATTTGAAATATGCAAAGTTTCACCCTTTAGAAATGGCTTTTAGTCTTCCAGGATTCACTAGGGAGGACCCTGAATTAGGGTTTGAGTTTCCTGGAGCTTCACTCAACCAAAAATATCCATACAAAGCTCTAAACTTTGACTTTTTCAAGGAGCTTCTAGCTATGTCCTCAGATTTCAGAAATTCCTATTTTTGTGGAAACCCTAATTTTTAGGGAAAAAAATGAATGTGCTCAGAATTGAATTTTGATTGGACAGAAAGATTCTCCTTGATGAGTAGAGTCAATATACCTTACAACCTTTCCAAAATCTGGGGAGAGAAACCCAATAAACAAGAAACCCTAGTTTCCACCACTGCACAATGTCTTCTTCTTAGGTTAGCTTTGATACCATGTTAATTTTTTAGCATTAATTTAACATACTCTAGGATCTTTACTAAGAGAATAACATGTACAACATATAAAGTATAAAAATGCATATCAATCACACCAAGCAATCATATGAGACAATAGACACACAAAGTTTCACTAGGGAAAACCATATAGGTGAAAAACCCTACAACTTCGTCAGAGATAGAAAGAGCAATGATACAACCCAAGTACAAGAGATAGTGTTCTACTAGTAGCTACTCCTCCTCCTCAACTAGTGCGCCACTTTCTAAGTGATGTAGAAGTGAATAATGAGATGATCAAATAGAGTGCCTCCCGCGCTCTATTTATACATGACCTGACCTGCCTAATAACTTAGCAGGGACGACTTGTCTAACTCAGTCTAACAACCCATGGTTATACTAATCAGGGATGACCCCACACTCAGTGGTCTAATAACCCATCACAACAAGTTATGACACTTGCGATACTTGTCAATACAAATGACGACACTTCCGTATAGAGGAATAATAACATCTCTATAGGAGTACAATATACATAGGTGAAATACATTCCGAAGTTACATATACATCAACACGATTGTTGTGTTAACCTGAGAAAGATAAGATGACCACATGAGATTCCTTATCCAGGGATGATGATTATGAGCTTCCACTCTTTGCATGAGACACATGAGACAGATGACCACATACAGTTGAGAAGGTCGAGTAACCTACCCTTATGTTGACTTGATGTGCATGAGCCTAGTATGACGTCATGTTGCCTTATTATGTTACATTGACTTGCATGTTTAGTTATATGTGATGTTTAGCCATGTGGTGACTTGTGATTGGCCCGTGCATGGTAACGTTGAGATATACAACCTGTTGATGCCTCAAAGATCGTAGCATCAATAAGCAAGGGATTCTCCCTGGTAAGCAAGACAAATTAAATCGCTCACCGTTTGGTGTGGGGAATCAGTCCGGTTAATGGTTTAGGCTACCGTAAGATTTAAAGATTCTTATTCTTTGCATCGGTTGCGGCCTGATCCATCATTTATATATTTTATTTTAAAGATGATATTGAAATGCCCTAAGTTGAAAGCAGGTAACTAATCTAAACTAATTTAAGACGGTATAAGCAAATTTAATATATCCTTGCAAGGAGCAAACTTTAAAGATGAGTAATAGACTGAAAGAAACATCTAAAGATCAGACAGATAGCTATTTAATCATAAAGATGCATCTAAAGTAGAATATAATAGATATTAAAGATAGCTTTAATTCAATTAATACATTCCATTACTCATTTGAGATAGACATATTTGCACATAAAATAGGAGAATCATTCATTACACAGAAATAATTCACAACAATAAGGAAAGATCTCACAGTAGTGTACAGATGATACAAGAGTAGTCTAGCAAACATTCAACACATCTTTCAGGAAAAAATGTAGTCTCCTACGCTTTCATTAGGCAAAATCAAATTCCTTATACATGTAGAGAAATAGTTCACGTACAAGACAAAATGTCTTTCACCTGCCAAAAGTCCTTTGTACTATTTCCTAATCAACTATATATAGCTTTACAAAATTCCTCTAGGGTTGCCACCTGTCCCTATTCCTAAATCTTTTAATTTTCTTTTAAAAACCCCTTTTACAAAAAAGAGAAAATCATGGCCTCTTTACATAAAAGACAAAAAAAGCCAGCTGTCCTCAATACTTCACGATTCAACAGTGGAAAAGAAAAAAAATCAGCAAATTATAGCTGCCATGTTAACTTTCGGGTGGTGACTCTTTTTCAGATGGGGCTACCAACATAGGGGGCGCTTCTGTCTCAGCTTGTGCCTCTGCTCCAGGTGATGTGCCTTTGTCGATTGATGCCATTGTTGCTGCCTTCTTATCTTCTTATGCAATATAGATGAACCAAAAACCAGTGTCTCTTATAACAACATTGGCAGGTGAAGGGAGTGGGATTTTCTTAGAAGTTACATGTTTGTCAAGCTCTTCCTCAATATCTTGCATTTCTGTTACTGCTGTCTGGCGGATTTCGTGAAGCATTTGAGCGTGTACTGAAGGCAGCACGATGCATTGATGGAGATTGTCTGTGGTTAACACATCAATTCTCCTCACATATTCCATCTGAATGTTCAACTCATCTTTCAAATCAGACAGGTGCTGCTCTTTATTTGGGAACTCTTCAAGAGTATGGAGAAATGCAATGTTGCACCTTACATGAACTTCTTGAATCTTTTGATAAATACTATTTCATTTTCCCATTGTCACCTGGATCACAGTGATTAATTTGGCACCGCAGTTCCTACAAAATTCCATGAAGGTTACATCTTCCTTAAAATCAACTATAGATTTGAACGAGAGGTGCTTGGGGAAGTTTGCTTTCCCTTCTCTCCACTCCATCTATCTTAAAATATCCGCTTTTACCTGTGTGTACTTGTTTCTTAGCCTAACAACTTCAGATTTTATCTCCTTCATTCTGTCCAGCATGGATTTTAGCCTGCAAATCTCTTTAGTAAGCAGTTCTTGCTTCTCATGCATTTACTTAAGCATGTCATAGGATTACTCATGAAAATGAGTCATATCCATTGCTTTGTTGTTTGCTTGTTCTAACTGCTCGACCATCAACTGCTTATCCTCTTCTAACTAAACAACTTTAGCTCCGGAATCGTTCTTTTCGGTTTCAAGTACCATCATTTGGACTATCAGGTGTTCCTTTTCCTCCTCTAGGTGTTGATAATTATCTGACAACTCCTTATGGTCAGCCAAAAGGCGATTATATTTATTCACCACGAGGTCTCTATATGATTTCTCATTAGCCATGGTGTGCTGCAGTCTATGAGCCCTTTTCTTGGTTGACTCAAACTCATTTACCATTTTGATTACGTTAACTTCGCTTGCTTTTGCTGCTGCTATAGTAGTAGATGCCATAGCCACAGGGGCCTTATTTTTGTTCTGCATAGCAGTACTTTCCTATTCGGTGATGATGTCCAGCTCAAAAGGTCTCTTTAACCTTGTCTCTAACTTCAAAACAATGGACTTCCTGTTCTTGTTGTACACAAATCTCTCCCATTTGGACACAGTGTGATCCTTTGATGGGGTGAAAGGGATTAGTGGAATATTTTCTATAGGGATATTCTCTTCCATGGGTGGGGTATGGAACACTTTGGATGAGTCTACATCCATATCCTATGTGTTAGAACCACCAGCTTGTGCGACTTGATTGGCTTTATTTTCTTCCTCGGCTTTAAGTCGTCTTTCTTCCTCTTCAGCCCTTAATTGATTTTCAACCGCCTCCCTTTCTTCCTGCTCTTTAGAAGCTTGTTGCACTCTTTCCTCCTCTAACTCTTGATCTCAAAGCCTATAGGCTTCTTCTTCTTGTAGCTTAAGAGCTTCTTCCTGCTCCTTTCGCAACTTATTGACAACTTCTTTCTGGATTCTATTTGCTTCCTCCTTAAGTATTTGCTCTTCATTGGCTAGAGCTTCTGATAGTTCCTTTTCATTCTGTAGTTTGGCTTCTTGGATTGTGGTAGAGATAGAGATAGATCCACCCTTGTGATGACAAATTTGCAATTTGGTCATGTTACTGATTCCCCTAAATACTTCTTCATCGCTATCATAGTAATGGGCATAATCAAAGTGAGCGTACAACTCTCTACAATGTTCTGCAACTTTGTTCTTCCTGTCATTTATATGAAAGATTGCTTCCCCAAAGTGAAAACTCCTTAGCTCTTAAATGAACTCCTCGGCTGATGCAACCCCTGAGAACTTATACTCTCCCACATAGAAAGGCAAAGGAGGAAAAGAATCCTTATTCAACTTATTCAAAAATCCACCAACTCCATCAAGGTAAACTTGTTTGATTGCTTCTTTCAGGACTACGTAATCGGTATCATATTTGGGTAACATATATGGTGGCTTGGAGCCTCCATACATTCTGATATAATTACCTTCTTCTCAAAAGTAGAAATCGCCATAATTTTCCATGACTTCCATGGCATTCTATGATAAGCAATTAGGTTCTTCATTAAACATTTGCTCATACACGGGTATCATGAATTGTTCACAGATGAGTTTATAGTGCATCCTATATTTTTGAGCCCATAGTATCTTATAAGAAGTATATATTGGGGTCTTGGACTGATCCCAAATGCAACCTAGCTTAGGGAAAGGGAGCTTTTCCGAAATGCAATCGATGAGATATTGTAATACCCCATTTTGACCCTTAGGATATATTAGCTTTTAATGTAATATTGTATACATGTGATGTATGTTTTCCTAGTGTGGAGCTCAAGGCCAAGGCCCTGCTAGTGGAAGCTCGAATTTTATTTAAAAGGCAAATATTAGACATTATGTTACCCATGTGCTATTTAGCCATGGAACATTGTAAAAATGATGTAAATAAACATCATGCAATAAAATACCAAAAACTGGCTATGGAGGCAACGAATGAGAAGGGGTCATTTGTATCCACTAGGGAGTGGTGAAGGGGTTGTGGGGATGAACCATATGCTACCAAATGTCATTGTGAGAACCCATTTGAATTTTCTTGATGACATTTATTTATGTTGTAAGGAAGTAGTTGAAGATTTCAGTCCATGGCTTCAATGGAGCATGGCCAACCTAGAAATTCGTATGGCAGAGTATGGGCTCTGTTTTCTTATACCACAAGTCACTCTAACTCATGGGGATTGCTTCTTCCTCATTCCCATTCTGTTGTTGAGGAACCCAACATCAATTTTCATCCAAAAACGAATTCTTAGTAGTGAGAAAAATCAGAAATCGCAACTGTGAAAGAACCCACATTTTGAAGAGCCATAAACACCCAGAAGTGGTATTGGATAGTAAAATCCAATGGGGGATCCATAGGTATGAACCTTGGGGTGAATTGGGGAGCATTAGCTACCCTGAAATCCATTGAAAAACCCAGTTTGGATAGCCCAGAAAACTAGTGATGGGATTGAATTATTAGTTGACAGAATGGTGAGAAATCCAAGTGTGGATGTTTGAACAGAGGATTGAAATGCTTGAATTTAGATTGAGATGTCTGTAGCTCTGTGGTTGGGCTCACTGGCTTAGCATCCTCCACATTTGTCTTGTGTATGCTTGATAAACCCAACTGTATGTTGGCTTAGCATAGTTGTTGAGTGAAACCATAGCTGTGAGTGAGCCCATCTAGTTCCTCCTTAGTGGATACACAACCTAGCTCGACGGTGATCTCTTAGCTGAAAGAATATAGGCTGGACAGAGATATATGGTTGGGTGGAACGTTGCTCTCACATAACCAATTTTTTGGACAGCTTCATCTCAAAGATAAGTGTTCTCTGTGTTTAAATTATATGCATTATGTGTTTTGCAATGTATTAATTTTGAATGATAATTATTCATGTTAATGGAATTGATATGAAGTCTATGCATAGCATGAGTACGAGATTGAATTCTATGCAAAATGAACCATCATATGCCTGTGTTAGATATGATGATGCATTACTATTTATGTGCTTGCAAATATTTTTATTTTCGCTGTGTTTATATTGAGTATGAGCCTGCATACAGAAGATTTTAATTGTTATGAATTTATGCATGAATGTATGGGGCTGAGATTGTCAAATAAGCCTGGTAGATTGTTCACGTTTCCTTCCTTGCATCAAATTGATGGAAGGGGACGTTACAGAGTGGTATCAAAGCCCAGCTTGCAACACTGGGGCTGCTTGGGCCGGACTGTGAGTTACAAGTAAGTGACATAATGTTTTAATGCAATATTGGTGAAGTTGGGGTGACATTTTTTATTAGAAAAATGGCAGGATCATATTTCTCAGATGTGGCAAAGGACCATCCAGGTACATGTAGCTCTACAAGAGCTTTCCAACAGTACCAAACTCATCCCATTTGGCCAAGGGACGAAGGAGTTATGAGCCCCGTAAGCTTAGTCATGTTTCCTTCCATGGAATGGATTGATGGAAGGGGACGTGATAGAGAAAATACTAATCATTAGAAGGGGTAGCCAACCATTTTTCTGCAGATGTGATAGAGAAAATACTAATCACCAGAAGGGGCAGCCAACCCTTCTTCTGTGGATGTGATAGAGAAAATAATAATCACTAGAAGGGGTAGCCAACCATTCTCCTGTGGATGTGATAGAGAAAATACTAATCACCAAAAGGGGCAACCGACCCTTCTTCTACAGAAGGTTTAAAATTTCCGTATTCGTGACTTGGCTTTTCGCACCCAGAAGAGCGGAATTGCGGGATCGCGGGTTGTGGGAATTGTGGAAAGCTTAAAAATTTTGTGTTCGGGACTTGGCTTTCTGCACCCAGAATTACGGAATCGTGGAGTTATGGGATCGTGGGTTGTGGGACTGCGGGATGGACTAGCCCCGGGTTTGAAAAGTAGCATTTCCGCACTCGCAGTATGGATTGCGGGATTGTGGGTTGCGACCTGTGTGTGGCAAAAAAAAAAGTATAGAGCCCGAAAATTGATTTTTGGATTAAAGGAGCCTGTGGAATCGGATTTGGATGAATTTAGTGGCGTTCTGAGGCCATTGACGAAGGCCTTGGAAGGTCCAGTGAGGATCCCGAGCTCGTTATTCTCAAATAGGGCACAAATTTGAGATTACTGGCTTTTATAAATCAGTGTTCCGATGCTTGACAAAAGGTCGGATTGAGCTGAAAGTGATATGGAGCAGTCATGGTGTTAAGTTTGGATTTTTGGATCCAAAATCCAAAGGATGTGGAGTCGGGATGTGCAAGCAGGCCAAAAGCACTATTCCGAGCCATGTTTTGAGAATTTTGAAAAACTTATAGTGGATGAAAGTGACCCTGTAATTAGGATTTAGGAAATTTATTGAACTTGACATTTCATATTCTCAGTAAACCAAACACATTCCGTTAGACAAAGATTTCCCATAAATGCACCATTTGGGAAATAGCCATTTTTGGCCCAAAATTTGAAATTTTGGAAAAATGTCAAAAGTGAGAAGTAGTCAAAGCCATAATTTTATAAAAGACGAACAACGCATTGAAATAGAGATCCGCGAGTTATTGAGTGTTCCTTGTTATATAGGATAACTTTTTATGATAGAAATTTTTTTGTGATTCTTCATAGATTTGCTTCTACAGATGGCTGAAGTTGGCAGTTCAGGATATTTTGTAACTCTGTGAAAGTGCATAAATTTTGGTAAAAATTGTCATTTTTGAAGTAATATAGTTTCCACACCCGATGTCGGAATGGAGAGCGGGGATAGGCATTAGAAAGCTTGTCCAGTAGGGAACAATGGTGCATATCCAAAATTTGAATAAGGTTACCACACACCATGGATGATTAGAGCATAAAAGTGCTAGTGGTTGTTTTGGCAAAATTGTTGTCAATATGGGAAACTTCTAGAATTGCATGCCTAGAAGTAGCAAAGACCATGAAGTCAAACCAACTATGATGTGGAAGAGGAAGGTCATGCAAAGATGAGGGATTGGAAAGGGAGAATTCCTTAACCCCTGTCATGCTAACTGTATTTATATTTTATGAGCTTTATGTACATAAAATTATGGCATGAGAACGATGAAAATGCAAGAGATTAGATGGATGGCATGAATATGCACTAGTTGAAATATTAATAAACATTGCACAGTGCATGAGTAGTTGTTTCTGCACACATATGATATTACATATTGGTAAAAGTAGTGGGGTTCTACATATGCAATGAACCACTAATGGTAAATGTTGTGGCTGATAATCACTATTGGTGTTGGTATTGGTTGTAGGACCAAAGACAACAGAAGCATGGCTAAATATGTTGTTGATGTTATTGCATGTGCCAACAACCTTATGAACAAAATGTTAGGAAAACAAATCCATGATTAAGAGGTTGGTGGAAGAATTTGTAACCCTCTATAAGAGACCAACGGATCAGGTAACATCAAAGGTGTAAATGGGATCCATACAGGTAATGGTTTAATTATGATGATTGCATATGTGTTAAAAGGAGATTAGGTAAGAATCCATTGAACCATATTTAGTAATCATAAAATGGTATGCATTTAGAGTTGAAATGCATTCATGTGAATTCCCTACTGCCATAGTATGGTTGAGCATGGAGTGGTGAAGGTGAGAGGTCTCACACCATGTGACTGTTTAGAAATTTAGATTGCATTCATATAAAATATATCTTGCCATGTGTATGTTGGTTATGAGCTTAATAATCAAAGCAAGTGAGGATTGGTGGTCTTGATTATGGTAAAGCATGCTATATGAGATAGTCATGGTTAGGCCATAATATGCTTGAATGCATAGTACCCATGAAACAATGCAAGGTGGCATTGAGTGGATGTGCATTAAGAGATTTTTATAAATCTTGTAATTAAGCATTGAGTGAACACATATGAAAAGCTTGAATAAATTTTGTAAATGTGCATGCCTAAGTGTGGGTGCACATGTTGTGATGCATTACATGAATGTAGTGGGATATGGTGTGTGTTATTGCAAAATAAATAATGGATGAGATGATGAATGGATGGTAATTCTAGGATCATTTCATGGGTTGTTATGAATGCAGAATAGTAAGAGCATGAGGAAGGTAGTCATGATCGATGGATTGTCAGAATACTCTGTGGAAGGGCAGAGTTGTATAAATGATATGACTGTGAAATAATGAGTATCCCAAAGTTTCATTTAAATTGCACAAATGATGTGAATCTACCTTCCAATTTTAGTATGATAATGATTTACGTGAAATAAATGAATTTGGTGATATTGATATGTTAACAACTAGAAGTTTTTGAATTATGGAATGTTATAATTCTAGAAATGCTTCAGTGACTGTTGCAACAATGAAATATTATATGCATGGGGACTCATAGCATGTTTGGCTAATTGAAAGTTTCAAATTCCAGGTAGAAATGTCTTGTGTATGGAAATGGGGATAAGACCATAGTAAAGACCAAACTCTACCATGTGCAAAAGCCAAAGGTTATGAGAAGGTTCTCATGGTTGTGAAATTTAATTTATGCATGAAACAAATCTGAAAATATTCTGATTTAAGTATGAGAATAATATCATGGTTGCAAGTCTATTTTTTTTAGGGAACAGATTTGAAAATTTTGATTTAGAGCTTATGATAAGGAATCTCATGTTGAGGACTCTAAGTTTTGTTAGAAAGAATGATTGTAAATCTCTGATTTGGAATTTTGCTAATAAATGACTAATGACTATTTGGATTATATAAATTGTGTCAGGAGGACATGTTGTAAGTAGATGTTCATGTATGGAAGTAGACATAAGACCATAATGAGAGAAGTGATACCACTTACACAAGCCAAGCAATATGAGGATAGCCTCATGACTAATAAAAACAATTTCTGTAGGAGACAGAATTGTAAATTCATGTTGAATTAATTATTAATGTTATTGACTGGATATGGAACAATCATATTTGAAGCTTATTGCTAAATGTTGCTGACTGTTTGGCTATTTGATAAGTGTGCCAGGAAGACACATTGCAGTAAGACCATGAGAGAGGACCTGCATAAGCCAAACTTCATGGGAAGGATACCATATCTTGGAAATGGGTTTCGAGTGAAATGCCATTGGACATTTTGATAATGTCCCATCCACACTACATGATTGGTAAACAATATGAGTGAGATGGTAAAGATTATGTTGGTAAGAATATGTGTGATATGGAATGTAAAAAGGAGTTGGGATGGAAAACCAAGGGACTGTCAACTCAAAGAAGGGAGCCCCCATCCCTCATTAATCAAGAAAGACTACATCTGCGAATGGATAAGTGTTCTGTAAACCTTGACTGATATATATATATATATATGTGTGTGTGTGTGTGTGTGTGTGCAAGTCTAATTGTTATAATTACTATGCAGAACATATTCTATTTATGTATATTATTCAGACTGTTTGAAGTATGATTAGGACTTGCATAGCTCCCATCAGTTAGGAGTGAATGCCTTTTTGATGATGGGGTATGTTAGGGATGCCAATATTTATTATGCCCTAAAGGAATGGACGCATTCCTGGTGTTTCAATACTTGATAGTGAATGCTATGAATTATGATTATAATTTTTGAATAACAACACTGACAAGTTTGCCTATACTACTTGTGTTGTCACCTTAAATATATGCAATTTGGTGTTACACACTAAAGAAGCAAATTAAAAGGTTTTTGTGAGGGGTTGTGGTGGAAGGGTTAATGTGTATGAAAGGATGTTGTGGAGGTTGTGGGGATTTTGATGAAGGGTTGTGAAGGTGTTGATGAAAAGGATGTTATATGCCTATGGCTCCATAGTAGAGCCTTGACCTAGAAATGGTCATAGTGAAGTTTCCTTCCGAGTCGGCGTGAAGGTGTACTGGTTGGAAATTAATTATTGATGTTTTGGAGCATCCTGTGTGCTGGCCAAACATCCTAGTCCGCAGGAGGATCCCAAGGCTTATAAAGTAAAAGCATGACCCTGTGGACCAGAGAGGAAATGTCCAATACAGATAAGTATTCAATTTCATTCATGTCCTATTTGGAATAATGAAGGTTTCAAGTATAAGCCATCTAACAGTTAAGCTGATGCACTATTGTTTATTTGTTGGAAATATTGGTCAACACAGGAAGCAAGGACCCTGAAAGAATTAAAAGTGCTTGGTAAATCCAAAAAGTAACTATTTGGGTGCTACAAATGCTTGGTAAACCCAGTCGGCGTGAAGGTGTACTGGTTGGGAATTAACTACTTGAATGTTATGGAGCAACTGGCGTGCTAGCCAATCATTCCTCAAATACTTGATAATTCCCATTCAAAGTACTAGCTTAGCATATTGCTAAATGAGATGTCTGATAAAACCAGTCGGCATACTGACTTAGCATTGCCTATACAAATGGTTGAGGAGTAACCTGGGCGCTAGCCCAACATTCGTTATTATATACATAGGAAATCCAAGGCTTGTAAAGCAAAGAAGGACCCTATGGAATAAAGTGAAGACATCCAATGCAGATAAGCATTTGGTTATCTTGTAATTTCTTGCTTATGAATATACATGTGTATATGATTTCGTTATGACTTCCTAAACTCTTGTTTAGAGATAAATCCTATGAAAATAAACTAAACATGTGAATTGATTCAATGTTTGAGTGTAGGTATTGTTGGAAGCAAGGACTATCAAAGCATCTTAAGGATGCATGTGGACATGTGACTGTCCTAAAAAGATCAGCTTGAGCAGCAATGAAAGATGGTGCTAGTGGGACTGTGTGGGTCCTAGCAGCCAAGAGTTTTAGACAAACCATGTGGAGGGACTCCATGGTTGAGAGGTCTGGAATAGACCAAAGACACTAAGTGTCATAGCCAAGAAGGGCAGGTCAAGCATTCACGTTGAGGTGAAAGAGCTAGGAGCATGAAAAACACCGCGGTGGTGTGGGTTCCAGGATGGAACAAGAAAAAGAGGAGAAAAACTCTTATTGTTCTCTCTTTCCTTTTTTTTATTGATGCAATTATAAAAAAAAAAAGAGAAAACTGTTGAATGCATGTATGGATGGAAGTAGAGTGTGTTTATTTGCTTGAAATAAGCTATGAATGCTGAATTAATGAATTTCCTGTGAATGGATGAACATGAAGTAATTCATGTGTATGTTGGGAAAGCATGAAAAGTGTGGAGGTCTCATGAATAGGGCATGGGCTCTCCATGTCAATTGGGGAAAACAATTGACTGATTTTTAATATTTAGATTATGCTTGGCCTAACAAGATTTGTAATGATGAATTTCATAGGTGGAAATTAAATCAATTGGTTGCAGCTGTTACGAGCAAGTGCTTCTTGTGAGCAAAGTGAGAACCAGCTGTGCATAGTGACCATGGCAGCAGACCATAGGCTATTCGAATTGGCTGAAAGTATTCTTCAAACAATTTACAAGACCCAAGAAAATCTTGGAGAGATGCTCAAGATACAGAAGAGGCAAAATGAGATGAACCACAAGGTTTTGTAGAACTCTATTTGTCTGCAAAGAGAGGTAAAAAACATTATGAGAGAAATCAATAAGGGAAAGGAAAATGGATCAATGATGAGGCATTCTTCCAATCGGTCCATTAAGAAACATTCCATGCATGAAGACTCAAAGAAAATTGAGCAGGTAAAGATGAAACGGCCAGTGAAATGTTGGAAATGTGGAGGACATCATTGCCTCCGCAACTTCCCAACAAGGGAACATCAAGAGGGTAGCAGCCATAAAGTTTTCATACTTGTGGATGAGCTGAAAGATCAGAACCAACAAGAGAAGCTCATGGAACTCAAAGGACTTGGTCCTGAAAGTTCAAAGTAAAGGATAGAATACAGGGCAGACCTGCAAAGTTTTTGAAATTTTGGACATGTGTAAACTGTATATGCTTTCCTAAGTATTGGAACACCGAGGATGGTGTTATTCTATGGGGGAGGGGATTGTAATACCCCATTTTGACCCTTAGAATATATTAGCTTTTAATGTAAATATTGTATATATGTGATGCATGTTTTCCTAGCATGGAGTTCAAGGCCAGGCCCCGCTAGTGCAAGCTCGAATTTTATTTAAAAGGCAAGTATTAGACATTATGTTACCCATGTGCTATTTAGCCATGGAACATTGAAAAAATGATGTAAATAAACATCATGCAATAAAATACCAAAAAATGGCTATGGAGGCAATGAATGAGAAGGGGCCATGTGTATCCACTAGGGAGTGGTGAGGGGGATGTGGGGATGAACCATATGCTTCCAAATGTCATTGTGAGAACCCATTTGACTTTCCTTGATAACATTTATTTCTGTTGTAAGGAAGTAGTTGAAGATTTCAGTCCATGGCTTTAATGGAGCATGGGCAACCCATAAATTCGTATGGCAAAGTATGGGCTCTGTTTTCTTATACCACAAGTCACTTTACCTCATGGGGATTGCTTCTTCCAAATCCATTCCATTGTTGAGGAACCCAACATCAATTTTCATCCAAAAACAAATTCTCAGCAGTGAGAAAAACCAGAAATCGCAACTGTCAAAGAACCCACGTTTTGAAGAGCCATAAATGCCCAGAATTGGTATTGGACAATAAAATCCAATGGGGGATCCATAGATATGAACCTTGGGGCGAATTTGTGAGCATTATCCACCCCGAAATCCATTCGAAAACCCAATTTGGATAGCCCAGAAAACCAGTGACGGGATTGAGTTATTCGTTGACAGAATGGTGAGAAATCCAAGTGTGGATGTTTGAACAGAGGATTGGAATGCTTTAATTTAGCTTGAGATGTCTGTATCTCTTTGGTTGAGATCACTGGCTTAGCATCCTCCTCATTTTTCTTGTGTATGCTTGATAAAACCAACTGTATGTTGGCTTAGCATAATTATTGAGTGAAACCATAGCTGTGAGTGAGCCCATCTATTTCCTCCTTAGTGGATAAACAACCCATCTCGGGGGTGATCTCTCAGCTGAAAAAATATAGGCTGGACAAAGATCTATGGTTGGGTGGAATGTTTCTCTCACATAGCCAGTTTTTTGGACAGCTTCAGCTCAAAGATAAGTGTTCTCTGTGTTTAAATTATATGCATTCCATGTTTTGCAATGTATTAATTCTGGATGATAATTATTCATGTTAGTGGAATTGATATGAAGTAGTGGAATTGATATGAAGTCTGTGCATAGCATGAGTATGAGATTGAATTCTCTGCATAATAAGCCATCATATGCCTGTGTTAGATATGATGATGCATTATTGTTTGTGTACTTGCAAATATGATTATTTTCATTGTGTTTATATTGAGTATGATCCCACACACAGAAGATTTTAATTGTTATGAATTTATGCATGAATGTATGGGGCTAAGATTGTCAAATAATCCTGGTAGATTGGTCATGTTTCCTTCCTTGCATCAGATTGATGGAAGGGGACGTTACAGATATGAAGACATGTAAAATTTTGATTTCTTTAGAGCCCATCTAGTTCCTCCTTAGTGGATACACAACCCATCTCGGGGGTGATCTCTCAGCTGAAATAATATAGGCTGGACAGAGATCTATGGTTGGGTGGAACGTTTCTCTCACATAGCCAGTTGTTTGGACAGCTTCAACTCAAAGATAAGTGTTCTCTATGTTTAAATTATATGCATTCTGTGTTTTGCAATGTATTAATTCTGAATGATAATTATTCATGTTAATGGAATTGATATGAAGTCTGTGCATAACATGAGTACGAGATTGAATTCTATGCATAATAAACCATCATATGCCTGTGTTAGATATGATGATGCATTACTGTTTCTGTGCTTGCAAATATGATTATTTTTGTTGTGTTTATATTGAGTATGAGCCTGCACACAGAAGATTTTAATTGTTATGAATTTATGCATGAATGCATGGGGCTGAGATTGTCAAATAATCTCGGTATATTGGTCACGTTTCCTTTCTTGCATTGGATTGATGGAAGGGGACGTTACAGATATGAAGACATGTAAAATTCTGTTTTCTTTAGAGCCAGTACTTCTTTGGTTGTGGCTATGGTGGATGACAAACTATCTGAGAGGATGGTTGCCCAATCAAAGACAGTTCCCTTAAATTCCATGCAATGGATTATGGGGGCCCATTGTATGCTATAAACGGTTCCATCAACCATGCCAAAAATTTTGCTTAGCATAAGGGCGATCATCCGAAAACAGGGCCTTAGGTTTTGACCTTCATACTCATCATTGTCTCTCTTCCTTAGCTGCTTTCCTATGATTAACAGCTTCTTAGCCATTTCAAAATTGTCCATCTACCCCAGCCATGCATCATTCAGTGGCTGCTGGGAACATGGTAACTTGTAAGTTGCTGCAATGTAGGCTGGATGGAATGAGGTGAACGCCTCTCCTTTGCTATCATACAGCACTCTCGTTTTCGGTTTTGCATGCTCCAGGATCTAGCCAATCACTTCTGAGCAAGGAAAGAGCTTAGGGTGTGTGGAATATTTGGATATACCAGAGCTTCTGATATTTTGGTAGATGTGCTTTTCCTCCAAGAGTGCCCCTGGGATATCTTGGTCTCTGAGCATACAGTAAACATCTCCCCATTTGAGTTCGGAAGGGATGCCTGTGATGGACTTGGTGTCCTCGAACAAAGTTTCAACTCTTGGCTCTGCAATTTTCGGCTCAATCATCTTAGATTTCTTTCTGCTACCCTTCGGCATTGTGGCTTAACCCTGTCAAGAAATCACGCATAAGTAGACATAGAATATAGTGAAACACAAGAGTGGAAACATTGGATAACAACACAACTGAAATATGTAACAATATCAAACAACAATGTGCTGTAAAATAGAGACAAGAATTAAGTATTTTGATCAAACGAAACCACATTCTTCTTAGGATGCTAAACAATTTGAATGAAGATGCTGAAGGATTTCAAACGAGGCTCGGTTCGGTATTTCCTAGACGAACGCATGAGTGAAGTTACGGGTTAGTGCTTCCTAGGAAGGTTGATTTTTTATAGTTTGGAGGAACCAAGAGAAAGCTGAAAATTCCTATGGATATGAGTTATATGAATGGGAATGGCCCAAAACAACCACACACACAGAATGTTTGTAGGCCATGCAACTTATACGGTAACATTGATACCGATAATGGCTTGATGCAATTGAAAAGTTAAAACAGAAACAATGTTAGAACCACCTACCTAGAAACAGATCGTTGGTCTCACAGAGGTTGACTAGGCTGCAAATAAGTTGAGCTGGAGCAATCTAACACAGTCTTCAAATGGTGTTTTCCATAGCATACAAATTCTACCAATGAAAATACAAAAAACCCCCCAAAACCCTTATATAAAAGCTAACATCTGTGGGCATTCAATAGGTTGGTGGAGGATTTAAAACGACATTAAAGGCATGTATGGAGGGGTCACCTTGGCACACTTGTCATTTAAGCATAACCATTGAAATCAGAAGGAAAAGATAAGCTCACCCTACGTTGTAGAAAGAACTTGTAAGTTCCACCCACTATTTCAATGAAAGATGCTAAGTTTGCCCGCTATTGCGGCGAGAACTCTTAAGTTCCACCCGACATTGAAAGGTTTTTGCATTTTGGATGAAGCACCCGCCCGTTGCGGCAGAGTTCTATAAGTTTTCCCGAAGCTGCGACAAGACTTATTGAGTTGATCTGGTAGTCATTGGCTTCGAGACTTAATAAGAAACACGCGCCCATTGCAGCAAAAGATTGGGAGTTGTTCCGATGTTGCGGCATAATTTCTTAAGTTCTTCTGTCATTGTGGGAACACTCGCCAAGTTTGACTGAAAAAGTGGCTTTGTGCCTTAGTAAAAAATAATGAAAACCTTCTGCCCGTTGCGGCGAGATTTCTTGAGTTCTTCTGCCATTACGGGAAGACTCGCCGAGTTCGCCCGAAGTTTCGGATGGACTTGGTGATTTTGCTTAAATATTACAAGGTTAAGATACTTGATAAAAGAGGTGCCCATTGTGGCAGCACTTCGTGAGTCCTTCCGTCGTTGCGAATGAAAAAGACGAGTTCTTCCGCCGTTGTGGGTAAAAAACTTGAGTTTTGACTTAGAAGAAAAAGATCAACAAACTAAAAATAATGAATTCTCTAAAACAACTAAGTATAAAAGACCTTCTAGGTAAAGCTTAGATCCTAAGTAAACTTCCTAAAAAATAAAAGGAAGGGCCCCAATATATACAAAATATTTGGGGGGGATGTTGCAGCAACAACAATTGGCGATTCTCTGGTGAACATAGATCTCTGAAAAAGAACTCTCCTTAGGGGTAGAAAACTTACAAACTGCTGATTTACATCAGCGACAAAATGTCTTCATAGTTCAGCTTTCATGAATATAGTGATCATTCTCATCATCATGGTCGTTTTGGGGAAGGTCAACTTAAAATCATACTTCTTTTCAACTTTCTTAGGGCCTGAGTACAGAGTTCATTTTAGAATATTGCCTCTTAGAGATCAACTTAAAAGGACTCCACAGGATTGTAACAGTATCTCACAGTTATAATAGTTTGTCCCTCATTCCCATTCTATTTATTTTCTTTTGGATATTTCTTTATGACTTTTGTCATTTGAGTCTTCCAGAAATGGATTTCTTCAACTTGTATATCTGATTTTGGTTCTTCAATCCATAATGTCTTTTTGTGTGAGTGATAAATTTGCTTGATTATCATGCTTTATGGATGGAGAAGAACCTTGTTGGGCTGATTTATTAGTACAACTTTCTTGTTTGAATGTGCTTAGTATTTCTTTATCGTGCTTTGATTGAGGCGATAATTTCTGGAAATCAACTCTTCAGTATAAGCCCTTTTGGCTTTCATTTATAGCATGGGATTATTTTGAATGCCATATATCTATGAGACATGCTTTCTTTCCATGGGTCTAATTATAGTGAAATCCTTGAGATAGATAATTATGCTAAAGTGAATGGAGCCCCAAGATAGTAGGAAAGAAATGTCGAATCTTAGTTATTAAAACAGGGTTATTTTGACCAATCAGATAAAGGATCTCTAAATTCCTGAACATTCAACATTGAAAACAAAGTCACCAAAACAATTGTTTGTAGGTGGGTTTCTACCTTTTAGGATTGAGCTTAGCTCAAAGATCTACCTTATGCTTTACCAAAAGTTGAGCTGAGTTTTATTGAAGGATAAAGAAAAATTTGAGCGTAAAGAAAGGTAGAAAACATACAGGCTGACTTGAAGAAAATATAAAAGACAAAATCAAACAAGTAAGCAACTAGAAACAAAATAGTTTATGTACAAAGGAGCCCTCAAAGGAATATGAGAAGTATTGTTTCACAGCAAGGCCATTGAGAGGTAGGGTTACCTCCTCTCCTTGTAAATCCTTTAGCTTGTAGGTAGTTGGGACAAGCTTTTCAAAAATTTGGTAAGGGCCCACCCGTAAGTGTTGAAACTTTGTATGCATTCCTTTACCTTCATGGGGATGGTCCCATTTTAGAACTAGGTCACCTACCTCAAAACTTCTCTTGCTAGATTTCCTCTTATCGAACCACCTTTTGACTATGTCTTGGTGCGGGTGGAATCGGTCTTTGGCTTTCTGTCAGGATTCTTCAAGTTTCAGCAAGGTGTCAATTCTAGATTGTAGAACCTGACTACTGGAACCTCGGGAGGCTTGGGCCAATTGAAAATATGGGAGTAAGATGTTGGGAGGGAGGATGGCTTCTTTACCATAGACAAGGGTATGCGGGGAGACCCCTAAGGAATTTTTTGGAGTAACCCTATCTTCCCATAAGGCATTTGGGAGAGCTATGTGCTAGCTCCTCTGATTTTCAATCATGGTTTTCTTAAGAATCTGAATGAGGTTTTTGTTCGAAGATTCAGCTAATCCATTGCCTTGGGGATAATAATTGGGTGAATAATGTAACTTAATTCCTCTCTCATAAAAAAATTAATTTATCTTAAAAGATGAAAAATAAGTTGCATTATCAAAGACTAGGGAAATTGTAACCCCAAACCTAGTTATGATATTCTCCTTTAAGAAATTGATAACTGCATCCTCATTGATTTTGCACAATGGGAAAGCCTCTGTCCATCTTGTAAAATAGTCTATGGATGTCAGGATATACCGATGTTGTAGAGAAGAATTCGGTTTTATTTCTCCAATAAAATATATTCCCCATTGTTCGAAAGGTTCTGAGATAATCATTGGCTCTAACGGTCCCGCTGCTTTGGGTAGTTTCCCAACACTCCTTTTGACATACATCACAATTCCTTGCATTGGCATGAGCATATTTGAACAAGGTGGGCCAATAATATTTGGCCCTCAATATTTTGTGAGCCATTGTATCTCTGGAATAATTTCCCCCGGCAGGGCCATCATGTAATTCTTTGACTACCTTACTTGCATCATCTTTCTCTAAGCATCTAAGAAAGATGCCATCATAAATTTTTCTGAAGAGTACTCCCTCAATGATTTGATAGGCTGCTAATTTCAAATGAAGTGCCCTTCTTTGCTTAGAGCTCCAGTGCTCTAGTAAGTATCCTTGTTGCAAATAGTGTACTAGATCTCTATACGAGGATTCAGGAGATGTGAAAATAGGGCATACCTCAACCATATTTAGTTCAGCTTCATTTTCCCAACTCTGTTCTTCATCAACTGGATGTTCAGTGAGCGATTTACATAGGCCCTGAACTTTAACAATAGTAGCTGGTCTAAATTCCAAATCATATTCTTGAAGAGTTGTGACCCAATTCCCTCTTCTTTCTCCCAATTCCTTTTGAATGAAATAGATTTGACAGTCGAATGAGGGACTACAATCTTAGTTCTGTTCTTAAGAATATATGGCCTAAACTGCTTTACCGCTTTGAATACGGCATAAGATTGTTTATCAACAATAGGATAATTTAGTTCAGCACCCTGCAGACCAGTGCTCATGAAGGAAATTGGGTGTTCATCTCCTGATTCTACCTTTTGTTTAAGCACAACTGCGAGAGAGTCATCCAAAGCAAAGGTATACAAAATAAAATCTTTGTCAAAATCTGGACTTCTCAGAGAAGGAGCGTTAGATATGGTTGCTTTGATATCTTAAAATGAATTCTTTTCCAGGTCTATCCATTTTAACTATATGCTTTGCTTGACCATTAGTTGCAAAGGTTTAACGGTTTGTGTGGAATTGGGAACAAACCTTCGAACAAAATTGATAGTTCCCATAAACGATTGCATATATTTTTTATTGTGGGGCATCGAAATTTTATTGATGACTTGCACTCTCTCTTGATCTATCGAAATTCCCTTTTTTGAAATGATGTGACCCAAGAGTTTACCCTCAAGAATAGTAAAAACACTTTTCTTGGGGTTTAAAGAGATACCATACTTTCGACAGTGATAAAAAAATCTGTTTTAAATGAACAACATGGTCTTCTCTCTTCTTTGAGAAAACTGTCACATCATCTAGATAGAATAGAACACAATGACTGCCCAGTCCTCGGAAGGCAATGTCCATTGCTCGCTGGAAGGTTGCTCCTGCATTTATCAAGCCGAATGGAATTCTTCGGTAGGCGAATGTTCCCCACTTAGTGTGGAAAGTAGTTTTAAGACGGTCTTCTTTGGCTACTAATACTTGATTGTAACCAGAGAAACCATCTAGGAGAGAGAAGAGTTCTGATCCTGATACCATCTAGAGAATTTGTTCCATTGAAGGAATGGGATAGTTATCTTTATCAGAGGCTTTGTTCAGATTTTGGAAGTCAACACATAATCTTGTTTCTCCTAATTTCTTTCTTACAGGAACTAGGTTAGCAACCCATTCAGAGTGTCGGACTTTAAAAATGATCTTAGCATCTAGTAACTTCTTCAATTCCTTTTGAATTAAAGGTTCGAGAGTAGGGTGCATTCTCCTCAATTGCTGCTGAAAGGGCTTGGCACCTACCTTCATTGGTATGACATGCTGAATAATGTGGGTGTCATATGTTTTCAAATCTTCATAAGTCCATGCAAAAACATCCTTATATTGCCGAAAAAGCTTAATGAACTTATCTCTTTCACCCGGTGAACAACATTTACCAAGATTAACATACTTGGGTTCAGCCTCGGTGCCTAGATTTACTAATTCATGCTGCATAGCAGAGCTGTGAGTCTTGACATTCGCTATCTTCTTGAACTTGCTCTACAGATAGATCAAAACTTCAAGTGACCTCACCCCTTTGGGCATAAAATTTCCTTTTACTGTGTCCTTGTTTTGAAAATCAAAATCATGTTTTTCTTCATCTATGACAGCTTCTTGGAACATGTTTTCATTTGTTAGAAAATTAATGATCTGATCATCATCATCGAACACTCTGATATCTGTGATATTGTTTGGAACAGAAGGCCTGAAAACCAATTCAATTGAACATTTATTATTAGTAGGCACCAATCTAGAAGTGGAAGTCGCTAATAAATCAGCCGCAGCATTTTGCAATCTAGGAACATATTTTATATTAAAAGCATCAAAATGCGTAATTAAATCCCATACCTTAGCCTGATAACCTTTCAAGTGTGGAGAAAGACAATGAATGGTATCTCTCACCTATCTGACAACTATTTTCGAGTCGCCAAAGACTTTCAGGTATTTAACATTAAAACCGATGGCTTTCTTTAATCCGTGAACTAAAGCTTCATATTCAACAGTATTGTTAGTACAATCAAACTCTAGTCTATAGGACAAGAAGTACTTGTTATTTTCAGGATCAACTAGAACGCAACTGGCTCTGGATTCTTCTTGAGTTTTGGAACCATCAAAGTATAGAATCCAAAAAACATTCTTCGATCTAACTAATTTAGTATCTTTATCATTTAAGTCAGTAACTAAGCTAACTATGTTATAGTCAATATCATCAGTTCGAGAAAATTGAAGGAGATTGGACTGTTCATCTAATTCATGGCTAACATTTTCAGATTGATAGTTACCTGGCTCGGTTTCTAAGAAATAATTCCCCAAAACTAAAGATGAAAAGGCTACAACTTCATTCTTTTCCTCTAGCTGAGTTACATTTTGTTTCATGTGCGGTTCTCTCAAAACTTTAATCTAATTTTTCCTATTATGATATGGTAACCATAAATGGGACCAATCTGTTACAAAGTAACCATTTAGTTTTTTAGACCAATCTCTGCTCAAGATCAAACCATAGGCTTCAGGAATATCAACTACCATTAGATCAATGAACTGACACACTCTAGGATCTGCCAACAACCTAATAAGAACATCTTTCATTTCCCCAATGACTTTAACAGTAATTCTATCTAGCTGGATAATTTGAGTGGGGGATGGAATTGGCTGCCCATTAATCCTTTTGTAGATTGACAGTGGCATGACATTCGAAGAAGCTTCGAAATATACCAAACAGTTATGCACATTGTGATTGAAAATCTCAAAAGTTAACAGAAAAGGAAATGTTTGGGATTTAGATTTCCCGCCAATACTAGCTTCATTAATTTCAGGATCTTCCTGAGTATCTGCTAACAGAGTGCTGGATTGGGTTTCAAAAGCTTGCAACAACTTCTTTCATTGCTGAGGCAAACTACACATATCGAATATGGAAACATTTGTTTTTACTTTCTTAATATCTTCAATTATGTCATATCCCATGTTAGATTCTTTTATAACTTTTGGTTGATTATCTATCTTGCTCAATGGAGATTTTGGTTGTTGAGTTGTTGTCTCAACGTTTGGTTGTTTGGTAGCTATTTGGTTAGATTTGGGTTGTGGTGGAATAACCGTGATGTGTCTTTTAGGTATTTCTTTGGAGACTTTAGGTTTGGGCGTAGTTGAGCTTGGAATCGAATCAACGATAGGCCCTTTACTGCGAGTATTAATGTTTACACCTGAGACTTGGCTTTCCTCAGAATCGTCTTCCATTAACCGAGTCAAAGGCACCCAGTCCCATAACACCATGGTGGTGTCTGGAGTGGGCTCCTCTAGTTCGAGAGTTGGCTCTTCTGAAGGATTGTCTTGATCCGGTATTTGTGCATCCAACATTTTGTTCATTACCAAGCTCATTGAATTTATCCATTGCGGACAACTTTTTTCAGAGTGTGGCTCTTGATGAAAGGTACAAAAGTGTTCCATTCCTACTTCATTTAAATTCAAAACAGGAGAGTTGTTTTTAGGTCAATGAAGCTGATCGTTTTCTTCCCTTTTCTTGTAGAACAGTTTAAAAGGCTTCCTAGATGTGCTAACTGCCTTATCCTTTTCAAGATCTATAATTTTATTAGACAATTTTTGCATCATTTTGACTACGTTCTCCATATCTGTTGATGGCTCTTCTTTGTTGCTAGTAAGCAGGAGGGTTTTCTTAGTAGTTGTTGGCTTTGTTTCTACATCAAGAGCATGTTTAGCAATGTTTGATTCTTCCTCTACCTTCCTAGCTTCTTCGAAATTTTTTATTAAATTTGTTTTCTTAGTTCTTTTGACGAACATTGCTATGGGAGGATCAAGGGCTATAGTATACTACTTAACCAGGGATTCTTCAACTAGTCTAGCTACTGCACTAAAATTGTTTAATAACGTGGTGAATCTTTGGTTAAATTCTTGAACCTTTTCTTTCTTTTCCATTTTCATGGACAACAACTCTTTCATAAGTGCAGCTACAGTTTTCTGATTTCCATATTTTTTCAAAAAACATTTTTCAAATTCTTCCCAATTAGATATTGAGCTAGCTTGTAAGCTAAAGTACCAGGAAGACACCTTAGGTTCGAAAGTGTAGGGAAAGAGTCTACAGACTACATCTTCAAAATGCACATTTAAAATACTCAAAGTTGAATAAAATCTCTTAAGGTGATCTTAAACAGAGATATCTTTTCCAGGATCGTACTTAGGAAAAACCTTCTCAGGATTCTTAGGCAGATTGTGAAAAGCTCCAGCCAAATTCAAATCTCCTCTTGCTCTCCATGCAGGTACAACCATGGATCCTCGTGGAGAATTAGGTGGAGAATCGTGTGGAGTGTGAGGTGGAGAATCCTTTGGAGTGCACAGTTCTTCAATATCTAGAGGATCTTCGTGTGTATATTGTCTTTCCCATCTAGGAGCTCTTCTTCTAAGGAGAAAAGGAATCGCGTTTAAACTGCCAAGCTACTTAACATAAGCACGGGTATGTCTTCTTAAGTGTGCTACCTCAGCAAAAGGTATAGCATACAGTGTTTCTTGATGTTCAAATTCAGAGTTAAGATTTTCTTGATTTGTTATTTCAAGGTCAGAATTATTTGGGATTGCTATTCCAAGCATCTTTCCAGTTGGATCTCCTCTTAAAGAAGAGTCTCCTTTATCAGCCATGCACTGGTGGCCCTCTTTCTAGCGCCAAAAACTGTTAATGCCTCGAAGATCGTAGCATCAATCAACAAGGGATTCTCCCCGGCAAGCAAGCCCAATTAGATCGCTGACCGTTTGGTGTGGGGAATCCGTCTAGTTAACGGTTCCGGCTACCGTAAGATTTAAAGATTCTTATTCTTTGCACTGGTTGCGGCCCGATCCACAGCTTGTATATTTTATTTTAAATATGATATGCAAGTGCCCTAAGCTGAATGCAGGTAACTAATATAAACTAATTTAAGACTGTATAAGCAAATTTAATCTATCCTTGCAAGGAGTAAACTTTAAAGATGAGTAATCGACTGAAAGAAACATCTAAAGATTAGACAGATAGCTATTTAATCATAAAGATGCATCTACAGCAGAATATAAAAGATATTAAAGATAACTTTAATTCAGTTAATACATTCCATTACTCATTTGAGATAGACATCTTTGCACAGAAAATAGGAGAATCATTCATTACACAAATAATTCACAATAGTAAGGAAAGAATTCACAGTAGTGTACGGATGATACAAGAGTAGTCCAGCAAACATTCAACACATCTTTTAGGAAAAAATGTAGTCTCCCAGGATTTCACTAGGCAAAATCGAATTCCTTATACATGCAGAGAAATAGTTCACGTACAAGACAAAAAATTTCTTTCACCTGCAAAAAGTCCTTTGTACTATTTCCTAATCAACTATATATAGCTTTACAAAATGCCTCTGGGGCTGCCACCTATCCCTATTCCTAAATATTTTAATTTTATTTTAAAAACCTCTTATACAAAAAAGAGAAAATCATGGCCTCTTTACATAAAAGACAAAAGGAGCCAACTGTCCTCAATACTTCATGATTCAACAGTGGAAAAGAGAAAATTTTAGAAAATTATAGCCGCCACGTTAACTTTCAGGTGGTGCCTCTGTTTCAGATGGGGCCTCCAACACAAGGGGCGCTTTTGTATCAGCTTGTGCCTCTACTCTAGATGATGTGCCTTTGTCGACTGATGCCATTGCTGCTGCCTTCTTATCTTCTTCTGCAATATAGCTGAACCAAACACCAGTGTCTCTTATAACAACATTGGCAGGTGAAGGGAGCAGGATTTTCTTAGAAGTTACATGTTTGTCAAGCTCTGCCTCAATGTCTTGCATTTATATTACTACTGTCTAGCGGATTTTGTGAAGCATTTGAGTGTGTACTGAACGCAGCACGATGCATTGATGGAGATCGTTTGTGGTTAGCACATCAATTCTCCTCACATATTCCATCTGAATGTTTAGCTCATCTTTCAAATCAGATAGGTGATGCTCTTTATTTGGTAACTCTTCAAGAGTCTGGGGAAATGCAACCTTGAACCTTACATGAACTTCTCGAATCTTTTGATAAAGACTATTTCATTTTCCCATTGTCACCTGGATCTTAGTGATTAATTTGGCACCACATTTCCTACAAAATTCCATGAAGGTTACATCTTCCTTAAAATCAACTATATATTTGAACGGGAGGTGCTTGGGGAAGTCATCTTTCCCTTCTCTCCACTCCATCTGTCTTAAAATATCCACTTTTACCCGTGTGTACTTGTTTCTTATCCTAAAAGCTTCAGAGTTGATCTCCTCCATTCTGTCCAGCACGGCTTTTAGCCTGCAAATCTCTTCAGTAAGCAGTTCATGCTTCTCATGCATTTGCTTAAGCATGACATAGGATTGCTCATGAAAAAGAGTCATATCCATTGCTCTGCTGTTTGCTTGTTCTAGCTGCTCGACCATCAACTGCTTGCCCTCTTCTAATTGAACAACTTTAGCTTCAGAATCATTCTTTTCTGCTTCAAGTACCATCATTTGGATTGCCAAGTGTTCCTTTTCCTACTCTAGGTGTTGATATTTATCTGACAACTCCTTATGGTGAGCCAAAAGGAGATTATATTTATTCACCACGAGGTCTCTATATGATTGCTCATTAGCCACGGTGTGTTGTAGTCTATGAGCCCTTTTCTTGGTTGACTTAAACTCATTTACCAATTTGATTACGCTAACTTTGCTTGCTTTTGCTGCTGCTACAGTAGCAGATGTCGTAGCCACAGGGGCCTTATTCGTGTTCTGCATAACAGTAGTTTCCAGTCAGGTGATGATGTCTGGCTCAAAAGGTCTCTTTATCCTTGTCTCTGACTTCAAAACAATGGACTTCCTGTTCTTGCTGTACACAAATCTGTCCCATTTGGACACAGTGTGATCCTTTGATGGGGTGAAAGGGATCATTGGAAGATTTTCCATAGGGATATTCTCTTCCCTGGGTGGGTTATGGACCACTTGGGATGAGTCTACATCCATATCTTGCGTGTTAGAACCACCAGCTTGTGCATCTTGATTGGCTTTATTTTCTTCCTCTTCAGCCCTTAGTTGATTTTCAACTGCCTCCCTTTCTTCCTGCTCTTTAGCAGCTTGTTGCACTCTTGCCTCCTCTAACTCTTGATCTAGAAGCCTCTGGGCTTCTTCTTCTTGCAGCTTAAGAGATTCTTCCTGTTGAAGCTTAACAGCTTCTTCCTGCAACTTTCGCAACTTATCGACAACTTCTTTCTGGATTCTATCTGCTTCCTCCTTCAGTCTTTGCTCTTCATTGGCTAGAGCTTCTGCTGCTCCCTTTTCTTTCTGCAGTTTGGCTTCTTGGACTATGGTAGAGCTAGAGATAGCTCCACCCTTGTGACGACAGATTTGCAATTCGGTCATGTTATTGATTCCCCTGAATACTTCTTCATCGCTATAATAGTAATGGGAATAATCAAAGTGAGCGTACAACTCTCTACAATGTTCTGCAACTTTTTTCCTCCTATCATTTCTATGAAAGATTGCTTCCCTGAAGTGAAAACCCCTTACCTCTTGAATGAACTCCTCAGCTAATGCAACCCCTGAGAACTTATAGGATCCCACATAGAAAGGCAAAGTAGGAAAAAAATCCTTCTTCAACTTATTAAAAAATCCACCAACTCCATCAAGGAAAACTTATTTGACTGCTTCTTTCAGGACTACGTAATCGGTAGCATATCTGGGTAAGATATATGGTGGATTGGAGCCTCCATCAATTCTGATATACGTACCTTCTTCTGAAAAGTAGAAATCACCATAATTTTCCATGACTTCCATGGCGTTCTCTGATAAGCAATTAGGTTCTTCATTAAACATTTTTTCATACAGGGGTATGATGAATTCTTCACGGATGAGTTTATAGTGCATCCTGTAGTTTTGAGCCCATAGTATCTTATAAGCAGTATATATTGGGGTGTTGGACTGATCCCAAATGCAACCTAGCTTAGGGAAAGGGAGCTTTGCCAAAATGCAACTGATGAGATATGAAGACATGTAAAATTCTGATTTCTTTAGAGCCAGTCCTTATTTGGCTGCGGCTATGGTGGATGACAAACTATCTAAGACGATGGTTTCCCAATCAAAGATAGTTCCCTTAAATGCCACGTAATGGATTATGGGGGCCCATTGTATCCTATAAACAGTTCCATCAACCATGTCAAAAATTTTGCTTAACATAAGGGCGATCATCCGAAAAGGGGGCCTCAGGTTTTGAACTTCATACTCATCACTGTCTCTCTTCCTTAGCTTATTTCCGGTGATTAACAGCTTCTTGGCCATTTCAAAATTGTCCATCTGCCCCAACCATGCATCGTACAGTGGTTGTTGGGAATGTGGTAACTTGTAAGCTACTGCAATGTAGGCTGGATGGAACGAGGTGAATGCCTCTCCTTTGCTATCATACAACACTCTCGTTTCTAGGTTTGCATGCTCAAGGATCCACCTAATCACTTCTGAGCAAGGAAAGAGCTCAGGATGTGTGGAAGATTTGTATATACCAGAGCTTTTGATATTTTTGTAGATGTGCTCTTCCTCCAAGAGTGCCCCTGGGATATCTTGGTCTCTGATCATATGGTAAACATCTCCCCATTTTACTTTGGGAGGGACGTCTGTGATGCACTTGGTGTCCTCGAATAGAGTTTCAACTCTTGGCTCTGCTGGTTCCGGATCAATCATATTAGATTTCTTTTTGCTACCCTTCGGCATTTTGGCTTAACCCTGTCAAGCAATCACGCATAAGTAGACATAGAATATAGAGAAACACAAGAGTGGAAACATTGGATAACAACACAATTGAAATATGTAACAATATCAAACAACAATGTGTTGTAAAATAGAGACAGGAATTAAGAATTTTGCTCAAACGAAACCACATTCTTCTTAGGATGCTAAACATTTTGAGTGAAGACACTGAAGGATTTCAAATGAGGCTTGGTTCCGTATTTCCTGGATGAACGCATGAGTGAAGTTATGGGTCAGTGCTGCCTAGGAAGGTTGATTTTTTATAGTTTGGAGGGACCAAGAGAAAGCTGAAAATTCCTATAGCTATGAGTTATATGGATGGGAATGGCCCAAAACAACCACACACACAGAACGTTTGCAGGCCATGTAGCTTATATGGTGACATTGATACCGAGAATCGTTTGACACAATTGAAAAGTTAAAACAAAAACAATGTTAGAACCACCTACTTGGAAACAGATCGTTGGTCTCACGGAGGTGGACTAGAATGCGAATAAGCTAAGCTGGAGAAATCTAACACAATCTTCAAACGGCGTTTTACACAACATATAAATTCTGCCAATGAAAATACACAAAACCCCCCAAAACACTTATATAAAAGCTAACACATGTGGGCATTCAATAGGTTGGTGGATGCTTTAAAACGGTGTTAAGGGCATGTATGGTGGGGTCACCTCAGCGCACTTGGCATTTAAGCGTAACTGCCAAAATTGGAAGGAAAAGATAAGCTCACCTTACGTTGTGGCAAGAACTTGTAAGTTCCACCCACTGTTTCGGTGAAAGATGCTAAGTTTACCCGCTATTGTGACGAGAAATCTTAAGTTCCACCTGACATTGAAAGGTTTTTGCATTTTGGACGAAGCACCCGGCCGTTGTGGCAGAGTTCTCTAAGTTCACCCGAAGCTGCGACGAGACTTACCAGGTTGATCCGGCAGTCGTTGGCTTTGAGACTTAATAATAAACACACACCCATTGCGACAAAATATTGGGAGTTGTTCCGACGTTGCAGCATAATTTCTTGAGTTCTTCTGCCATTGCGGGAAGACTCGCCAAGTTTGCCCAAAAAAGTGGTTTCGTGCCTTAGTAAAAAATAATGAAAACCTTCTGCCTGTTGCAGTGAGATTTCTTGAGTTTTTCGATCATTGCGGGAAGACTCGCCGAGTTCGCTCGAAGTTTAGATGGACTCGGTGATTTTTCCCGAAAATTACAAGGTTAAGAGACTTGATAAAAGAGGTGCCTATTGCGGCAACACTTCGTGAGTCCTTCCGCCGTTGCGGGTGAAAAAGACGAGTTCTTCCGCCGTTGTGGGTAAGAAAATTGAGTTTTGACTTAGAAGATAAAGATCAACAAACTAAAAAAGAATGACTTCTCTAAAAAAACTAAGTATAAAAGACCTTCTAGGGAAAGCTTAGCTCCTAAGTAAACTTCCTAAAAAATAAAAGGAGAGGCCCCAATATCTACAAAATTTGGGGGGGGGATGTTGCAGCAACAACAGAACCCTTAAATGTTGATGTCCAACTTGTTGATGACTAGCGTGACCCCTTAGGATTGTTTTCCATCATTGCGTTGACCTGAAGATCCCTCCTTAGGTGCCATCAACCATAGTGCTCCGTATATGATTTTTTTGGAGTACTTTGTTGTCATTTTTGATTGTGTGTTGGTCGTATTGTTGTGCTGCTAACATTTTTATTTGTGAGGGTTGGATGATCTATTTTAGGGTCTTCTCCAGTTCTTGGTTCTCTCATTTCACAAATATGTTGGTCTAGTTGAGTTTTATGCAAGTAACCTATCTCGAAGAGGTTGAAGTATGAGGATAAGGGAGGTTTTCCCGAACATCCGATGTTGAGTTTATAATTTGTGTAGATCTGATATATATTGCTATTGTTATATATAGATTGCTACTATTATTACTGTTATTGTTTTCAATACTTTAATGGTTATTGTATCTCATTGTTTTTGGGACATGATGGACTTGAATGATATTGAGGTATGGTTTCTCTTTTCCACAATAATTACAAAATTTTATTGTACTGTATAAATACATACAACTTGACAATTGCGCCATATTGTTTTTATTTATAGGTCCTCTATCTTATAGAACCAATTGATGAGGTTGCTATTCAAAATATTCAGATGTACAAAGACATAGGTTGTTATTCAAAATATATCTTGTGGCGCTGTGTGAGAAGCCTAGTAGCTATACATAAGGCATGCAGTGCATGTCCATAAGCGATGAATATTTTGAGGGATACACCAGGGACAACAATTTGTTGGAGGCATCACAAAGTTTGGAGGTTGGATCACAAGGTTATATTTATTCTATTCTACCTTTTGGTGGCTTACACGTGTTTTTAATCATTTTTCATCAAGTTTATGAATGCAAACGCATTAACACCATACCACATTATCTCATCCACCCTAGACTAAAAGAAATATCAACTTGCAGGGCATGAAATATGTAGGTCAAGATCTTATGATAACTTCCTAGATAGGTTCATGTAATAGACCATAAGAAATGGAAAATTATTGTTTCACCCTATAAGAATCCACTATATAAGAATTTGATTTGATGGATTCACCCTATGATTGTTGCTAGTGGATTGTAGCCTTGTGCAGGCATATTATTCTTGATCTCTGTCAACTACCTCAAATTATAGCCTTGTGTGGGCATATTATTAATGCCTTTGTGGGCATATATTAATTCCTTTGCGACCATATATTATTAATCTTTATTCTGGAATATTATTAAAGCCTTTGCGAGCATATATAAACCCATGTGCGGGCGTATATTAATTCCTTGTGTGGGCATACATTAATATATGCCTTGTGTGCAGGCATATTTAAACCCTTGTGCAGGCATACCCAATCCCCTTGTGGGCATATTTCAGATCCCCTTGTGTGGGAATATTTGAGTCCCCTTGCGGGCATATCCCAATCCCCTTGTGGGAATATCTTAAACCCCTTGCAGGCATATCCCAAGCCCCTTGCGAGCATTTTTGAAGCCCCTTGAGGGAATATTTCAAGCCCCTTGCGGGCATATTTCAAAACCCTTGTGGGCATATTTCAAGCCCCTTGTAGGCATATTTCATAGCCCCTTGTGTGGGAATATTTCAAGCCCCTTACGGGCATATCCCAAGCCCCTTCTGGGCATATTTCAAGCCCCTTGTGGGCATATTTCATAGCCCCTTTTGTGGGAATATTTCAAGCCCCTTGCATGCATATCCCAAGCCCATTGCAGGCATATTTCAACTTGAATGCATGGAAGGATGTTTTTCTTGAGAACTAGATCAAATGATCACTTCCTTGACTACCATAGGATGATTTAAATGATGATGAACAATTTTGGTTTGACTGAGATGAATGCTTTCTCAAATTCAGAGCTTGAGCCTACAAATCTTCTAAAACCTCCTGCCTTATTGCTTTTCGACCTTCAGTATTTCATTTGTAGTGTCTTTGACTTCTAGTCAGAGTGCATGCTTTCAAGATCTGGAAATGATCTTTGTGATATGACTTTAGACTGCCTTAAGCATACATGAGGCACAATGGCTATGCATTATAGTTTGTGCCTTTCATACATTGTGTTTACATAAGCCTGTAGGAATTTTCATTTGTGGGTATTATTCATAAGTTTACGGGCATTTTTCATAAGCCTGTGGACATTTTTCATAAGCCCACGGGCATTTTCATAAGCCTATAGGGATTTTTCATAAGCTTGCGGGAAATTTCATAAGCATGTGGGCATTTTCATAAGTAACTAAATATATAGGTGGGCATTTTCATAAGCCTACAAGCATGTTTGCTGAGCCTGCGGACATTTGCAGTAGGCCTGCGAGCACACTTGCGAGAATTTTCCAGTGTATGCATTTTCATGCAGGCATTTATCCTCCATGTGTGTATTCTTTGTGGGCATTTACCTTGTGCTTCGAGCATTTTATCTTCTCCATTTGCGAGAATCTTGTATACAAAGTTTAAATGCTTTGGATATATGTCTCATAACATGAAATCCATTGTTCTTGCATCGTCATTGTTATCGTTGGCATCACCATCGTGTACTTTGAGATATCAATATGGAATTTGCAATCAACATACCTTCACAGCCAATATGATTGAATCCTCCTTTTTCAATCAACTATATCAACACAATTATATAGATTTCCTCTGTTTCCTCAAGGATATTCTAAGTCTCTAAGACTTCTACATGAATTGCAATCTTCAACAATTCCTACCAAATATTAACCAAATTGAAACCTCTTGCGGATTATACCCAAGTCAAATACTTTTAAGTCACTCAGAATTCTACAACTCGAATATATATGAATATTTATAACTTCATGTATATTCTAACCACTTATTCCCACCTTCAACAAAATTTGCCGCTTTGTTTAATTCTCTCATGAAGAGTTGATCACACAGATTTAGATTGTTTTCCTCATCAGGTTTCATGTACAAATTAATTGAGTACATACATCAATTAAACATTCACCAGAATCAAAAGTATTCATTCACAAACACAAATAATTTAAATGTACAATAACCCAATATCTTCATCTCCAGGGAGCGGCTTGGCCAAAGGGAATTTGTTTCAATTGATGGTTTCAAGGATAAAAAGAAGTGAAGCACTCACTTGTTAGAATAGTTATTTCAGGTCTAGATTTCATGATTGGTGGTTTTTAATTTGGTATACTAGGCGATTCTGGTGTTTGTGTTATGAGATATGTTTGTAGATTACAATATTATCTCAAATGTGTCCAGGTATTGTGGAAGTTGCATCCATTTCACTCTACTAAATCCTAACATTTGCTCTAATTTTACTGGGATTCCAAAGGTTGATTATGTTATTGGTGATTTGGTCTCTTTGAGTTGAATTGCATTGTTTGATATGTAGAGTATCTTGACAATTCCACTGCATCAAAATTTAATAGTTTCTTGTATAAATGTTTTGTGTTGAAGTTCTCTTTAATTTTTGTGGCAGTTCAATAAGCGTGTTCAAGGTTATTAATGGTGAAGAATTCCAACTGCATATGAATGTTTTGGTGCAAATATTGTGGTACTCAAGAATCTTCTGAGACTCAGATTCCTATATTCCAAGGCATTTTGTTAGGCTATGGAATTAGTTGGGGTAGTATTATATTGACTGATCTTGATTGTCTCCATGAACCTTGACCATATGACTATAAGGCTCTTCCTCATTTTCACATTGTTCTCTATGTGATTCCTTTTAGTTAAGTATTGTTTGAGCAAGTTTTGTCTTTGCAAAGGTGAGTTTGCACTTGCAATTGAAATGATTGATTACACAATAGGTTTTGTTGTTGTTGGAGCCACTCTTTTAGTTCTTTGACATCAATTTTATCTTCAAACTAGAGGATGTAAATGTGCATGTGAAAAATAAATTGCTCTTCCATTTGTTCATTAATAGCTCCCTAGTTAAACTTTGTATTGCAATTAAAACATGCCAGTCTTTTAACACCAGATGCATTTCTCTTAAGGACCTCAAATATCAATTAATCCTATATTTAAACATATGTTTCCCCAATTATCTTTTGTAGGGTCCTGATTGTCCCAACCACTTTGAACATTGTCTTGTTTCTAAGCATATTTATCTATAAGAAGAAATGGTTTGTTCATCAATGGCCATTTCACATAGCCATTCCAGAAATCGGAGGAAATGGGCACTTGACCATTCTTTAGATCAAAATATGAAGTTATGGATCTAGATATTTTGGACAAGCATCAAGATTCAAGACATAAATAGAAGTTATAGTGTTTGTAAGATGAGGCATGAAAATCATGGACACATGAAAATGTTTGTTATATCAATGATCTTGATTTCTATAATCATTTTCAACTTATCATCGCTTGCATGGATCTAGCCTACTAGGAAAATTGGCAATTTGAAGAGTTAGGGACTCATTCTACTTCCATTGTTCAGTCTAAATTTCAACTTATATATCTAGACAAATGTTGAGTCAATATTAGAATGTAGATCAAGAAAAAGTAAAATGATAAACTATATTATCATCATGGATACATGCATGTTAAAAGAAAAGTATATTTCAATATTAAAGCAAGTAGAGTCTGGACAAACTTCAGGATGGTGAATTTAATAAATAGTAAATTCCAACTCAATGATAATTAAGACAATATATATAAGGGTGAAAATTTACAGGAAAAGGCATCACTCATACATAGAAAGGACCATTGTCTCTAGTTCACCCTTTCATCTTACCCATCTGTAATTTCATACATTATAAGTCTAATACCTATGTCACACCTAGACATAGAGGTCTCCAAAAAGGTTGATGATGTGGACATAATTATGCAGTCTAGATATCACGTGTGCAAATTTGTTTATGTTCAACATGTAATAGTTCCTTTCAATATTGTTTTAGAAATTGACAAAAGTTGAAATTGCTTAAGTGAGATGAACTTGTTTTTGTAAAACTCTTGTGTAATTTTTAATGTATAGAAGTTGAACTATAACACGTTAAGAATTATACCCTTATTCAAATTTCCTCCGACCATTTAATTTTATTTTTTTTTAAACTCAGACATCATCTCTATAGCAATGGAACTTGCAGGAATTTTTCGAGCCCCTTGTGGGCATAATTCACTGCTATAGCCAAGGCATCATCGGATTTGCTATACAAGCGATGGAATGATCTTCTCCATGTGCTTGATGGGCGTCGCTATAGCGACAGTTCCTTGTATATAACGATGAAATATGCCCGCAAGGAACTTGAAATATTCCTTCAAGTTTTGTCGTTATAGCCAAGGCACCGTCACTATAGCGACATAAATTGTGGGCATATTTCAAGCTCCTTGTGGGAATATTTCATCGTTATAGCCAAGGAAGATTCGTTATAGTGACGCCCATCAAGCACATGAAGACGATCATTTCTTCACTTGTATAGAAAATCTGTCGCTATGGTGTGCACGACACATCGCTATAGAGATGTTACGTCAAGCACATGGCAATGGATTTTCTATACAAGCGACGAACATTCTGTTGCTTGTATGACAAATCCGTCGCTATGTTGGGCACGGAGTGTCACTATAGTGACGTTGCATCAAGCACATGGAGACAAATTTTCTATACAAGCGACATAATGATCGTCGTTTGTATAGAAAATCCGTCTCCATGTGCTTGATGGAACATCACTATAGGGACAGTCAGTTGTCGGTATAGCGACGGTATAGTGATGACTAGACCTAGACATCGTCGCGATAGTGATGGAGTATTGATAGCCAGGAAATAAACTAATAAATATTTCCTGTCGCTATAGAGACGGCTTTACATCTCTATAGTGACACAGATTGTTTTTTTTAAACATAGTCCAAACACACGACGTTTCATATCTCATGTCGTCATAGCGACGAAACGTTCGAAGTGTTGCTACAACAACGAAAATGTTGCCACTAAAATATGGGGTTGTGTTTGTCGCTGTAGAAACACATAAGTGTTGCAATAGCAATGATTTTCTGTGGGAAAAATGTGCACATGTACTAATGTATGAAGAGGTACCTACTAATGGGTGCCTAAGTTTTGAGGAGACATCTACTGGTGGATTTCCATTCCTCTATGTGGGTGACATAGAGATACCACTTGAGAAGGATACTGCAAGTAAAAATCCCACTAAAGTTGAAGAAGATGAAATTCTTGCAGTCAATGAAGAGATCCAAGTATCAACCTCACTTTCACCACAAGGGCTTCATGAGGTTGATCCACTAATTGATGAGGAGGAGGTTCTCTCTCAACCTTCTCCTTTTGAGAGGCCACTCAAGATAAGTGAAAGAAAGATCAAGGAGGCCTTACACATTGTCCATGAAACACATGATTTAGTGTGACAATATTGTTGGAGAGCTTCTTTATTGGAAGATTCATCTTTCCTTGAAGACATGGATAATATCCAGAAAGCAATGACTACTATCCAAGGTAATTTTTCACGTATGTTTTTCTTGATGCTTAGCAATTCTCAGCATCGATAGCAGGAATTCCCCCCGATGAGAGGTCCCAATTAGATCATCCACCGTTTGGTATCGGGAATCTATTCCGTTAACAGCCCGACTATTGTGGGTTGTTGGGCATAGCCCAAGTAAGGCATTTTTGTTAATACAACTTTGGGAAGCTGCGAGGTTACAGTGCAGTGCAGTATTGGTAGGGTGAGAACTGCGTGGCTAAGTGCCAGATCCACGAAGTGGTAGCACTGCGCAATGTCAGTAGAGCATCTATTTTGGGTAAAGAATATAGGGAAAGGTCGAGCTGTGAAAGTGACCTGTTTGGGTAAGTGACTCCTTGATTCCCGGGAATGGGTATGGAGCAGCATGAAGGCGAATGAAAGTGACCTATCAAGAGAGTGGCGGAAAATAGTTAGAAGCTAAGCCACGAAGCCGACAGTGACAGGCAGGCTAGAGGGGAGGATAGTGACATGGCATGATGTAGTATAACCGTTTTGTGAAGACTGTGGATGTCAGAAGGGCATGCGAGCTATGAGTGGTCCAGTAAAATAGCCAGAAGCATGTAAAGCAGCTGTTGATTGCGACAGGACGATTCGGCAGGTAATCGCACCATTTTGTGACCTTAGGGTTTTTGCCTATGCATTGTAACAGACGTGACCTATGGGAACGATCTCTATATAAAGGGCAATTTTTTAAGGGAAAGGGTTGAATCTCTAGTCGTGGATAGTTGATAATTGTTGGAGAGTAATCTCCATTGAGAGAAGATTGTAAAAGGCTCTGCAGCTACGTGTGCAGGGACCTACCAGGAAAGAAGAGAGTCTACAACTGAGTGCGTAGACTGGAACTGTTGTACCCTTCCCATAAATAATATAAAAATAGTTCCTGTAGACATAGCTCCCATCCTGGGGGTGAACCACGTTAAATTATGTGTTATGTGATTGATTATGCATTTATATCTGTGTATTTGCTTATGTGAATGGTTAAGATCTTGTTTATGAATGCATGTGTTCTTTCTTTTATATGTATTCACCATGAGGATAAAAGATGGGGATAATATGTTAAGTAACAACATGTGTGAATGAATTTCGAATGCACCAGTATTTCTAAGTCAGATGAATGCATAAGTTAATCGGGTAAACACTTAGCCAGTGATGTCTGTATAGTGCGATTCCCTGAGCGCAGTGTTGTTGTTATAGTGTACAAGTTAGCAAGTCTCACAATCCCTTATGTTGTTGAATGCATAACTTACACTAGGTAAAGTCCATTAAAGTGGTTAAGTACCGAAGAGGAAGCGCAGTCTTAGTTGCGATGTCCTACTGTCGAAAAGCCATTCCAAGCCACGCAGCCCACGGATGCGCGGCTTGTATAAGTATTAACCGTGAAAGAGGTGAACTTCACGCAGTCCCTAGTTGATAGCACGAGTCCTGTAATGCGCTACCAGCCAGTCTGTTAAGCACTCATCACCTGGTTGTGGAAACCTAATCCCGCAACCTCCCCATAAATTCACCTCGGGTGAGAACTTATCCTGCTCACAGACTGTTGTCGAAAGGGCTAGTGAAAGGGGTTTTTGTTGGTTCCCTAAACTGCGCAGAACCTGAGTCTTTCTAGAAAACCTCAAGAATAGTATAAGCAGCCAAGAAATGGTTCCGTTGCCGTGCTTGAACTGGTGATGAGTACTGAAAATTGGCATCCAGATAAGAAAGAAATATGGAAGTGGGTGGACAAGACAGAAAGAGATTTTGTAAGAAAGGATAATAGACATCCACATCTCTTTGACGTATATTGGTTAAATAAATACATGTGGGCGGACATTTATGAAATTTTCTTTGCATCTTTTGGAAACGAGTTGCACGAGTGGTTATTAAGACTCGTAGAGAGAAAGAACTGTTTCCGCAAAGATGTACCTACTGAGTGGACCCCATAACTCATTCAAAGACTCAAAGAATTAGATAGTCCACTCTTGTGAGCAGTCGATTTTTGGCTTGACAACATACTACAAGGCTTCGTGACAGAGTTCGATGTGGACACCCTAAAGTCCTACAACACAGTGGAAGCAAAGTTCTTCAAAGTATTCATAGGTAAGTATCTGAACAATCTGAGTTTATATATTAAAATGCTTGTAGTTGAGAAAGGATTTTAGGAATGCAGTGAAATTCCTAGAATGTTTTGAATATGTAATGGTCGATAACACATATAGTGATTCTGACGAAGATACACACAATTTAAGAAGTGGAAAAAGATATAAGTATACAACTAAGAAGAACTCTAGTGAACATGGACTCCGCGTAGACACTGAGTTCCAGGATGAGACTGATAGCTAGACAACACCTCCATCAGCCACCTATCAGCCTATCACACCGCAAAAACCACCAGTCGTTAATACTACACCTCCTATTTCATAGATTCCTCCAGCTCAAAACCCTCCATTTTTTAGTACTGCTAACCCTCAGAGTGTCAATACTAGTAACAACGTGGGAGTGAGTACTCAGAACATTCTAACTCAGAACATTCCTCGCAGTAATATCCCTAACACCACATAGACCACTACGCAGGACACTGCACCTAGAAGGAGAATGACTAACGATATTAAGTTGTCGATATTTAAAGGAATGGGTCTAGAGGACCCTGAGCAACATTGGTTTCTGTGTGAAGCGGTCTGGAATGTCAAACAAGTCCAGGATGATGCTATTAAGCAGGCACAGCTTGTCACTACAGTTAGAGATAGAGCTTTAAACTGGTTAATGAAGTATTCTCAGGGACAAAATAGAACTCTAGTGGAGATTAGGTCTTCCCTATTAAGAGATTTCAAGAAGCCAAAGTATGAATCCCAATGTATAACAGAATTAAAGGATATTAAACAAAAACCTAATGAAACAATCTGGGAATTCGACCAGAAGTTTAAAACATTGTTAGACCAGGTCAATTTGACATAGCACCGCAACAGCACCAGGAGTGGTTCATAGCTATGCTATTGCCCCATATCAGAATGTCGTTGATGTAGAAAAAGGTGGCTTCGCAGGAAGAAGCCCTCGAGATCGCGACGAATCTATAAGTTTGGCTGATAGGAGAAACAAGTCAAGGCATGATCCAAATCCATAATCAGTTGGAAACGCTAACACTTCAGTTGCAAGACATAAAATAGGGAAAAGAGACCAAAGAAGAGATCTGGTGTACAAGATGCAAGGGAGAGGGACACTCGAAAGAATGCTTCCCTCTATTTCAAGAGTACCTTGACAGTGGAGCATCGAATCCACTGAATCAGCAACAAGGGCCATGGTACGAGATTTGTAGAACTAGAGGACACCGCCCTGAATATTGTTACTTAATCCATAAATATGTAAGAACACCCAAGAATTTGTATTGCAATTTTTGTAAGTCAGTTGGACATGATGATTCCAATTGACGAGCATATGAGCTAATGATAGAAAGGAAACACAATGTTTATAGAGTCCAAGAAGAAAAACTGCAGCATAATGAGAATGCCCAGTATGACCAGGGCACATACAGAGGCCGTGGTGGTTTCTGCGGAAGAGGAAGAAATACTGGCCCAGGAAAAGGAAGAGGAAGAGGCCAGATGATATGTTATAACTATGGCCATCCAAGTCACTTATCTAGAGATTGTACGAATGTGTGTACAACCTTCAGTTACTGTAAATATTTTGATCATGTTATTGAAGCATGCCCACTGCTAGCTACAAAAATCCAAGAAAGAAAGCAACAAGAAGCATTGAATTCGAATGTTCAAATGATCGCAACAGAGAAAAGAGCTAGAGATCAAAATGTTCATGCTGTGATGCGAAGTGGTGTTGCCACAAGAAGATATTGAGAACCAGAAACTTTGACTTCTGGGAATGGATAGGATAAGCAGACTCCTGCTGAAGGGGTCTGTATCAGAAAGAAACCGGGAAACCACCTATTTTCAATCTAGAAAGAAACAAGGAATTCTTCGCAGAAGCATGGGAAACCTTTAAAGAACCAACCCCCATGACACCTAGAATCCTGTTGCGAAATGACATAGTGCATACAAAGGATATGCCAGCAGCGTATGAGCAAACAAGAACCGCAACAAAAATAGGGATTTATGTTGCATAGTTCCTACGGAGATGCATGAAGTTGCTGAAAAGCGAGATGTTTTAGTGGAATTGGAACACTTACTTGACCAGTATGAACCGCGCAATTCCAAGAATATTGCCCAGAGTGCAGTTCATCAGATAAAGAGCCATAAGAGAACATGCCAAGAAATGAGGCTAAGTGCACAAATTGGAGATTATGAGATGGATGAGATCATCCTTGATTTAGGATCTGAAGTAAATGTCTTGAGCAAACAGACATGGGAGTAGATGTGGAAACCAAGACTAGCATCGTAACCTATCCAATTGAGATTAGCAAATCAGTAGAAAGTGATTCGATTTGGAAGGCTTTCAAACCTACTTGTGGACATTGATGGATTCAGAAGTTCAGCAGACTTCAAGGTTATCGAAATGACTGATAACAGTAACCCATATCTGGAACTATTGGGGATAGTGTAACATCCCGAAATTTCATAAAAAATTAAAATTTTTAATGTAGCATTAAATGTTGTACTTGCTACATGGAAATAAAATAAATGTCGATCTCTTTAACTAATAACTATTAATGATAACGACACTTCATACTTTTTGCAACATAATAAAACAATACTTTTGCTTATGCTAAACTCTGGAACTATGTGATGTATTTAAGTTCACTTGCGATACAGTTTTTCTTGATATGTACTGACAGTTTTCTTTTGGATGATGATGAAGGGGTCCTACGGGGTACCCCGAGGTTTACTTATCATTTATGCTAAAGCATTTGAACCTTCCTTTTCACAGATTTACAAGAGTGATACAACAGTTCAAGTAATACAAGTGTTTTTAAGAAGATTTAATTGTACTTTCAGTTAGATGTCAATGCTTTGTGATACTTCTAAGTACTCCATGGTGAAAGCTATTAATGGAGTAAACTTCTGAATTACTTTTGTAAGTGTTAAATAAGTTATGATTACAATCACAAAAGTCGTAATTTCCAATAGCTATTCTAGACTCTTAAGGAATTACCATAAGGAAGATAGCTATACTATAAGTTTCTCATTTGCATCCTAGGATAAATGGATTAATGCTCGTCATATTATTATCTTCCTTTTCTCCATTGTGTAAATTTATAAAGTGAAATGTCAAATGTTTATTGTTGTAAACTATACAACTCATGCATTTCCTTGTTTAAAATGATAGAATATAATATTGTAGCAATGGTTTAATATAATGTGATAATACACATATTATTAAATATGTGCATTTGTGCAAACATAACTATATGCAAAAACATGTATTTCCTATGGTATGCGATCTATATGCAAAGTGCTATGCATATCCTATAGTGTATAACTATATGCATTGGCATAAACTATGACACTATACAAAATATTAACATCATGTAACAAATTTTTAAACCTAACTTCGATACCTTGTTAATATAAATGCAAGGAATTGTAAACTATAGGCTTACGGGATTTAATGTTTTATTTTGATGTAGCATAACCTTCATACCAAACTCTTGGTAGGACAAGGTATTAATGGTCACAGTGTTTTAACGCCGGCAAGGATTCATTGTTGGCCTTAACATTAAATTCTCCTATCCACTACCTTAGTAGTAATCCCGGTGGCTGCTGACATGGTGTAAGTCACGTGAAGGTAAGTGTAAGGATAATACCATAGTTGTTGAGCTGGGCAATGTTTAACTTGGAATTCTATCGATCTGGACTCTGTGGTGGATGTGTTAATTAAAGTGTCTCAAATGCAGTTGGTGCTTCGTAATTTGATGTGCCTCGATGGCAAGATCTCAGCCGTTGATCTTGTAATGCCTTACGTTTGGGACTTAAACCCTAGATTCCCACTATGTCTTCATCGAGGTTTTTCTTTTGGCATTCATTTTGCAATGGAGAAGTGTGGGAGAGGCCAACAACCTTGAGAGGTTTTAGGTTTCTTTTGACGGAGTCTTGGGCACCTCCCTGGGTTTTGATGTAGTGACCGGTGACTGTAAACTAGATTTGCAGAGCTGAACCCTTTTTAAGATTGTTGTTTTGCTACAAAAGTTGGTAGTTGGAAATAGTTTCCAGAACTCACGATAGTCTTGTGTGTAACTAGACCATAGGCAAGTTTCTTTTGATATTTCTCGACACTGTATACTCTTCACAAACTTACTGGATGGTATTGGCTTCATTTTTCTCATGTAGCTGCAATGCCTCTGCTTCAGGAAAAACTTCTACAGGTAACGTTTCCAAGTTTTGAATTTTATTTGTAAATTACTTCAACTCTGTAATTGCATTTTTTAACCTTCAACTGTTTTGGTGACAGGTACTTCACGTCTACAGGTTATTTTGGTTAAAGTTTTCGTGGTGATGTTGCTTCATCAACTTGTAAGTTTCGGTGGTTTCCCCATAGAATGCTCTTGGAAACTATTGTTCGTTTGTTTGGTGTTATCCGATAGTTGGGGTTTGAATTCTAGCTAAGGAGTTGGCCGCCGTTTGTGATGTGTGCCAAAATAAATGTTGGGAATATGGATCCTCAACCTACTTGATGTTATTCTTGCGACGTTTCACTGTAGAATAGATTATTGGATTGTAACACCTGTTTGAAGGGTTTTATCCCTCAGTTGTTTTAATGAAGTGAGAAAGTTCTGATACAAGTGTTTTAATGTTATTGTATTCATCATGCCAAAGGGAAATGTTCCAGAACCTATTTTACAATTTGCTCAAGCTTGGTTTATGAAGATTTTGTATCGTTAACGGCTAAATGCCTTGTACTAAATGTTGCAACCCTGAATGGTTCTTTTGTCGAATAAAATACCTTGATAGTTTTAATAAATCAAACTAAGTGTTGATACCTACTTCTCATTTTTCTAGGGTATTGTTGAACGACACTTAAATTCTTAACTGTCAACTATTTTATTGTTGATGCCGAAATGTATTCCTTCGTTTATGTAGACTAATGCCCTCTAAAGGGTCAAACTCAGTCTTGGGTAATCTATTTGATTTTTCAAGTGTTGAATGAATACTGAATGTTATAATGAAATCTTGGAGTTCTGTCGATATAAAAACATTTGTCCAATACAAACTTGTTTTGAGTTAAGGGATCTATGGAAATAACGATATAAGTGTTAACAGTTTGGTTTAATATGCTTGTGATGATAATTGTTTTAAATCTTGAATATGGGTAACTGTTTTGATGTTAAAATAATTATAATATAGGATAGATAAAATGTCTTATTATGAGTTTTTAAATGGATGAGTAGAATAATAAAGAATTATATCTATTTTCTGTCTTTCACGAAAGTTTAGAAAACATGGAGTAGTTAAACCCTAATTTTAATCTATTGCTGCAACACTAATGATATTATATAGTTTGAAAAGGAGTTGCATACTGTGATTTTTGAAAAGAACATATTAGAGTAGGTAGTGTTATCTACTTGCAAAGTACAGTTGACCTTCAAAGAAAACCGTAGGTTCTGTGCAGAAAGTAAGATGTTTGCTTCTAATTCTATAGAAATATGATAATGTCTATTTGATAAGACTATCGTTCCATTTTCTGAGATTTGACATGAAAGAAATAAATTTGTAGAATATAGTAGTTAGGAAAGATTTAAAAGAAAAACATAACAGAAAATTGAAATCTTTAAGAAAAAGGCATGATAGAGTAGTCTATTCATTCAATGCATATCATCTATGTATGTTCAATTTTCCCTTCCCTATACTAGAGTACAATACAGGGAAGTTATTTATTCTATCATTTCATATATTTAATCAGCATTATACAGAATCATAACTAGATCAGAATTCAAAACAATTACTTCTGTATGATGATAACTATGAATGCTAAATCAACAATTGCAGAAAATAATTTAACTATTTAGAGGTTGAAATAACAAGTAGAACTTGTAAATATAGATAGGGTGGACAAACACCCAAGGAGGCTTGTTCCTCCCAACCTTCTCCAGAAGAAGCAGCCAATCTACGTGCCTCCTTTGGACCCTCGATCCTGTTTACTGAACCACTAGGTAGAATACTCTGTGTAGAAACAAGGCACTCAAATTGTATAACCAACAATCAATAGAGACTTGCCAAAACCTCGATCTCTGCACTCAACAGTAAAACAAGGCAGACTTACGCCATGATAAAAAACCTAGACTTCCCCTCATCGAATCTCTTGTGTGCATATAGCAGAACTACAAGGTAAGTTTCCTCGTCAAGAAAAGTGATGAACCTCAGTCCAAAATTCGATGGCTCTTAAAAAGATTGCCTAGGTATTTAGTGGTCAGTTTTCAATAAATGAGCCTTAATATCCAGTCCCATCTTTCGGGGCACTATGACCAAAATTCAAGGGAGTTGTCCCATACCAACAGCTGGTTACTTGCCTCCTGATGCTGCCACTTGTTCATTTCCTTCTACCCCAGATTCCATTCCACCTAGTGGGTCAGTAAACATTCTTTCAACAGCTCTCCTTGGGTGAGTGTATCCTATTTTATTTATTTAAATAATAATATTGTGCAATTATAGTCATCCTTGGACACTTGTCCAAATATAAAACTTTATAATAAAAGTTAAGATAATTTCTTATTCAAACATAAAATGTTTTCAGTAAACGGGTATGTTACAAGCACCCCCACTTAAGCTCAACATCGTCCTCGATGTTGCGTATTATTCATCAGAGCCTCCCTGGAACAGAACTGGATATGTTTCCCGCATATTACTTTCTAGTTCTGAGGTAGCTTTAGCAGGGATAAGGTGCTTCCATTGCACCTTTACCTACCCTATGGTACGATTCCAGAGCATAATTTCCCTCCTATCGAGAATACAGTCCGATTCCACCTGAAAATCTTCTTCAGGTTCCACCTATATGTCATTCCAATTAAGCACATGAGTAGCATCGTGCACATACTTCTTTAAAATAGAAATGTGAAAAACATTATGGATTCTTAAATTAGATGGAAAAGGAAACTGATATGCAACAGGTCCAATCCTTGATAGGACTTCAAATGGTCCACAGTACCTTGGTGCTAGTTTAGTACAACTCCCAATTTTAAAAAAACTTTTCTTGGGTTTTACCTTTACAAACACATGATCTCTGACCTAAAATTCTCTTTCAGTGCATTTCATATCTGCATAACTTTTTTGTTTATCTTGTGTAACTTTTAAGTTTCCTTGTACCTGTTTCACGGTTAGCTCCATCTCTTTTAAAAAATTTGGTCCTAACATCAATCTATCCACAAGGTTATCCCAAGAAATAGGAGTACAACATTTTCTTCCATATAAAATCTCAAATAGACTGAGTCTAGCAGATGCCTGGTAATGATTATTGTATGCAAATTCAACTAAATGCAAATAGTCCTCCCACTTAGTTGGTTGATCTTTAACATAGATTCATAACATGTATTCTAAAATAGGATTAACCCTTTCCATCCGTCCATCAGTTTGTGGATGGATCAGTACTGAAATTTAACTTAGTATTTAAACCCTTAAACAATGATATCTAGAAATTTCCAGTAAACTTAGAGTCTCGGTTAGAAATAATTACCTTTGGAATCCCATGTAAGCGAAAGATTTGCTTCATAAACACATCTGCAATGTCAGCAGATTTAAAAGTAGTTTTAACAGGAATAAAATGAGCAGATTTACTAAGTTTATCCACAACCACCATTATTGAGTTATTCTACTTCTGATTCTTAGGTAAACCTGTAATAAAATCAATACTTATGATTTTCCGTTTCCATTCCAGAATTGGCAATGGCCGCAATAGACCAACTGGGTGTTCAACCCTAATGGTCTGACATTCAAAACACCTAGATGTGTACTCAGCCACTTCCTTCTTCATGTTGGGCCAAAAATAATCCTTCCTTAACATAGTTATCATTTTATGATAACCAGGATGTCCCGAATAAGGACTTTCATGCACTTCCTCAAAAACCAGCAATTTAACTATTGACACATTAGGTACATAAATTCTGTTTTTATATGTCATTAAGCCCTTTTCATTAATGCTATAATTTGTTATTAAATTTTCAGATAAATTTTCAGCAACTTTATCATGCAATTTTTGATAATTTTCATCTTGCTTAATTCCTTCTTCGATCTGATTTTCTAGATTTGTCTTAAACATGTTGATTGCTGCAACAAAACTTAATTTGACATTTCTGCTCAAGGCATTAGCAACTTTGTTTTCTTTACCTTTAATGTGTTGAATTTTGAAATCATACTCAATAAGGAAAGCTAACCACCTAGCTTGCCTTGCGTTAAGATTTGTTTGATCCAACAAGTATTTTAAACCCTTATTATCTGTCATTAGTATAAAATTTGTTCCAATCAAGTGATGGCACCACATTTTTAATGCATGTATCACGGCTGCCAACTCTAGATCATAAGTTGCGTAGTTCTTTTCATGGATTTTTAACTTTCTAGACTCAAAAGCAATAGCATGACCTTCTTGAGTTAAGACCCCTCCAAGTCCCTCATTACATGCATCAGTGCATACAACGTAGTCCTTATTAGGATCAACAATTTTTAATATAGGTGTTGTTGTTAATAACTCTTTTAACTTCTTAAAACTTTCTTCGCATTTCTGATCCCAGACAAATTTTTTCCCTTTCTTCTGCAAAGAAGTTATGGGATTCACAATTCTAGAGAATCCTTCAATAAAATTTCTATAGTAACCTGTTATTCCCATAAATGACTGTACATCAGTTATGTCTTTAGGGGCAAACCACTCATTAATTGCTCTTATTTTATCTGGGTCGATAGAAATTCCAGCTTTAGAGATTATGTGACTTAAGTACTGTATTTTATCTTTATAAAAATCACATTTACTGAACTTAGCATACAACTGATGTTCTCTTAACACTTGCAGAATTATTCTTAAATGTTCGTCATGCTCTTCTTTAGTTTTTGAATAGATTAGAATATCATCAATGAACACGATTACAAACTTATCTAAGTACTTATGCAGAACATTATTCATTTAGCACATGAACACTGTCGATGCGTTAGTTAGCCCAAAAGGCATAACTACAAACTCATAGTGCCCATAACGAGTTCTGAAAGTAGTTTTGAAAATTTCTTCATCCTTTATTATAACTTGATGATATCCAGACCTTAAATAAATTTTAGTGAATATCTCTGCTCTGCGTACCTTATCGAATAGATCGTCAATGCATGGCAAGGGATATCGATTTTTAATTGCCATTTTATTAAGTTGACGGTAATCTATGCACAGTCGCATGGTACTGTCCTTCTTTTTAACAAAGATAACTGGTGCTCCCCAAGGAGACACACTAGGACATATGTAGTTGTTATATATTAATTCTTTCAGCTGATATTTTAGTTCATTTAACTCCAGAATATTCATTCTGTAGGGAGCCTTTGAGTTTGGTACTACACCCGATACTAACTCAATAGTGAAATCAAGTTCTCTTTTCGAAGGTAGTCCTGGAATTTCTTCCGAGAATACATAAGAAAAGTCCCTAAGAATAGGTATGTCTTCCAGTTTTATCTTATCTGCTTTAGATGAACATTCGTCATTAATAACATTAACAACAAACATTTTACACCTCTTTTTTGTAGCTCTCTTTACTTGTAAAGCAGAAATTTGTCTTACATACATTTTCCAATGAATTCCATTTACTGTTTTAGTTTTTCTTGTTAAGTTTAGCCTAATTTGACTAGCAAGATCACTGAAAGAAACACAATCACAAGATAGACAAAGATTTACCCTAGGAAACCCTCATGGGGTAGAAAACCCAACAAAGCTTTCCTCAATATAGATAATCAACCAAATATAAGATGTAGTCCAAGACTGGAGCTCCTCCTCCTCGTATGCAGACCTCTCTCTCACTTGTGCGCTACTCCCAAGTGGATGAATGAATGAGATAAGTGAGGAACATCCTCCTCTACTTATACTCATTTCCTGATTGACCTTTTACCCTAATGGGGTCGAACTCTCCCAAGAGAGTCTAATAACCCCCAAATAGTAAAATCAGGGCCGACCTCAAATGGGAGATCTAATAACCCTAGTTACCACATTCTCTCGGAGGAATAAACATCTCCCAATATACAATAGGGTCACCATGAAGGAATGTACCATCTCAAAAATAATAAAATACAAATATAATGTTCTTTGAAGTTAAAATATTTCAACACTCCCCCTTAACGATAAGGATATTATAACAACATCTGCAGGAGTGAGTCATTAACTACATGATACATGATACATCTATAAATCATTGGAATCTTTTCTTAATACATCATCATCAGTAACTCAAACAGTTACTAGAATATAATCAATACCGGAACATCAGCATCATCAGTCTTGAGTCTTCATCTTCTACAACACTTGATCATCTACAGCATCATCATCATCTCAATCTACAACATTTGGATCATCTCGATCTACAACATATGGATCATCTCGATCTACAACATATGGATCATCTCGATCTACAACATCTAGATCATCTCAATCTACATCATATCCCACAATACACATGTTCCTGCCTTTTGGGATTATGGGATCCTAGACAATCCTTCCTTTCGGAATTATGGGACTCTAGTCCATCAACTCTAGTGATCCTTCCTTTCGGAATTAAGGGATCTTGGACATTCCTTCCTTTTGGAATTACAGGACTCTAGTCCATAAATCTCTGGTGATCCTTCCTTTCGGAATTACGGGATGCTGGACAGTTCTTCCTTTTGGAATTACGGGACTCTTGTCCATCAATTTTGGTGATCCTTCCTTTTGGAATTACAGGATCCTGGAAAGTCCTTCCTTTTAGAATTACGGCACTCTAGTCCATCAACTCTGGTGATCCTTCCTTTTGAAATTACAATATCCTGGACAGTCCTTCCTTTCGGAATTACGGAACTCTAGTCCATCAATCTATGGTGATCCTTTCTTTTAGAATTACGGGATCCTGGACAGTCCTTCCTTTCAGAATTACGGGACTCTAGTCCATCACACATATCTTAGACAATCCTTCCTTTCAGAATTATGGGATTCTAATCTAAGGATCAATATTTAAGACTATCCTTCCTTTTAGAATTACGAGATCACTGTCTAAGGATGATCAATCCTACCACAAATCAGGGATTATCTTTTAAGACTATCCTTCCTTTTGGAATTACGGGATCACTATCTAAGGATGATCAATCCTTGATCCATTTAAGACACCTCTCATGTCTATGGACGATGCAATCCAGATCTACTTATAGGATGATCAATCCTTGATCCATTTAAGACACCTCTCATGTCTATGGACAATGTAGTCCTCTCGTCCACTTAGATAAAATCTAAGGACCATACATCGACTTCATCGTCGGTATCACCAATAAAGGTATTCACATCATCAACCTCACTGTTGGTATCACCAATACAGGTATCCACATCATCGACCTCACTGTCGATGCAGGCAATCTCATCATCAATGACCACATCACTCCCCCTTTCGGGGAGGGTCCTTCTGAACTACACCAAGCTTATCTCAAAAATACTCAAACTTCACTTGAGATAGAGGTTTGGTCAATATATCAGCAACTTGTTCGTTAGTGCTTACATACTCGAGCTTGATAGCTCCTTTCTGCACCATATCTTGTATATAAAAATATCAGATCTTTATGTGCTTTGACTTATCATGCAACATTGGATTTTTTGTCATCTTGATACAACTTTGGTTGTCACACAGGATCTCAGTGGGTTCCATATCTAAGTCAAATAAACTAGATAACAACTTCCAAAGCAATATTGCTTCACAACTAGCAGAGCAAGCAGCAATATATTCTGCTTCAACTGTACTGAGAGCCACATTGGACTGTTTCCTACTAAACAACAAGATCATGGCAGATCCCAAGCAATAACATCCTCCTGATGTACTCTTCCTGTCTGATACACTTCCTGCCCAATCAACATCTGTATAGTCATGCAGTCTGAAGTCATGATCTCCAAGATAACATAGACCAAAATATATCATACCTTTTAGGAACCTCATCACATGCTTTGCAGCTAGCAGGTGAACTTGTTAAGGTTCCACTAGATACTGACTCAAGGTATTCACGGCAAAGCATATGTCTAGTATGGTATTTGTTAAATACATCAATGACCCAATAATCTGTCTGTACAGAGTCATATCCACTAATTCCGATGAGTCATTTGCTAATAGTTTCAAGTTGGAATCCATGGGAGTGGCCATGGCCTTACATTCCAACATATCAAATCTTTTCAAGATTTCCATGGCATACCTTCCCTGGTTGAGAAAGATTCCCTCAGGGCCTTGCCATACTTCTATACCTAAGAAGTAGTGCATCAATCCGAGATCTTTCATCTCAAACTCTAAAGAGAGTTTCTTCTTGCATTTGATAATCTATTTCTCATTTCCTGTTAGAAATAGATCATCCACATATAGCAGCAATATGACAGGTTCATAATCCATAACCTTGAGATAAAGATTAGGATCAGCTTCACTCTTGGTAAAGCCCAATCTTGTCAAGAAACTATCAATTCTTCCATACCAAGCTCTGGGAGCTTGCTTCAACCCATACAAAGCCTTCTTTAATTTGCACACATGGGTTCTTCTATCTTCCACTTCAAATCCTTGAGGTTGTTCTATATACACTTCCTCCTCAATTACACAGTTCAGGAAGGCTATCTTTACATCCATCTGGTGTAATTTCCACTTAATCATGGATGAAAGTACCATGATAGTTCTAATGGAAGTGTACCTTGCAACTGGTGCAAATGTTTCTTCATAGTCAATTCCCTCTTTCTGAGATAACCCTCTGGCTACAAACCTTGCCTTATATTTTTCAATGCTGCCATCTATAGCATGCTTTATCTTGTAGATCCATTTGGAGGATACCACACCCTTGTCCTTTGGCTTGGAAACTATATCCCAAACATCATTCTTCATTATTGATGGGTACTCCTCTATCATTGCCTCAACCCACTATTTCTTATGAGATGCTTCTTCATAACTAGTGGGTTCTTGATCTACAAGGTTACACATTAAGGCCACATAGTTGGAGAATGTCTTTGGTTTCTTGCTCACCCTAGTAGAGCCTTCAGGAGCTCCATATTTTTTTGCTCCTAATATAATGTCTCTTTCCCATGTTGGCTTTCTCTTCCTTGAAATTTCCATGACAGGGGGTTCTTGTGGTTCCATCATGTCACGGTCTTTAGGAGTTGACTCTTTAGAGGTGGATGCAGGCTCTGTGATCCTGGAGGGTGTATTTTCCTCATATACTTCTTCATACTGGCACTTCCTAGATCTCTTGAGAGCTGCCTCTTCATCAAATTTAACATCTCTACTTATTTCCATATGATGGAACCTTGGGATGTATATTCTAAATGCTTTAGATGCATCACAATATCCAACAAATATTCCCTTCTTCCCAGATGGATCTACCTTGGTTCTCTTTTCTTTTGGAATGTGAATGTATACTGGGAATCCAGATATCTCGAGGTGACTTACTTCAAGATTCTTCCCTGTGAATACTTCTTCTGGGGTCTTGAAATCAAGAGCACTATGAGATAGTCTATTTTGCACATAGACTGCTGTCCTGGCTACTTCAGCCCATAAATACATGAGAAGGTCTTGATCATGTATCATTGTCTTTACTACCTCCATAATGGTTCTATTCTTTCTTTCTGCAAAACCATTTTGTTGAGGATTGTAGGGAGTGGTTAGTTCCCTCTTGATTCCAGCTTCCTTACAAAATACTTCAAAATCTTTTGAAGTATATTCTCCACCATTATCTATCCTGAGTATCGTAATATTCTTTTCTGAATGGTTTTCTATCAAGGCTTTGAATTCCTTGAACTTTCCAAAGACTACATCTTTTCCCTTCAGAAAATAGATCCAAGTCTTCCTTGAGTAATCATCAATGAATGTGAGGTAGTATTCATATCCACTCAAGGATGTGGATGGCATTGGTCCACATACATATAAATGAATCAATTCCAAAGTACCCTTGGTCTTCGTCTCACTCTTTGGAAATGGGTTCTTGATATTCTTTCTTTTTGCACATCCTCTGCATGTGCCAGCATGATCAATCTTTAAGTCTGGTAGTCCTATAACTACTTTGCTCACATGAGGTAGTGCTTTGTAGTTAATGTGAGCAAGCCTTCTATGCCATAGCTCACTTGGGCTAGTGGCTTCATGAACAAGGGCAGCTTGAGGATGAACCTTGAGTTTATATAGCCCACCTTCCTCTTCACCAATAACAATTTCATCCTCAATTGATTTTCCTTTGGACCACATGAATACTTGTCCATCTATGAATGAAACCCTATAACCTTTCTTATCTAATGCAAAGATAGAAAGTAAGTTCTTCTTCAAACCTGGTACATATAGGATTTCTTTCATCTTTAGTGGAGTTCCAGAATCAAGCTTGTAGTTTGCTTCACCAATTCCCTTGATGGGACATTGATAGTCATCTCCCAAGGATACCTTCTGAGGAGAGGACTTTTCTTCTAGATTTGAGGGAGTTTTCTTTTGACCTATCATGTGTTTTGAAGCACCACTATCAATGAGCCATGTATCTTCTCTAGGTGTTACTGTCCCAGAGAGTGCAGAGAATAGGACATACTCTTCTGCATCTTCTTCTACTACTTTAGCTTTCTTTATTTTAGGCCTTTCCTCTTCTTCTTCTTCACTATCATTTTCTGCAAGATGTGCATGATGTCTTTTTTGAAAATTCTTCTTCTTCCTTGAGGGACAATTTCTGGCAAAGTGTCCAAGTTTGTGACAACTATAACATTTAACTAAGGAGAGATCTCTTTCTGAGATTACTCCTTCTTTCTTTTGAAATCTATGTGGAGGATGATATTTCTTATGGCCATTCTTCATGGAGTTAAAATGACTCCTTCTTCTTCTGGTGTGAGTGGCCAAGGATTGGTCATCTTCTTTGAGTAGGGTTTCTCTATTTGCTACCCTAGCCTCTTCCTGAATGCAATCCTCCCATACCACATCAAACTTCATACTTTCTTTTCTTGCACACATAGTTTGGATGAATGACTCCCAAGGTCTAGTGAGACCATTTAAAGCAGTCATAACTAGTTCATCTTCATCAAGGGTATCTCCAATGGCATCTAGTTGTTCCTTGAACTGGGAAACGCTTGATAAATAGTCTTGAATGGATTCTCCTTTATTCATCTTGGTGCTCTTCATTTGATCTCTCAGATTCATCTTCCTATTGATGTTCTTTCCCTCGTACATTCTGGAAAGGGCATCATACATTTCTTTTGGGGTCTTCTTGGATGCCACTTGGGGAATCAAGTGGTCTTTGATAGAATCAGCAATGATTCTCTTTTCCCTAATCAGGTCCTTCCTATACTTCTCTTTGGCTTCACCTTCTTTAGGTTCTGCAACTTCATCTTTAATATATTGGACAAGATCATTCTCTTCGAGAATGAGACCAATTTTTTATTTCCATGCCTAGAAATTTTCTATACCCTCTAGCTTGTCTTCAAGCTTAGTGCTTGGAGCCATCTTATCCAGGGATCAAAGAGATTGAGGTTTCAAAAGATAGAATAGCACTTACCAGGAGATGATATTGATTTAATTGAGAATTCCGATATGATCAGCTTCTGGGAACTTAAATGTTACACATTCCGGATCTGCAACATAATTTTTGGTTTTCTAGTCTTTTCTTTTCTAGATTTCTAGTGCACAGGTTCACAGCTTTTCTGGTTCACTGGTGCAGAGGTGTGCACTTTTTTATGGTTTACTGGTTTTCTTGTCTAGAAGTCAAACTAGGTTTTGACAAAGCCCGGGGTTATATTTACTCAAAAAGTTCGATCCATGACTCAAAACTTCGATTTTGAGGAGGGCTATCCAGCCATGCAATCAGAAACCAAAAATTTCAACTTTTGCAGAAACCCTAATTTTCACCGAAGGAGGAGAGAGATATATTTTCACCTTGTGAAAGATGTCCTATTCAGGCTAGCTCTGATACCATGTTAATTTTAGCCTAATTTGACTAGCAAGATCACTGAAATAAACACAATCACAAGATAGACAAAGATTTACCCTGGGAAACCCTCATGGGGTAGAAAACCCAGCAAAGCTTTTCTCAATATAGATAAACAACCAAATACAAGATGTAGTCCAAGACTAGATCTCCTCCTCCTCCTATGCAGACCTCTCTCTCACTTGTGCGCTACTCCCTAGTGGATGAATGAATGAGATAACTGAGGAACATCCTCTTCTACTTATACTCATCTCCCGATTGACCTTTTACCCTAATGGGGCCGACCTCTCCCAAGAGAGTCTAATAACCCCCAAATAGTAAAATCAGGGCCGACCTCACATGGGAGATCTAATAACTCTAGTTACCACATTCTCTCAGAGGAATAAACATCTCCAGATATACAATAGGGTCACCACAGAGGAATGTACCATCTCCGGAATAATAAAACACAAAAATAATATTATTTGAAGTTACAATATTTCAACATTCCCTTCATTATTCAAACAAGTAAAAGACTTTTCATAACAGTTAAGTACTACTCTATGCTGTTCCAGCTAGTGTTGTCAGGATAAATTACCCTATAGCAAGGAAACTGATACTATCAACTGGAATGGGATGACAGGTAAGTGTATTAACTGTATTACAAAGATGCTTATGAAAAGAAATGAGTTATAGACCTTGAAAACATACCTTTCAACTGATGTTCGATCCTAGCTCTTATTTGATCTTGCGCTTGATCCTCAAGTTCACCTCTCTTTCACTAAACCTGCAATACAAATACCTTTCTCAGTGTATCTTGGATAATATATAATGATGGAAAGATACAAAACAATGTAAACATCTAATATTAACCAAAACAGATCCAAACTAGTATATTATTTCAATAAACACTTAATTTGGGACAAGAAAGACACTTCAACCTTTTATTGTCAAATGCAAAATGATGTTACAAATATACCTGACTTTGTGACATGCTCCTGCAACTTGATTCTGGGCTCTTGCTCTTCTCTGGCTTAGCTATCTTCAGCATAAACTCCTCCAATGCAAGCTTCTCTTTTATATCTCTATGTCTCTATGTTTATCCATATAACCCCTCTCTTTATTCTTCCCTGTATTTATAAGATCAAAGAAGTAGTTCAGGTCGAGAGATGGTTATGGAGGAAGTTGGGGAAGTTGGGAAACTACCTACAACTAATCCTCTTCGTGAAGCTAATTATTTTTTAATCATCTTTTGAGATGTACGCTACTATTGTTCAGTGAAGTAGCGTTTGGGGCGCAACTATGGTGCTTGTAAACTAGCGCTCATCGATTTTTAAATGTTGAGCGCTACTATGCTAAAGAGGAGTAGCGCTTATAAGGATTTGAGCGCTACTATTATACACTAGAGTAGCGTACAGGCGCTAGTCTATTGAAGTAGAGTAGCGCTCATATCTCGGAATGATATTTTTAGGGTTTTTTCAGTGTTGTCTGGAGGTGAAGTAAATCATAGTCTCATCTAAGGTCAGCATGCTCCTCCATCCAAGTTGTCCTTTTGTGTGATCAACAGCTCAAGGTGACCATGGACAGAGAGGTGCAGGTTTGAACTATAATAGATGCCCCCTAATGTGTGAGGTCAGGGGGAAGCGATGGCCGAAATACATTATAATCCAAAGCCAGAGGAGGAGCAAAGAACTGCAGAAACAAGTCACAAGAACACCTTAAACAAAGATCAAGGTCAGCTAGCAATTACATCTTTGACATCATATAGATGTGCAATGTGGTACAACATGATTTCTGATACATAACAAAGAGATGTATATATAGCATGGCCACTTGGAATACAAGCATGGATCCATGTCAAACTGAGAGATCATAGCCATAACAACAAACTGGATCTATGTCTCATGGAGAGCCATATATAAGTGGGACTCAGTCTTGCGCAACTTGGGTGATAACATAATGTGGTAATGTCATCCAAAATCCCAAGGTCTTCATCCAAAAAAAGTCTAGGTACAAACCCTAACCATGTGAATAGATGAGCTGATAGTCGAACATGGAGTGTATCTTTTGATTACGGTCATTGATGTATACCGTTAACAAACACGAGGACTTCCATCGATAATGATGATGGGGTCGAAGGTACCAAGTACGATCCGCCAAGTGTGAATAGATGGAATTGGAGTCGAACACTTGGGAATCCTGTCGAAGAAGAGACATTGATGTATTCTCATCATTCAACAGCGAGGAAAATTGCCACTGGTGACTGCAATCTCCAAGGTACACACCGAAACTCTAAACTTCATTCCCAGAGTAAAATGAGTTGATGTCAATGGGAAGAAGTTCGTTGAAAGGGAGGCCTTAAGGCATCCTCCATCATCCAACTAGAGGGACACTCAATTGGTAAGAGCTGATATGGAATAATATGTAACAAGACTAACACTAGGATGGCCGACACATGAGGTCAAGGTAAACTGCAGAATGGCTGACACAGGGTATATTCTTGAACATTGAGCACGACACAAAGTGACTCAAGCAGTTTCTGACATAATGGGGTAAATGATAAACCTGAAATGTAAGAGACATTATTAGACCTTCCATATGGTTGGAAGAATAACCAACCGGGGGAGTAAACAACTCGGAGGACAAGTTCACCCTGAGGTCAAAAACCAAACCCAACTGACAAGATAGACTCAAGTAGGTGCTGTGTTCAAGGATATAACTGACTGAACTGCCTTTGACAATGAAGATATGATATGTCTTTCCATCCCTTATTCTTTTTAGATAAAAGAATACCTTTCTTGTTGTTTTAATGAGTCCAAGAAAGAATGAAAACTCAATAGATCCAACCATGTAAAAAGTTTAACGAGCCCATGGGAGGAAGACTCAGGACCTTCTTCATTATTTATAGAGTTTGAAGAAGAGATAGAAGATTACTCTATATTTGTGATCTCTGGATTTTAATATCAAGCCGCGATCTGTTCTTGCTCGCCGGTGTTTTCAATTTTAAGGAGTTTGAAAAACTTAAACAATAACTCCATATATCTACTCGTGGATTTTAGTATCGATCCCAAGCAGATTAATGCTCGTCGGTGTTTTCCTGTTTATAGAGTCTGAAAAACTTAAACAATCCTCTTTTCACCTATCCATGGATTTTCAATCGAGCCCGGATTGGTCTGTGCTCGACGGTGTTTTCTTGTTTATAGAGTTGAAAAACTTAAACAGTCCTCTACTTACCCTCTTGTGGATTTCACATCGAGCCCGATTAGGTGAATGCTCGCTTGGTATTTTCATATTTAGAGAGCCTGAAAACCCTAAAGAAAAGGCTCCAAAAGGTCATTTTTTGTGCAGTTAGTCTCCTCCCCTGAAAAAGTATAAAACAAAGGGAAAAGAACTCTTCTAGCGCATACAGAAGTATACCTATAGTATACCTTTTTCGTATTTAATCCACCTAGGCCCAGAAAAGGAGTAATTCTATACCTGAGTGGATGAGCCTTTGATTACTTTAACGAGCTCAAAGAGGACAAGCTTGCTTGGCAATCTTGTTTAGGTTTAAATAGTCCAAACAAAAGCTTAAAATGACTTAAAGGTCAGCTTCTAGGATCATAGCTTCATACTCTACCAAAACAAGGTCTTCACCAAAATATTAGTTGATACGAAAAAAAATCTCGAATGATATATGAATTTGAACTATTTAACTAGTTGACAAGGTCTAACATCAAGAGTTTTTAAACTTAGGAGATTGATCCTACAAAAATTAAAGGAAAATTGATCTTGGATTAGTATTGCACTATATGTGTGTTCCAATTGATTAATTAGGTATTTTTGAAAAATTTTGAAACTATAGAAAATTAAACAATGGTGGGTAAAAATCAAACGCCAATTCATATATATAATTTCATTTTAAAAATCAATTTCCAAATTGTTTTGTAGGGAAAAGATTGGGGCAACCTTTTTCATTTTCAAATCTCCGTGGCAATCAAACCAAGCATCCGAACGTCGTTCTTCTTCCACCAAGTAAGTTAGAATTCAACCTAGTTGCATTTTCATGGTTTAGTTTTCATTTTTTGAGGGAAAAATTGCTTGCAACGTGATGCTCACAACCGTTGCTACATGGGCGCTATTGTGTAACAATAGCAGTAGTGTGTAAACGAGATGAGCGCTACTGTGCTCAAGCAGAGTAGCGCCCATACGTGACTGTGTAGTATACACAGTAGCGCTCACTCTTGAAAACCTATAAACAAGCGCCGAGACTCAAAGAATTGTCATTTTTTGTGCAGGATGGTTCTTCAATGGAGGGAGAGAGAACATGAGGACATGGATAGGTTGGCCATGCAAGATCTGGCCACTCTCCACGCTCTCCAAAGATGCGGTTTATTGAAGTTTTACCGAACCGTAAACATGAGGGCCTTAAACAAACTGTTTTGAAGACTTATTCAGTACTGGGATGTGGATACCAATACTTTTGTCATCCGTGGGAAAACTTTGGAGCTTATAGTTGATGACATATATTTCATTACTGGTCTCTCACGGAGAGGAGATGTAATTAATTTGAAAGGGTCTTCTTGTGTGGGTGTAAGATCTATGCAAGAGTACGTGAATTCATATTGTATTGCCGGAGCTGAGAAATCGGGAAGCCAAGTCTTGATTTCAACCATTGGAGGCCTCCCCTTGAAAGTGATAGTGAGCATGATCAACCGAGGGGCAGGTAGTGCCTCACTACATTTAGCTTCCAGGCACTCTATGCATATTGGTGTACAATGCTTACACAGTCATGTCTATGATTGGTGTACTAGTTTACTGGCAAGCATGAAATCTCAATTGACAGGTTGCAAATCCGGCACAATGAAGAATTTTGGGTATGGTAGCATTTTGTGTACTTTCTTCTTTGAGAGGATGCCAGCTATCAGTTTGGGGATGCCTCTACCTTAGGTTAACCATCGTGAGCCCAGACTAGGCCATTGGGGTGACATATTCCTCCGCCAGGGTGGTGGGGAAAGTCACTACTGTTATCATACTGATGATTTCTGGGGGTGATGGGAGAGGCAAGTGCCTGCTTTCGAGCAGTTTCCATATGCTGGATTGGATTTCTGTCATGATCCAGAACTGATGCTTCCTCCAGGTGGAGCCTGGGGAGATATTGGTATGTTTAAATTTTGAGAATTATTTAATTTTTTCAAACTTTTTCAAGTATATGATTTTTATGAATGAATTTTGAAGTGCTAATCAAGTGTCATATGCAAATCTTGGGCCTGTTCGTCCTGAGGGACATCCTACCATCTTTGTGAGCCAAGCTGATATTACTGCAGCAGATGTTATGTTGGGGACCATAGAGAGAAAAGTGAGTCGGTTGACTCATGAAGTTCTTGCATGCGGTATGGATCAGATACCTATGGATATGCAGGAATATGTAGTTGGGGTGCCCCTAGCATGGCTTAGGGTGCTGTGGAAGATAGCTAGGCTAGTCATATGCTATCGCAATGCAGTAGATGATGATGAGGTCCCTCCTTCTCCATAGGAGAGGGATACATTCTATGTATATATTTTTGAGGCTACTATGCCCAGTTTTTGTACTTTTATGACTTGACTTGATAGACTTATGACCCAAAACTCATATATTTTTTGATATAGTATCGGCTATATACAGTATCGCTTATTTACATATGTATGTGTTTGAATTTTATGTGTGCAATGTTGTTTATGAAAGTGTATGATGCAAATTCCAGTCTAACACATAGTTTGCTAATGAATCAGCTAATGCGTTTAAAATTCTTGGAATGTGTTCATATATAATAGAGTCAAGTTGTCTTTCCAATAGTCTAACTCGTAGAAATTGACGTAGCAAACCAGGATCTCTAATCTGGTAGACACCTGTTAACTGAAATACAATTAATTGTGAATCAAGTCTTACCTCCAAATATGAAATGCCATGACTGAGAGCATCTCGAAGAAGTTCTATAACTGCACTGTATTCAGCCACATTATTCGTGGTAGGACGTAAACAAATCCCCCCCCCCCCCCCCCCCGAAGAGACAAGTTGGCCAGCGGGTCAGTAAATGACCCAAGCTGTTGCAGCCAACTGATAGGTGTGGCAACTGGCGCCATCAGCAAATCCTAAGAAATGTTCGGTTGACATCTGGTACACGAAACGAAAAGCACACATAATATTAACTAACAAACATAACAAACTAGCTTTACAAAAATATACAGCTATGTTACAAGAAAAAGTACGTCAGCCTAAGCGTAATAATTTTTCAAGTAGGGTCAATGCCTAGATCCTCCTCGTGAGGTCAGGCAAAGGTGTTATGGAAATCACAGAAAATATTGGTATACGGAATGATCTCATCGAGATAACAACCCGTTTCAATAAAAATGTTTCCGGTAACCCCAGTGGAAATGTTCACTAGCAAGGTATTCAATCTATTCTCTTCAACAAAACCAACTTGTGAAGTAGAATTGAAATTAGTATTTTCGCTGCGTGTTGGAAAAAACTCACCTCTCTCTATCAAGTTAAGAAAATGAAACAAGAAGGACCCGGGAACTATATGTTCACAAGGATGGTCCAGGTTGGTCATGGCTTCTAACATTTCCTCCTCAGAAGGTAAAGTAGTATCTGAATTGTCAAGAGAGTGGATCGGGTCTGGTGACTGAATAGCACAATCCATATTTGACTCAACAGACACCAATGGAGTCAACATATGTTCTGTTGCAGTTTGATAAGAATCCAAATGGGTAACCTCTGCAACAGGAGTGGGCATGGAGGGGTTTGTATTAGTTGGGAGAAACCCATAATCAGTTGTTAAACTAACCATGGAAGTTTCAGACGATGAACATCCCTTAGTACCAACAAATAAGGTAGGAGCCGGTAGGTCAAAAGTGCCAATTAATGACCCGTAAGTCCTGCTCCTAAACTCTCACCAACCGGGGTGGTTTGATCAACTAATGGAACTGTGGTCTCTGAAGAAGTCTAGTTGTTTCTATGAGTGAAAGAATGCTGATCGACTGTAACGACCTTACCTTCAAATGGGAACATAACAACTCGAAAAACTACCGATGCAATGGCTTGCATGGCATACGTCCAGCTCCTGCCCAATAACATATTGTAATCAAGTGGAGCGTCTAGAACTTCTACTTCTACAGCAACTATCTTACTGGCCAATGTGACATCGAATGATGGAAAAACTCCATGTGGGCAGAAAGTCCTGCCATCAAATGCAGTAAGCAGTGTGTTAGAAGGGGCTAACTCGGGGGAACCCAAAGCTTTCCAAGAGGAAATTGACATTACGCAAGTCGACGCGCCCTCATCTACGACATCTCATCTAATGGTCATTCGACCATGAACGATTTCAATCTGAAGAGCAACGTGGTAAGGAAACCGGTATTTGATATCAGCCATATCAAATCGCACAGACATGTTAGAGGATTCCATACTTCCAATAGCTACCAGAAGTGCATTCCATTGTAAAGGACAAATTTGCAAGACTTCTAAAGTAGACATGGCACAAGGGGTTTGGGCTAAATCTTCAGCCACGTTGTAGTTGGAAGCGGCCTGAGTGTTGGGATTGTGTGATGCCCATTTCAAGACACCTTTCGGGATCTTGGGCATTGGGTCCACAAGTATGTGGAGTGGAGTGGAGGATTTTGGAACCTCTTTATCTTTTTTCTTGTGTGTCTGGGGTATAGTTCCTAGCTCTCGTTTGTAAGAGTGCATATGAATTAACCATGTTAATAAAAGTTTGATCAACCGCAGCATGTGTAGTGCCCCCAGTGTTGGAGGTGCCAGAAGCTGAGCTCTGCCCTTTAGGGAATGGATCTTTCAGTACAGCAGGCTTCTTTTCTCTTAATAGCTTTTGGTCTTCTTCAAGCAGAGGGCATTGGTGAATAAGGTGGTCCTGCTTGCAAAGTTTACAAGGGAACTTAACCTTCTTTTTCTCTTTGTTACCCTCTTCGGCATTCTCTTTTTTGGGCTTTTGTTGGTACCCCTCTCCTCTCTTGCCCTTCTTTTTTTTATTGGGCTGCCGAGGGCCCTTTTGATTGTTTTGAACCTAGTTGACAGGCTCAGAAGTAGAAGGAGAGGTTGTGACGGACGAAACTTCTGCAATCGATTGTTTGACAGATAAGGCATGAACCTGTTTGGTCAATGCTTCAAAAGCTATAGCGTTAACTAAACCCACTATGTTGTCAGCATGTGGTCCAGGTTTAGGTCTACTCAGATCAGTATTCGATCATGGTGCATCAGGTATGATCTCATACAATAACCCGGATTGTGCATAAACGAGATCTAACTGCTGGGGCTGTAGGATGGCTTCTTCCTCGTTAGACACTCCAAACGTAGCTACTTCCTTGGAAATGTAAGGAAGGAGTGATTTCAAATACCACTCAAGAAGGAATTCTGGAGGTATGTTGGCTTTAATGAGCCTCTTCCGTCTTCGCCACTCCTGAATGTGGTCAGATAAATGAGTGGCTTTATTTTTCCTAAATATAGACAAAAGGTCTGTTCCGACATCATACCGAACAGGAAGCTGGAAGTGATTCAAAAAGACAGTCACGAGATCCCCAAAATTAGAGAATGTAGCTACAGGTAACTCAATGTACCATTTGGCTGCAGCACCGGTTCAAGTCCTTTGGAACAGTGTCAATCTAATGGAATCTTCATTTAATGAGTTCGAGGAACACCATAAATGGAAAGTAGTGACATGGTCACCAGGGTCTTCACCTGTTTTGCCTTCGAACTTTGGAATGTCCGAAGGTAACTTAGTAGGAACTGGTGGCCATGTACCATTATGATACACTGGATCGTTGGTCAGTTTGGAAAGATCTGGCAAATTCAAAGTTGCCAGAAATGGTAAATGAGGCTGGTAAGACGGTACTTGATAAGTTGGGGTCGAAAAAGGGGAACCCCCCATAGTTTGACCCATGAAGTGCTGGTAGGGGTTTCCCCAGTCATCTGCTAGTAGGGGTTGCCCCCAACCATCTGTTGATAAGGGTTGCCACCGCCATCTGCTGATAGGGGTTTCCACCTACCATCTGTTGATAGGGGTTGCCCCTAGCTACTTGTTGGTAGGGGTTTCCCCCTGCCATCTGTTGTTGCACGAAAGTATTATTGAAATTTCCCCACCCATATGAAAGTGGGTTAGTGCTCTGTGGGTTCGTCCACTGTGGTTGGGTATTAGCCCCACCATATTGTTGGTTAAAAATATTACCCCCCTCCCCCTGAGAATAAGGAAAAAGGGACATTACTTGCAGGCATATTACATTGATTCATGTTGGGACCTGCAAAGGTATTGAAACTAGTGGAAGCTGATGTAGACGGTGCGGTCATGGTACTCATGACAGGCATAGTTGCAGAAGCACTTGTCCCAACAACGGGTGTGGAAATCCAAGTACTGGGTATTTGATATAACAGTTGAAACGCAGGAGGTGTCACTAAATTGGTTGTATTGCTAGGTCCAACAATAGGTGTAGAGGTAGGTGTCATAGTTGTTGAACTTGGCATACCTAATGTACCAGTATTAAAACTGAAAGACGGAGTAGACACAGAGGTTGTCTGTGCCATACTCGGTGTAGCAGTAAAAGCAGGATTTACCGTGTTAGTGTTCATACCTATGGTGGGAGTTTGTGGAACTCCATGTTCACCTCCTAGAGTAGACATCAGATGTCCGGGCAAGGAATTATATGCACTGTAATGGGGCTGTTGGAAACCAACAGGTAACAGAAGCGGATTTCTAGGATTGGTCAGAGGAGGATTGAAGGGAGTGCTATTGTTAACACCCAAAAAGTGCTCACTAGCTCATTCCCTTATTCACATGACCCATTTGTCCACTTTTCCACCATATGAGCCTCTGAAGCCAACAAAAGGTCACCAAAAGACCTTAGTACACCCCTTTTTCCCACTCAAAAAGATTATTTTTCCTAAAAAAGCATAAAAAACCCTCAAAAAGGGTCCAAATTCCCAAAAATATTAAAAAGGGAATTAAAATATTAATTTTATTCAAAAAAGGAAAAAGGAGGGAAAAGTACCTAAACCATGTTGGTCAATACCATTTGGTTTCCACAAAACCACAAATGGTATTCCCCACCACCAAAACCTATAAAAAGGTGGTAGGGGCTCCTCATTTCACATCCACTCATATTCCTATCCTCATGCTGCCAAAATCTCCCTTGAGTATTTGGCCATTGTAGCAAGCCTTGGAGAAAGGACCCATTGGAGATTGGAGCTGCTCACCATTGGAGCCATTCAACAAACCTTCATCACTTGGAGGTATTGTACTTGCAAGCATTTGCTTGCCCCATTGTCAATACAAAAATTCTTTAATATTTTCTTGTTCTTGTTTTTAAAATATTTTCATTATTTGCTTATATTCTTGCATAGCTCCATGATTAGTTTAGTTTAGATTAGTTTCTTGTTTAATTGTATTGAAACTGCTGCTACTAGTTAGCAGGTGCCCATAGCACTAAGCCTGGTTGCAAAACCGGGCCAACAGTTTTTGGCAACTCCGCTGGGTTTTGAACAATAGATCTCTAGTTTTGCTTTTAATCTTAGTTTTTTATTAGTTTCTAACCTTTAGATCCATATATCTGCCATCTTAGATAGCAGATCCATTGTTGTTCGAAGTTTTGGCCTCATCTATTGCGATTAACAGCCCGGAATTCTCAATTTTTGGGTTCGTTTTTCGGCTTCCGTGCACGGATTTCGCCTCGCGGTTTTTAGCCTGACAGTCGCGCGGTCCATCGCGGCTTTTGCCCTTTTTTCCGCGCGGTTCACCGCGGCTTTGCTTTCGGTTTCCGCGCTGCACATCGCGGCATCGCGATCATTTACCGCGCTGCACATCGCGACTGCGCGGCCCCTTTTCCGCGCGGTTCACCGCGACTTCGCGGCCTATTTGCGTGCTGCACACCGCGGCTTCGCGGACATTTTCCGCGCGGTCCATCGCGACTGTGCGACCGAAACCCGCGCGGTCCATCGCGACTTTGCTGTTAAAACCCGCGCTGCTGAATTTTTCATTCGGCCCATTTCGATTTTAAAAATTTATTTTTACTGTACTTTCTGCCCACATAGCACATTTTTTACAGTATTAAATCCTGCATATTTTACAACCTTGAAAAAATTTTACTATTTAAAATGCATATCTAGAAGTCTTTTTAAAAAAATTTCAAGAAAGTGAAAGAAGGACTTATTTTGGCATCTTTATCTAGATTAAAAATTTTCCTGTTTACTTCTTTAAAATCTTGCCCTTAGCAATTTCCTTGAAAGAAGAAGTCCATTTATTTCTTTAAAAGAAGTCTATTATTTGCTTTCATAATTCACAAGATCCTTTGTTTTTTGAGTTGATATTTGCAAAAGCATTTAAATTCCATTTATTTGAAAAAGTCATAAATATTTGCTTTTTTATTTTCAAAAGCTCCTTTGTTTTTTGAAAATTTCCTGTAAAGCATTTACCTTTTTCAAGCTCAGTTTACAAATACCTCACGTGCACTCACTCGATCACTTAATTGAACTGAGCCTTAAAACGTACCCTAATTTCAACACACTTTTAACCCCACTTGGGGAACATTAAAAGAAGTTTTGTAGTTAGGTAGTATTGGGGGGATAGGTGTTCCAATAACACCCCTCAGTTATTACATCTGAGACATAGAACTTGTCCAATTAGGGAGCTAAAATCTCTTAGTACTTTTTGGCGCGGTCACAACCGGTTTGTGGGAAGGCCTCTCCCCTAGGAGGGTTGAAGTCGCGAGGATGGTTCTGGAAGCCTGAGTGGAATACCGAAATCCATTCAGTAACCGAAGGGCTACCATTCGCAGTTCTCGGGATATCCCTGTATTGGGATATTGTGATCAAAGGACCAAATGGCAGATTTACCTTTTCTCGACGCGTCATGAACGGAGTATCCTAGTAGCCTTTCTTTAGGATTGATTACCCAGTGTCCCTCTCGGTAGGGGGATATCTAGCCGTTGTCTCAACACTCATATTGTCTGACTTGGATTTCATCACCTTGCAGAGGATATCGTTTGTTTGAGTCACAATACTTTTAGTTAGGTGTTTGCATGCTTCAACCCACCTTTGGTCTAGTTACACCTATTTTTTCTAGAAGTCGTTTGCATGTTGGTACTCTGACCATTTGTTGCATTCCTCCACTTATTGTAGCACAGCTGCTAGAATAAGTGCCTTTTTTGAGGTTGATTTTTTTGGCCTGAGAGCCTTCTTTTTCACTCACCTTCTTGCACCCTTGGTTGCATTAGGGTTTTGAGATTTTTTATATATATCACCACCTGATACTTAAACAGATTTTTTCACAAAAACCTATTTTCTCACCATTGAGAATTTTAGACGCTCTCATCGTCTACAGGGCGAACTCCCAGAGTTTAGCCTCCTTGGCTCTCCACGTCACCGACGCAGAGCCTTATCCCTTGATTCGACACATCATCGGTTAACCAGACGGTCATCCGATTCTGACACGCCTCACTTCACCTCTGATTCTGAGGCAGAATCCGAAAACTACGTTATATTACCACCACCCACCATTATGGCTGGAACACCATTTGACCCACTATTTACCAGCACCATAGGCGAGACATCCACAGACCCTTCTGTGGCCGTGCCATCCATGGCAACAACCACCCCCCTGGTTATGCCCAACGTGGGCAACACTCCACATTTAGGAATGCCCAACACAGGGCCACCACCTGTTATGGGTATGCCCAACATAGGGGTCACACCCCCTCTGGTTTCCACAAACCCTATTCCAGGAATCCCTACTGCTATTCCTAACCCAAGTGTAACCCATGTTGCACTTGGAGGCACTGGCCCATACCAGACTACACCTATTGGAGGGCACACACCCTCCATACCTAGCATACCTTTAGGCACTACTGGACCCCTACATCATACCATAATGACTAGGCAGGTCCCAGTTCCAGTCTCCACATCTGCTAGCTTACCATACATGGCGAGTCTGAACCTGCCAGACTTAGCTAGGCTCACCAATGACCCCATCAAACACGATCCTGCATGGCCTCACATGCCCACCAAACTCCCCTCTGACATCCCTAAGTTTGAGGGCAAGGCAGGTGAAGACCCCCAGAACCATGTCATGTCCTTCCATTTATGGTGTTCCTCCAACTCCATAGTGGATGACTCAATCCACCTCCGGCTTTTACAGCGCACCTTCATTGGCTCTGCAGCTATGTGGTATATCGAGCAGCCTCATGGGATGCATGCCACCTTTACCTCCCTTGCCTCGACCTTCCTACAGTTTTTCCAGTTACCTGTCCGTTATGATGCGAGAGTCGAGATCCTACTGTCTTGCAGACAAACCACGGCCACCCACATCACTGACCACATTCATGAGTGGCGTCGGCGCCGAAGCCTCTGCAAAATTAAGTTAGACGACCGTATATTCTTAGATTGGTTCCTAAAATCCCTCCTCCCTCTCATTGCGAAGGATGTGGCATCTGAAAGACCCTAGTCTGAAGAAGAGGCCATCCTTAAATCCCAACAGTTTGATCTCATTTACGCCCAGTCGGGTTATCTATACACAATCATACCTGACGCCCCATGAGGCGACTCTTCACGTGGTGACGCACCGGGGGCATCACATGCCGCTGATGGCATCATTGGCCAAATCACACCGCAACCTAAACCTTTCAGCATGGTGAGCACCACGCCCGCCCCAGACCTCTCTAGGGATACATCCAGTTCCAGAGCGACAACTTCTTACGCTCCAACAAACCAGACCCATCACATTCATGGACCCTCTTATCCACAACATTGCTATGGGCAAGCGACATCAGCATATGTACCTTCTACATACCATATCCAACCTGTGACACAGAACCCCATTCAGTTCTCGCCACAGCAGATGCAGTACCCACAGCAAGCTGCACCAGCTAATCCACCACATCCAATAGCTCAGGGGTACCAACAACCCCAACAGGCAGCTGGACCACCTCCAGCTCCACCAACATATTATCCACCGCAACCTGCTCCTGCACCTGTGGCTCCCCAGAATCCCCCCAATGCTCAAGGGCATGTGTACGCACAACAACATCATCCCCAATACACAAATAACCAACACAACCAGGGTGGGCAGCCAAACCGCGGAAGAAGACGTAACCGTGGAAACAACCAAAACCATAACCAAGCTCCACAACCTACCCATCCTCCGCAAAACAATAACGCGGCACCTGCTCATCAGAATCCTGATCGGCCACCTAAGCAAGCCAAAAATGCTAATTTACGAACAAACCATCCTTGTTCTATTTGCGGTGTCTATGGCCACTATACCCACGCTTTCCCACATCTGGAGCGAGCTCGACAACTATGGACAGATGACGCCCATCATCAAGGGCAGGCGGCTCCTCAGCCACCACCCAACCCTCCACCACCTCAACAACAACCTTTGGTGCTACAAAACCCTTTTCCAACACAAGGAGTGGTGAACACTCAACCGTTAGCACCCCCACAGGGCAACGTGCAACCACAACAAATCACTTACGCCGCTCCTGATCAACCCATGTTTGATTCAGGCACTCACCACTTATTGATGATGTCCACTGCCGACATCAATATCCAAACCCGTCGGAACTAGTATGGCCCTACCTCCAAAGCCCCCCCCACCGATAAGGATACTAACGCTCATCCCACCGATCAGACGTTACGGATACCACCTCTTCCACTCGATGGCGCATCTAAAGCACCTCGTTTCCCACTCCGCCGTATCAACAACAACCCCAATGCACGGGCTGCATCAAATTACAACATCGTAGATGACCTAGCTCAATCTCCCGCAGCCATGTCTGCGTTAGAAGTCTTGAAAAACTGTCCTACGCAGCACAAGACTTTACTTTCCGCCATTGGGGCGATTGACCCAAATGATTCGAAATTGATGACCTTTGATTTGGACCAGTCCAAACCACGTCTGCCTTCCACCATAGCAGTCCAAGTTTCTGTTTCTATTCGGAATCTTGTCATCCATCGATGTATCATCGACGAGGGTGCCTCCACATGCGTCATGTCCACATTTGTTTGGCAGAAGTTGGGATCCCCTACTCTCCAGCAATCCACCACTGCATTGCGGGCCTACGACGGCCGGTCAGCTCAACCTCAAGGTTTACTACCCAAGGTCCCCGTCCAATTAGGTGGGAAAACTATGCTCATTGACATAGAGGTCATTAATGCCCAACTCGATTATAACCTTTTACTTGGCCGCAGTTACATGTACGCCATGAAAGCGGTCGCCTCATCCGTTTTTCGCACCATGATGTTCCCCCATGAGGGACGCGTGGTCAAAATTGACCAACTCACCTACTATGATCCCAATGCCCCTGCAGCACCCGAAAATGTTCTTCCCATGATTGAACAACCCGCTTCTAGTGCAACTACCTCCTTTGTGTCTTCTGTGGGACCCGGACTTTACTCAGATACACCAATGACCTCTACATTCCAGGCCATTCCACCATCGTCACCGGAGACCCATGTCGCAAACCTCTGTACTCTTTCACAGAACACACAAACACCTGGTAGTCAACCACCATTGGTCCCTAGTCACATCGGTGTTACACCCATCCACACCATCCCCTTTCTATTTCCTCCTTCGGGTGTAGTAAGCACCCCGGTTATGGCTACCCTTAGTCTCCCCGGGTTAACATTGGGATTACCCGTGTGGTATATTACGCCTCCCGTTCCTCCGCCGACACCAAATGTCATCCTACAACCGGTGCAACCCATTGTTACTTCTACCCAACCACCTCCCGGTATCACGACTCCTTCGTCGTCGACGAATCCCCCTCCATTCGTCAGGCCCACTAGGGGCAGAGGCCCACAACCATACACTGCTGTTCCCCCACCCAAGGTAGTTAAACCTCCCTCCGTATTTCATGCTCCTCCAAAATGCTCGCTGTGTGATGAGTTAGGCCATCCAACCCATCAGTGCCCACAGTTACCTGCATTGCAGGAACACATGCAAATGCTGGACGACGACCCCAACATCCCGGTGGTCAAGCTCGATCCAAACCCCATCCCTCGTGATAAATCACTGCGTACCAACCACCCATGTGCGATATGCGGTATTTACAGCCACTACTCCCACAACTGTTCTGACATCCCAGACTATAGAGCAGCTCTCTACGAGATGAACAATTTGGACCTAGAGACGACACCCCCTACTATCGAGGATATCTACCCTCCCGCATCATCATCATCCGGAGATAATAACACCATCTACATGATCTCTTCGACTACCACTACCTCATCACTCGATTTGACCACTCAAAGCTCCCGCAATGATGAAGAGGTTCTCGAGACTCCTACTACCTTTGATTATCCCGGGGAAGACATGCACCATCGTCCATACTTCCTCCTGGAAGAGACTTCATCCACCACCGCTACCCAATTCGCGGTTGAGTCCAAGGATTTCCTTCCTACAAAAATCGACTGGTTAACGGATCCCATGGCCGATATTTATCCCATCATCCACATTGACATCTCTGACCCACTTGGTGCCCTTCATACCATCACATTAGGAACCTCCCACAGTGAGCATGAGATCGGAGAATACCAACAACTCTTCCATGAATTCACTGATGTCTTTACTTGGTCAGATACCGAAATGCCTGGCCTTGACCCCGCCATTTATACGATCTCCATTGGATACCCCTCTGTCCGGTCGGCCCCTTCCATTGATCCCTTTGACACACAGGTTCAACCCTTTCAAATCGACCAGGAAACCACATGTCCACAACATGGGGGCAGGCCCAAAACCTTGCCTACTTATCATCATCGTGATCCTCGTCGGAGATACTGGGGGCATCCACCCCACAAAGGGAATCCCCCATCATCATATCATCACTTCAGTATGCCACCATGACCCACAGCCTCATGGTATAACACCCCGCTAGCAGTTGCTCAATGCCCTATTGATCTCTCTCTGAGACAACATCTGCACCACATTGACACCTCTGAGTTAGGGGGCATAATAGATTACCTCGACCCCGGGATAGGGGGAATGATCAATCATTTTGAACCTTCCCCATCATCTCTATCTCAACACCTCAATGAGCCCATCGTTCAAACCAACACATATGTGATCCACAATCACAAACCCCATGCACATAGCATGGGGGCATGTCATTAACCCTGCTCACTTTTTCATATTCGTGATCTCAACCATTTTTGAGGTCACGTGTCACTTGTATATTTGAGTTGATTTTATGCAGATAGTATTTCCCCCGCGGGTCATCATTTCTCCCCACCACTGCATCATTGGCTTGGTGGGCTCACCTTTATTTGTAGCAATTTTTTAACCTAGTTATTTGCTTTGACCATTCCAGAGTCCGTATGACCTCCGTTTTTCGCACCATTTGCACTGCCGGATTCATATTTCCGCACTCGTAATGATGCTTGAGATCATTTCTCGCTCTCATGCCCAGATTTTTTGGGCATTTTTACCATGCCCCCTCGTTTCCTTGGTTTGCGTGCCACATCGGCCGTCGTCCATTTTTGACAAGCCTTATATCATCGGATTCAGTTTTCCGCGCTCGTGATGACGCTTGAGATCATTTCTTGCTCTCACATACAGATTTTTTGGGCATTTTTTCCATGCCCCCTCATCACCTCGATTTGCGTGCCACATCCGCCGTTCTCCATGGTTGACCATCTTTATATCACTGGATTCAGTTTCCCGCGCTTGTGATGATGCTTGAGATCATTTCTTGCTCTCATGCCCATACTTTTCGGCCATTTTTTCAAAATGCCCTCTCATTACCTCGGTTGGCGTGCCACAAAGCCGCAGCCCCCTTTTGACAATCTTTATGTCACCGGATCCAATATCCCACACACATGATGATGCTTGAGACCTTTTCTTGCTCCCATCTATCCATTTTTGTTCGGTATAATTTTATCCCTTTTTCGGGCCGAGCAATCCCTTTTTACGAAAAAGACACTTAGGGAGTTTGTGTTAAGCTCTTTTCTGACTCCTAAAACAATGAAAAGATCGTCGAGCAACCTTACTTCCTTTCATGCTCGTTAAACGTATCTGAAAGGGCATCTACCTGGTATAAGTTTACCCATTTTCCGGACCTCGTAGACTAATTACGAAAAAGGTATACTCCAGTCACATCGGCTAGAAGAGTTCTCCATCCGCATCATTTTATGCTTTTTCGGGCCTTGGAGACTAAACTTACAAAAAAGAACACCAATGGAGTCCACTTACCGCTTTCAAACTCTCTAAACATGAAAGCAACCACGAGCAATCACCATCCTGGGCTCATAAAACCAACAGGACAGTAGTCACAACCACTGCAGAGTCTTCTTATCGCTTTTAGACTCCTTAAAAATGAAAGCACCAATGAGCACGAACAGTCCTGGGCTCACAAAATCCACAGGATAGTACCATTTCAGAGCACACTTTTATCCCTTTTTGGAGCTCATTAAAACTACGAAGAAGGACCCAACGGTGCTTCTCGGTGCCACGATAGATCACGTCTACTCATATGGCAGCTTCCCCATTTTGGTCGCCTTTGTTCAGAGTATTCTGTAGTATGTCACCCTGAGAACCCCTCGACAGCACCCATCAGCTTGATTCCCCCCCAGAGTCAATACATACCCTTCAATCCTTAAAAGAAATGATTCCCACACCTACAAGTCAGTTCCCTACGCCGCCAGGTCAACCATGTCATCATGCTCTGAACAAAGGAAGTTTGAGTCTACCCACTATATGACCCCAGTTTTTTCCCATCCCCACAAGTATGTCAGTCCTACCATCAGTACTACCACACTTCAGTCCTACACCTCGCGCTCCTATTAAGGAAACATCATTGCCTTGTTAGTTGCTGGACTCCCTCTGTCGACGACAACCACATTTATTCCAGAGGATAGACCTAGAGGTCCCTGTGTCTTGGACTCACCCCATTTATGATGAGTGCCTACGAATCATTTCGAGAAGAGTCCTCAGTGCCTCTCCAAATGGTTGTTTCTCACATGCTCGACTTCAACACCTTGATCGCATCGTTGAGACTCGCACAGGGCATTGGTCCGCTCAGTTATTAGTCGAAGACCCCGGATACCTTCTGACTCCTCTACATTTGAGAGTCTACCTTTGGATACAACCAATTACACTGTTCCTATAGATATCCGGGTTGCGTATGGAAACAATATTCAGATGCACACCAGTGTTATACTCCCTCGATTATACAGTTATAGATACTTTCCAGAGATGGCTCACAGTCATTACGTCCCTACAGATGTTGGACACCTTTAGTTCCAACAGTTCATCAGTTATTCCAGTGTATCAGTTATTGAGATCAGCCATGTCATGATCATGAGTACATCCCAAAATAATGTACCCTCTGGACCATTATGATGTACCACTATATTTTTTATGTATTAGATCCCCCTTCTTGGGACTAATTGTTATGTATATGTCTTGATACGAGCATGGGTATGCCCGCCTCATCCATTATCAGAGATTATTCCTCATTCATATTGATGCCATGTCATTTTTTTGTTTTGCAGCTTCCATGGGATGCAGATCCAGTCTCCAATTGGTCTCTTCTCCTCCCTACAACCCCAGAAAAAAGACAAAAGAACTATGATGTCTATCGGCCATACGATGAGCTCTTGCCCTCACACATCAGGGGGCAATCTGTTAACACCCAAAAAGTGCTCACTAGCTCATTCCCTTATTCACATGACCCATTTGTCCACTTTTCCACCATCTGAGCCTCTGAAGCCAACAAAAGGTCACCAAAAGACCTTAGTACACCCCTTTTTCCCACTCAAAAAGATTATTTTTCCTAAAAAAGCATAAAAAACCCTCAAAAAGGGTCCAAATTCCCAAAAATATTAAAAAGGGAATTAAAATATTAATTTTATTCAAAAAAGGAAAAAGGAGAAAAAAGTACCTAAACCATGTTGGTCAATACCATTTGGTTTCCACAAAACCACAAATGGTATTCCCCACCACCAAAACCTATAAAAAGGTGGTAGGGGCTCCTCATTTCACATCCACTCATATTCCTATCCTCATGCTGCCAAAATCTCCCTTGAGTATTTGGCCATTGTAGCAAGCCTTGGAGAAAGGACCCATTGGAGATTGGAGCTGCTCACCATTGGAGCCATTCAACAAACCGTCATCACTTGGAGGTATTGTACTTGCAAGCATTTGCTTGCCCCATTGTCAATACAAAAATTCTTTAATATTTTCTTGTTCTTGTTTTTAAAATATTTCCATTATTTGCTTATATTCTTGCATAGATCCATGATTAGTTTAGTTTAGATTAGTTTCTTGTTTAATTCTATTGAAATTGCTGCTACTAGTTAGCAGGTTCCCATAGCACTAAGCTTGGTTGCAAAACCGGGCCAACAGCTATACTCCGCATAAGTAATATCTTCAATATCAACTGAACTAAAGTATCGTTGATCTGGGGTACCTGGTTGTGGTTCCTCGGGAACCTCTATTTCAGGGTTTTCTATTGTTGTTTTTTGTTCTTCAGGAAACTCAACTTCAAGTGGTAATTCTTCAGGAATTCCTATTTCAGGATTTTCCGTTGTAAAAATTTTCTCAGGAAATTTTGTTTCAGGAATGGTTTCTGAAGAAACACTGGGGTTTACTCGCTGCTGTCTAGCTGGCGGTAAAGGTTCTATTCTAACCGGTGGAAGGTTTTGAAGCCTTCTCGATCTACGAAGTTCTTGATTCTCCGTGATTATATATATATATATAAAATCAAGACTAGAACCTAGTGGCCACTATGAATAGGGGGAAAATAGCACGCCAACTAAAAAAGTCCTAAGTATGCAAACCAGGCAAACAAGATGCCTTCCGGAGAAGAGTCTAGGATGATGAGGGCCTAGAACAGATCAACGAAGGAAGAAAGACAGTTACTTGGGGTCCACAATATAATGACTAAGGGTGCAAGCATTGGAATCACCCAACCGCCCTCCCAAAGACCTGCAAGGGATTTCCTCCCACGTCTGTCTTAGGTACAACAGATATACCCTCTGCTATCACCTGTGTATGAACCTAAAGTCAGATACTAAGGATACCACAACACTGAAAACTCCTGGGGGAACAGTCGCTGGTCGAATCAGAAGGCGTGGGCAGGGTAACTGAGCCCGAAACTCTAAAGAGTCCCCATACACGATCCAATCTTGGTATATGCTCGAAACAGAAAGTAGGAGGAGTATTCCCAACAATCTGATCTCACAAGACCTACTGCATAAATCCTAGGCAAGCTTTGAGTGAAATGGATTTACCTGTGATAGTCGAACTACGATTTCTGCGTAATGTGTGATCTTGAGTGGTTTAAGGTGATTTAAACTCAATATCCTAACCAAGACTAGTTGGTGTAGTGTATCCCTAAAAAAGAAAAATTGTTTCTATTTCATTTTATTAAAAAAATTTAGGGTTGTTATTACTCAAAAGGTAGTGCGTTTGTGTGGTGTGGTTGCAACAGGAAAGCAAAAGTGCATAAAATTCTAACTTTCGACAACAAAGCTCTTTTTTATTTTTTCATTTAAACTACTTTTCCAAACTGAAAAAACTGAGCAAATCTACTTAAATCTCTTTTTTGTTTTCTTTTGAAATTGTACACAAAATAACCTATCCTATCTTGTAACAAAAATAAGCCTTATTAAACTTAAACTACCAAATTTTTTCTTTTTCTGTTATCATAAACGAAAAAGAACTATAAACATGGAAAGCAAATAAGACTTGTGTGCAATGTGTAAGTATGGCTAAAAATGGTTCTTAAGCTTATAGTTGTCAAGGCACTAGCTCAAAAAAGAATGGACCTACATGTTTTTTGCAAAGAAAAAGCCTCTATACTCGGAAACAAAGTGGGAGAAAACAAAGGAGATAGATACAAGAGGACTGACCTAAAGCATCCACCCTAGCAAGACCACTATGCCAAGCAAAAAGTAGGCAAGAAAGCTACCAACTACCCTACTAACACAAGGAACTGAGAAATGAATCAACCTAAAGCACTTTAAATACACTTGAAACCAGAAAGAAAAAAAAAAAACAAGAAGTCTAAGAAGGTTGGAAATCAACAAGTTCGGAAGACAACCTAGAGGCTCTAAAATGGACCAAACCCTAAAACAAAGGATAGGATAGGTAAAGAGCAGACAAATGTTGCCACAAACAGCAGATACAAAAGTATGCAGGTTTGTAAACCAGCAACATACAGTCAGGGCCTAAAAAGTGGAAGTGTTCACCACAAAACACAACCTAGTCTTCCAAGAAAGTTATAAACAGTCCAAACGTTCCACTGGTAAACAAGCGATCTAAAGATGGTAAAAAGACTCAAAGAAAGGTTCTATGACTTAAAAAAAGTTTAAAACCTCATACACCAGTCAAGGAGATCTAAAAGCAAAGTCAGAAGACCACCAAAAAGGCTAAAAACTCAAGCATACCACTAACAGAAGGCTTCAGGAAATGTACCCTACTGTGCAATAGGGAAACTCGTGCTCCTGCAGAGATGGGCACTACTGTATGTATAGCACAGTAGCATATGGGCGCTACTGTATGTACAACAAAGTAGCGCTCATATCTTAAAAGTTTAAAAAATTGACTTTGAAAATATGCAAAAAGACTGATTGAAGCAGAGAAAAACAAGCAGGGGGTACCTACAAGGTTTCTCAGCACAAAAAGGAGTTGAAACAATTCTGGGAAGAAAAACAAGAAAAGGTTTCCTAGAGCAAAAACACAACTATCCCCAGGGGAGTCGCCAGTCTGTTTTCGGGATAAATTACCCTATAGTAAGGAAACTGATACTATCAACTGGAATGGGATGACAGGTAAGTGTATTAACTGTATTACAAAGATGCTTATGAAAAGAAATGAGTTATAGACCTTGAAAACATACCTTTCAACTGACGTTCGATCCTAGCTCTTATTTTATCTTACGCTCGATCCTCAAGTTCACCTCTCTTTCACTAAACCTGCAATACAAATACCTTTCTCAACGTATCTTGGATAATATATAATGATGGAAAGATACAAAACAATGTAAACATCTAATATTAACCAAAACAGATCCAAACTAGTATATTATTTCAATAAACACTTAATTTGGGACAAGAAAGACACTCCAACCTTTTATTGTCAAATGCAAAATGATGTTACAAATATACCTGACTTTGTGACATGCTCCTGCAACTTGATTCTGGGCTCTTGCTGGCTTGGCTATCTTCAGCATAAACTCCTCCAATGCAAGCTTCTCTTTTATATCTCTATGTGTCTATGTTTCTCCATCTAACCCCTCTCTTTATTCTTCCCTATATTTATAGGATCAAAGAAGTAGTTCAGGTCGAGAGATGGTTATGGAGGAAGTTGGGGAAGTTGGGAAACTACCTACAACTAATCCTCTTCGTGAAGTTAATTATTTTTCAATCATCTTTTGAGATGTACGCTACTATTGTTCAGTGAAGTAGAGTTTGGGGTGCAACTATGGTGCTTGTAAACTAGCGCTCATCGATTTTTAAATGTTGAGCAGTACTATGCTGAAGAGGAGTAGCGCTTATAAGGCTTTGAGCGCTACTATTATACACTGGAGTAGCGTACAGGCGCTAGTCTATTGAAGTAGAGTAGCGCTCATATCTCAGAATGATATTTTTAGGGTTTTTTCAGTGTTGTCTGGAGGTGAAGTAAATCATAGTCTCATATAAGGTCAGCATGCTCCTCCATCCAAGTTGTCATTTTGTGTGATCAACAGCTCAAGGTGATCACGGACGGAGAGGTGTAGGTTTGACCTATAACAGCCAGTCCATGCCAATCAACAAGTCATATGAACCTAATGGTAAAACATTGAAATTAACTTGTGTTTTCAGCTGACTCATAACTACATCACAAATTTTGATAAATTATGCAACCTTTCTTTTTGTGCATGTTGCTAGATGAACTAACCATGAATTATCAAAATTTTCTACCTTTAACTTACAACTTTTCACTAAATCAGGTGAAATGTAACTCAAACTTGCACCTGGATCTATTAGAATGGAAATTGATTTGTTTTGTATCATACCTTCGATTTCAATCATAGACGTTTGATGGTCTACTTGACGATTTTCCAGTGTTGCATTTATTCTGGGCATTTCTCTTGCTACATCACGAATTGTAGGTTCTACTTTTATGGTGTGAATGTTGCTGACTATCTTTATGTTGCGTGGGCATTTAGCTCTAGTATGGGGTCCACCGCAATCATAACACTTTATAGGTGCCCTCTGTTCAACATTTCTGGTGTTGTTATTATTATTGTTGTTATTATTATTAGGCACATTCCTTGCAGCAGTATAATTCTGTGGTGCATTACCCTTGTAATTATTATTACTTGGAAAATTTATGTTATTAAATTTTTTCTTAAAACTTCCTGAATTCTGATGAAAACTTTTATTTTATGTTCAAAATTATTAGATTTATTACTTCTCCAGTTCGATACACCTTCTCTTCTCTTGTTCTGTTCAAAACATAAATTAGCCTTCCTCATGGCTTCTTCAAGAGTTGAAGGGTTATCACATTCAATTTTGTCCTTTATGTGGAAGGGTAAACAACTTAGAAACCTTTGTATCTTAGGTTTTTCTTCATCTAGGTAAGGTACATACCTTAAAAAACTGAGAAACTTGCTGCATAACTCCTTCATGGTCATTGAACCCATCTTTAAATCATAAAATTCTTTTCACTTATCTTCGTAGTACTGTTCAGATAAAAAAAAATTCTTAAACATATTCTTAAATGTTCTCCATTTTATGTCTTTTTCCTTAAGATTTTAACTCTTTTAACATCTTGCCACCAAATATCTGCCCTTTCGGTCAGATTGTATATGGTCATCTTAACTTTTAATTGAGATGAGTAGTTATAAATATGAAGTACTTCTTCATTCCGGACAGCCATGCTTCAGCTGCCTCTCCCTTTTCATTTTTTCCATTAAAAGTTGGTGGCTTTATCTTTTTAAATTCTCTAGTAATTTGTTCATGATGCTTATGATTCCTCTTCTTAGAACAACAATCACTATCACTGCTATCTTGATCAGAATTACAGTTACTTCGATCAGATTCGGATGAAGAGTAACTATTACTTTTACCATTTTTTGCTTCCTTGTTCTTATGTTTGTGGGACATTGTACTAGAATCAGAATTTAATTCTGATTTCCTTCTTCTTTCCTCATTTTGGTAGTTTGCCATTAAAATCTGATTTAAATCTTCTTGTGACGGAGTGTTGGGAACCTCCCTGGGTTTCGATGTAGTGACCGATGACTATAAACTAGATTTTCAGAGCCGAACCCTTTCTAAGATTGTTGTTCTGCTACAAAAGTTGGTAGTTGGAAATAGTTTCCAGAACTCATGATAGTCTTGTGTGTAACTAAACCAGAGGCAAGTTTCTTTTGATAGTTCTCAGCACTGTATCTTCTTCACAAACTTACTGGATGGTATTGGATTCGGTTTTCTCATGTAGCTGCAATGCCTATGCTTCAGGAAAAACTTCTAAAGGTAACGTTTCCAAGTTTTGAATTGTTATCACTATTTGTAAATTATTTCAACTCTGTAATTGCATCTTTTAACCTTCAACTTTTTTGGTGATAGGTACTTCACGTTTACAGGTTATTTTGGTTAAAGTTTTCGTGGTGATGTTGCTTTGTCAACTGGTAAGCTTCGGTGGTTTCCCCATAGAATTGCTCTTGGCAACTATTGTTCGTTTGTTTGTTGTTATCTGATAGTTGGGGTTTGAATTCTAACCCAGGAGTTGGACGTCTTTTGTGATGTCTTCCAAAATTAATGTTGGGAAGATTGATCGTCGACCTACTTGATTTTCTTCTTATAGCTTTTTGCTGTAGAATAGATTATTGGATTGTAACACCTGTTTTAAGGGTTTTATCCCCCATTTGTTTTAATGAAGCGAGAAAATTCTGATACAAGTGTTTTAATGTTATTATATTCGTCGTGCCAAAGGGAAATGTTCCAGAACCTATTTTACAATTTTCTCAAGCTTGGTTTATGAAGGTTTTGTATCGTTAATGGCTAAATGCCTTGTACTGAATGTTACAACCCTAAATGGTTCTTTTGTTGAAGAAAATACCTTGATAGTTTTAATAAATTAAACTAAGTGTTGATACCTACTTCTCGTTTTTCTAGGGTTTTGTTGAACGACACTTAAATTCTTAAATGTAAACTATTTTACTATTAATGCCGAAATGTTTTCCTTCGTTTATGTAGACTAATGCCCTCTAAAGGGTCGAACTCAGTCTTGGGTAATATATTTGATTTGTCAAGTGTTGAATGAATATTGAATGTTATAATGAAATCTTGGAGTTCTGTCGATATAAAAACATTTGTCCAATATAGACTTGTTTTGAGTTAACAGATCTATGGAAATAATGATATAAGTGTTAACAGTTTGGTTTAATCTGCTTGTGATGTTAATTGTTTTAAATATTGAATACGGGTAATTGTTTTGATGTTAAAATAATTATAATATAGGGTAGATAAAAAGTATTATTAGGAGTTTTTAAATGGATGAGTAGAATAATAAAGAATTATATCTATTTTCTGTCTTTCATGAAAGTTTAGAAAACATGGAGTAGTTAAACCCTAATTTTAATCTATTGCTTCAACACTAATGATATTATATAGTCTGAAAAGGAGTTTGCATACTGTAATTTTTGAAAAGAACAGATTAGAGTAGGTAGTGTTATCTACTTGCAAAATACAGTTGACCTTCAAAGAAAACCCTAGGTTATGTGCAGAATGTAAGATGTTTGCTTCTAATGCTATAGAAATATGATAATGTCTATTTGATAAGACTGTCGTTCTATTTTCTGAGATTTGACATGAAATAAATAAATTTGCAAAATATAGCAGTTAGGAAAATTTTAAAAGAAAAACATAACAAAAAATGGAAATCTTTAAGAAAAAGGCATGACAGAGTAGTCTATTCATTCAATGCATATCATCTATCTATTTTTAATTTTCCCTTCCCTGTACTAGAGTACGATATAGGAAACTATATGTGGAAAAATACAGGGAAGTTATTTATTCAATCATTTCATATATTTAATCAACCTTATATAGAATCATAACTAGATCAGAATTCAAAACAATTACTTATGTATGATGATAACTATGAACGCTAAATCAACAATTACAGAAAATAATTTAACTACTTAGAGGCTGAAATAACAAGTAGAACCTATAACTGTAGATAGGGTGGAGAAACACCCAAGGAGGCATGTTCCTCCCAACCTTCTCCAGAAGAAGCAACCAATCTACTTGCCTCCTTTGGACCCCCAATCTTGTTTACTGAACTAGTAGGTAGAAGACACTGTGTAGAAACATGGCACTCAAATTGTATAACCAACAATCAATAGAGACTTGCCAAAACCTCAATCTCTACACTCAACAGTAAAATTCTGCACTTAGCAGTAAAACAAGGCAGACTTACACCATGATCATAAACCTAGACTTCCACTCATCAAAACTCTTATGTGCATACAACAGAACCACAAGGTAAGTTTCCTCATTAGGAAAAGTGATGAAGCTCAGTCCAAAATTCGATGGCTCTTAAAAAGATTGCCTAGGTATTTAGTAGTCAGTTTTCAATAAATGAGCCTCAAGCTCCAGTCCCATCTTTTAGGGCACTATGACCACAATTCAAGGGAGTTTTCCCATACGAACAACTAGTTACTTGCCTCATGATGCTGCCACTTGTCCATTGCCTTCTACCCTAGATTCCATTCCACCTAGTGGGTCAATAAACACTCTTTCAACACCTCTCCTTAGGTGAGTGTCTCCTATTTTATTTATTTAAATAATAATATTGTGCAATTACAGTCATCCTTGGACACTTGTCCAAACATAAAACTTTACAATAAAAGTTAAGATAATGTCTTCTTCAAACATAAATTTTTTCCAGTAAAGGGGTATGTTACAGATAGACTGAGTGATGGATAACCTCATGATCATCTACCTAAAAACCAAAAAGATGATCTTCGAAGGGTGGGATATTAGGGTCATTGCACCCTTGGACCCTTCGCACGGAGAAAGATACAATGTGCCGATATAGGAAGAATATAGAGCACAAGACCTTGATTGCATCTATAAGATGACTGTGAATCAGGATGACTACATCAATCCTACGGTAGATGGAGCACTCAGTTGGCAATGTGACAGTTCTTGCGTATCAGACTCCGACGCAGGAATGGAAAATTGGAAAAGCAAAATGCACGAAGTATCTGCCAAGCGATGTGAGCAGATCACAAAGTCACTGCGATGGATTGGAACAGAGGTAAGTGAAATACCCACTTATGATTGTTCAACTAATGTCTATTTATTTATTCAAGAATATACTATATCAGTTGTAGCTGAACTTCACATACCAGCATTTGATCTAGCACTGCGCGCTACACCTTCCAGATGGTGGGCCGTGCGTAAGCAAAATTTGACCACATGGGAACAGTGCGGACATATGATGCAAATCAGATTCATAGAGAAATTCGCACTAACAATGGAAAAGTATAATGGACAAACAGATCCGAGGGATCACATAGAGAGTTGTTCACAAGCATGGGAAAACAAACCACAGACATAATGGGTTCATCTGTTTGTGCACACAATGGAGCACATTCCAAAGAATGGGTACATAGACGCCGAACTTCGCAGAGGAACCACAAATTGGTCTATCATGACTGTAAAATTCCAGAGAACTTTCAGTTTTGAAGATGAATCTCCAAGTATAAACGAAGCTTTGCAGATTATTAAAGAAAGGATATTCAAAGAATAATTTCCAAGTACAAACGAGGCATTAGAGGCAATCAAAGACAGGATAATTGAAGGTGTAAAAGTACCTGTGAACCTACAACTATAATGGGCAAGCGAAATAGAACATACCCTTGAATGTTATAACCTCGCTAAAGATGGAGAAGATCCAGACGAAAGTGATGAGGAGGATCCACGCAACAACAATATACTTGAATCCGAAGGAGCGCACGATGTAGAGGGACCTCCATTAGAAATTCCAGATATGAGCGGCCTTTTCAAGACAAAGAAAGTGAACATTGGCACAAGTGAAGAGCCGAAGTTTGCCTCCATTGGATATTATTGGGATGATGAAATAGTCGCGTAGATTGCAGACCTTGTACATGAGTATTAGGATTTGTTTCCAATGAAGTTCGTTGAAATGAAAGGAATTTTGGGTGAATTGGGGGTCATGAAGATACCTCTCAAGCTAGGCACGAACTCCAATAAGCAAACGACTTATAGACTGAATCCTAGATACAAAGAAAGAGTTAAGACAGAAATTGATAAGATGCTTGATGCAAGGATAATTGAGCCGATTGAAGAATCAGAGTGGATAATCCCTATGGTTATCCAGGACAAGAAGACCAAAGGATAAATTAGAATCCACGTAGATCTAAGGAGACTGAATGATTCTTCGCTACATGACCCATTTCCTATTCCATTTACAGATGAAGTATTATATAATGTTGGAGGAAATGAGGCCTATTCTTTCACTGATGGATTTTCTCGATACCACCAGATCAAGATTGATGAAGCAGACAGGCATAAGACAAAATTTTCTACTGAATGGGGGTTATATCAGTATACAGTTATGCCATTTGGGTTGAAGAATGAACCAACTATATTTTCCAAATTTGTTGTGGTTGCATTCAAGGACTTTATCCATAAGTTCTTAGAAGTCTACTTCGACGATTGGACTATCTTTGGTTTACTGAAGAACCACTATGAGAACTTGAGAATGATGTTAGAAAAATGCAGACAACATGATATTTCTTTGAATTTGAAGAAATGTATATTTTGTGTACCCTATGGAATTCTATTGGGACACATTGTCTATAAACAGGGTTTGATGGTTGACCCTGCGAAGATTGCAGTTATTGTGAACCTGCTAGCACCGAATTCACTGAAACAACTTCGTACCACGTTGGGAAATACAGGGTACTATAGAAAATTTATTAAGGTTTATGCGTAGATAACTATGCCAATGGATAATTTGTTGAAGAAAGAAGCACAGTTCATCTGGAATGCAGAATGTGAGCAAGGCCTAGACACACTAAAGGAGAAAATGGTAACCGCGCCTATCCTTGTATTTCTGGATTGGGACAAGCAATTCCATGTACACGTTGATGCTTCGTCCATTGCACTTGGTGTGGTGCTAGCACATCCAGGAGAGGGAGGAATTGATCATCCTGTTGCATTCTTGAGCAGGAAGATCTCATCAGCTAAAATGAACTATACAACCACAAAAAGAGAGGTTCTAGCTATGGTGTACGCACTGCAGAAATTCAAGCACTATTTGCTCAGTGCGCACTTCTCAATGTTTACTGACCATTCCACTTTAAAGTATCTGGTCAATAAACAAGTGTTAGGGGGGAGAATATGCAGATGGCTACTTCTCTTCCAAGAGTATGATTTTGAAATTATGGTTAAGCCAAGAAGATTGAACCTAGGACCTGACCATGTCTCAAGGATTGAGTCAGGTGAAGAACCTGCCAATCTTGAAGACAATCTGCCTAATGCGCAGTTATTTTCCATACAGATCGCAGATGAGTATTACAAATATATTGTCGACTTTTTGAGTACGGGATTAGAACCCACAGAGTTCACTACACAGCAGAAGAATCAACTGGTAGTCAGAGAAGCAGACTGCACTATCATAGCAGGACAACTATACAAGTTGGGACCAGATGAAGTATTGTGCAGATGTGTATTGGAGCATGAGAAGCCATTTATATTGGCTGATCCACATTCAGGTGCATCTGGAGGTCACTACGCAGGAAGAGCTATTGCACAGAAGATATTGAGAGCAGGGCTATGGTGGCCTACAATTCATAAAGATTCAAAAGAACATTGCCAGAGTTGGGATGTTTATCAGAGGACAGGAAGGCCATCGCGCAGAGATGAAATACCATTGAATCCATAATTGAATCTGCAAGCATTTGATAAGTGGGCCATTGATTTTGTGGGACCTATTAACCCACCAAGGAAAAGGACTGGTGTGAGATACATTATCACCACGACTGATTATCTCACTAGATGGGAAGAGGCTAAACTAGTGAAGGACTATAGTGCAGTTACTGCCACACAGTTCATCTTTGAGAACATCCTTACCAGATTTGGATGCCCGAAGATTTTAATGAGTGATCAAGGAACTCACTTTTGAATAGAACTATTGAATCCCTTACTAAAGAGTTCCACATCTACCATCAGAGGAGTACACCGTACCATCCTCAAGCCAATGGAACGGTTGAAGCTTTCAACAAAGTATTGGAGAATGCTCTGACAAAGGTACGCAATGTAAACAAAGATTATTGGGATCTGCACATTCCAGCTGTGTTATGGTAATATAGGACCACTTGCAAGAAGTTGACAGGACATACACCTTTCAGATTGGCCTATGGACAAGAAGCTGTGATGTCGATGGAGTATATTGCACCAAGCTTAAGGATTGTTGCATTCAAAAGCATGCAGGATGAGAAAACGATAGAGGAAAGGCTTCTACACTTGGTTGGATTGGAGGAAGATCGCTTCATTGTAGGCTTTCACCAGCAAGTGTAAAAAGAGAGAGAAAAAGAATGGCATGATCGCCACATCAAGAATAAGTCCTTTTAGGTAGGTGACCTAGTCCTCTTGTATGATAGCAAGTTCATGAAATTTCCTGGCAAATTTAAAATGCATTGGCTTGGCCCATATACTATTATGCATGTTACTAACGGTGGTGCAGTTCAGTTAGCCACATTAGCTAAAGATAAATTACTAATTTTGGTTAATGGGAGTAGACTAAAACCCTATAGGGATAGTCCTACTTCGCAGAACCCTCAGTGATCAGAAGAGAAGGAAATTTCTAAGTGTCAAGTATAGTTAAAATTGGGCACTAGAAATTCAAAAGAGTCTGTACACAGTTTTGGTTTGATACGCGAAGTTTGGTGAAAATAATGCATCGACCGCGCAACACTAGTTGAGAAGTGAAGCTGCTCATGAAAAAATAAAAAATAAATAAATAAAAGAAAATGAAAATGAAATGAAAAGAAAAAGCACGCAGTTGCGAAGCTCAAAATGTAGCTCTGCGAATCAAATAGTACAACAAAGATACAAAGTTCAGAACAAAGAAGCAGGACACCACAAAGGGAATAGTGACAACCCACCGCGCAGTTCAATGCAACGCTCCAAGAAGCTAGCTGTTAAAATATTGGTTGAAAAACTAGCCATTATACAATGGTTTTTCCAACGATTGATTGAGCATTTAATGCAAAAATAGCCATTATGAAGAAGTTAATGAAGGAAAGGACCCAAATTTTAGGCGTATTTTTCCAACGAACATGATAATTAATGCTTTTCTAACTGTTGATGGGCATGGCTAAGGCTCAATTGTGCCTATAAATACCGCTATGTCTGGACTCACGGGTGTTACCAAAACTATGAAATATTTTTGCACACCATAGTTCAATATGTTTCCAGTAAGTGCTCAATTATCCCGTGAGTCTGCAGAGAATGGTCTAGTGAATGTCTGATGATTCTACAGTTGAGAAATATTCCACAGTCTAGCAGGATGTGAGGGTGTTTAAGCAAACCAGGCTTGAAGGATTTATGCGAACCCCTGCTAAGAAGTTTGTTACAAAAAAAGGACAAGGTTCACGACATTCTACACAAATGCAGAGCAAGGGTAAGGAACCCGTAGTTGAGAAATTCAAGGTGAAAGTAATGGGCTCCAAGCTACTAGAAGTTCCACCAGGGGATAAGGAGCTGCCATTAACCTTGGCTCCATAGTATATCTCTCTGCGTGCATAGGATGAACTAGCCATTAAGCTCTCCAGAAATGTGAAGTATGAGATACCACTTCCGCCCATATCCAAATGTGTAAAACCATAAGCAAATCTATTGGGTAAGCTCGCGGACTGTAAGTTCAAAGATTACGACTTGCTGCAATAGCAGAAGGATCTAGACGAGCCAAAATACCCATAATTTCAGCCAGATAGATATATGTGCTGGAAGATGGACGTCAAGAACAACCTTTTGTTGGTTGCACAGAGCTGGTTGTCTGAAGTTGTCGAATCGGGGTTGCTAAACCTACTAAGGATTCCACACTTCGACTAGAGCCCAGAACTTAACGCGGTGGTGCGCACACCCATATCGCACACAAACCAAGGCTAAATTTGGATGGATAGAAATGTCGACCTCAACATCAACCTAATCCATTAGATCATAGGTTTAAGCAAGTGAGGAGAGGGCCCTAAGAAGTACTTTTTCGGCAAAACCAGGAATAAGGAGATTGCCATGCATATTAAAGAAACTCACAGCATCCGAGAGGGTTCGTCATGAACGATATAAAAGATGAGGCTACGTGGTTTGTAGTACAACTTCTAGTAGGGAAAATATTGCATAAGGCCAGACCTTCAGATGTACCAGCCGACACAGTGCTACTTGGGGCAAAGGCATTGCAGGGTGGAATATTTAACTGGTGCCAATATTTACTGGACGAGTTTCTGGAAGATGTCCGTGAAACTCAGGTCAATGGCGTTGCTTTCCATTATAGTTGGTTGATGGTACTGATTTCCTTTGTAGGCTAGAAGGACCCAAGGAACTATGTTGGCCTTGTCTCTCCTAGCAATGACTATCGAGGACCCAAGTATGCAAATCTCTGGGTAAATTTGATGCCAGAAAGACAACGTGCGTTGAATGAAGTTTTCTACACATATTACGAGTAGTTGTGTGATGTCATCATTCACACACCATGCATCTCCAAAGAGGTAACATCTAAGTATATTCGCACTTTAAATTTTAGCGCTGACATGCATTCCATTTATATTTTAGTGAAGGCACAGAAAAAGAACCCAGAATGGTTCCAAGGGAACTATCACATGGACAAAGCGGATATCGACCTCATTATGAAGGAATTGCTAGATGAATGGAAGGTCGAAGGACCGATGATAATCGACAGTGACTTCGACGAAAGTAACCCAATACCAACAACATATATTGAAGATTCACCTGCAGGAAAAAGGAAGGAGCCCGGAAGCTCAGTGCCAGAGAAAGTCCAGAAAAAGAAACAGAAAGCCTCAAAGGGTGAATTGGACGTGAAGCCACATGATGAAGATTATGAGATGATCGCATCCATGGTCACTACGCATCTCGAAGACATCCTGAACCTCAAAGACACTAATAATGAGGAGATTCAACCAAGTTTGCAATAGAATCTCACTATGCTGCAAGGGATAGTAGCGAAGTTTGAGCAAGTCCAACGCGACTTGGTGTTGACTTGAGAATTAGAGTCAAAAGGAAGGTTAGGAGACACATCGCAGCCAAATAAAACAACTTTAGCCTTGACCATGGAACCAAAACCACACATCGTCTGCATTGATTCGCTAAGTGTCATTTTATTGCATGATGAAGTAGCCGCATGCACGTAGATAATAGAGCATGTGGACATCAACATCACGATGTTGCCACGAGAGGGCTTACACTATCTGCACCTGCAGGTTGTGGAAGAGATACATGATAGAGACATGATCACTTTAAACCAGCACCACGACTTACAAGCAAACTATCCGAGCCGATATTCTTTATAGTATCCACCTTGGAGATAGACTATAAGGAAAATATTTCTGCCTTGGAAGCAGAGATTCAACCGAAGACACCACTAGATCAGGCAGAGCTCAAAGCAGTGGAAGTGAAAGCTGCCGCAGCGAGCATATCTAGTGAAGTGGCTAAGTGTTGAAACTTGTTGGATGAAGCTACAAGAGTGTTTACTGCGCTGCAAGAGGACCCTCAAATGCTACAGGTCCAAACCAGTTTGTAGGAAAAGCAGGAAGTGTTAGACGCTCTAAACATGAAGATGAAGACCCTACTACCAAAATGTAGACTCCACCAATTTCCAGAAGTCAAAGAATCAAAAAGAGAACTTCAAGTGTTAAGAGAACATGATGCTGAAGCCAGAGATAAGTCACAGCCCCTGCAGGAGGAAGCCCATGAACTAACACAACAGATTGAAGAAAAACTGAGGGAACTCCACGATGCACAAGATTTAGTGCAAGAGCAAACTCAGGATGACTTAACACTGGATGTGTTGGAAACCATCAGAGCATTTGAGTAGGATGTCAATGATACAGTTGCAAAGTTGAGCACAACTTACCAAGAATACATTGTGAAAATAGCTCCACAAGAGGAAGAGAAGATCATGGAGCTAGAGGTGGAAAATGGCTTGGGGAAGAGCCACATGTAAGTGTTACAGGCTTGTTGGGCCTAGCCCAAGTAAGGCATTTTTGTCAAGACAATTTTGGGAAGCTGCGAGGTTATAGTGCAGTGCAGTATTGGAAGGGTAATAACCACGCAGCTAAGTGCCAGCTCCGCGAAGTGGTAGCACTGTGCAGTGCCAGTAGAGCACTTTTTTTGGATAACGAATATAAGTAAAGGTCGAGCTATGAAAGCGACCTGTTTGGGTAAGCGACTCCTTGATTCCTGGGAATGGGTATGGAGTAGCATGAAGGTGGATGTAAGTGACCTGTCAAGAGAGTGGCGAAAAGTAGTTAGAAGCTAAGCCACGAAGGTGACAGCGACAAGCAGGCCATAGGGGTGAAAGTGACAAGCCACAATGCAGTATAACCATTTTGTGAATACTATGGATGTTAGAAGGGCGTGTGAGCTGTGAGTGGTCCAGTATAACGACCAGAAGTGTGTAAAGCAGCTATCGACTATGATAGGATGAGTCGATGGGTAACTGCACCATTTTCTAACCTTTGGGTTTTTTCCTATGCATTGTAATAGATGTGACCTACGGGCACAATCTCTATATAAAGGGAAATTTTGTAAGGGAAAGGTTTGAATCTCTAATCATGAATAGTTGATCATTGTTGGAGAGTAATCTCCATTGAGAGAAGTTTGTAAAAGGATCTGCAGCTGCGTGCGCAAAGACTTTCCAAGAGAGAAGAGATTCTGCAGTTGAGTGCACAGACTGGAACTATTGTACCCTTCCCATAAATAATATAACAACGGTTCCTGTGGGAATAGCTCCCATCTTAGGGGTGAACCACGTTAAATTATGTGTTATGTGATTTATTATGTGTTTATATCTATGTATTTTCTTATGTGAATGGTTAATATCTTGTTTATATTAGGGTAACCTTATATTCCCATAGTGCGTTAGGGAGAGAGACATGCCAATTTCTCTGACTTTCAATAACAATTTTTTTAAATTCGAATGAGATTTTTATTTTTTGATTCCGCTAATACATTTCCTTGGGGGTAATAATTAGCAAAATAATTCAATTTGATTACTCTTTCATAAGCAAATGCAGTCAACTTGACAAATGCGAAATAAGAAGCATTGTCAAAAACAAGGAAAATTGGAACCCCAAACCTGGTTATGATGTTCTCTTGTAGAAAATTTAAGATTGCGTCTTCATTCACTTTACGAAAAGGAGTTGTTTCTTCCCATAGTGTAAAATAATCCATAGAGGTGAGGATATACCAGTGTTGCAACGAAGAATTTGGGTTAATTTCTATGATAACATCTATGCCCCATTGCTCAAACAATTCTGAGATGATAACTGGCTGTAATGGTCCTGCTGCTTTTGGAAATCTACCAGCACTTCTTTGACATACATCACATTTTCTTGTGTAAGTGTGAGAATCCTTGAAAAGAGTAGGCTAGTAGTACCCAACTCTGAGTATCTTGTGAGGAGTGGTATCCCCAGAAAAATGTACCCCTTTAGAGCCGTCGTGTAATTCTTTGACTACCGTATTCGCATCCTCCTTCTCAAGGCATCTAAGAAAAAATATGTGATAATTTTTTCTAAAAATTACCCCGTCAGTTATCTGATAAGATGCTGACTTCAATCAAAGTGCCCTTCTCTGCTTAGAGTTCCATTCTTCTGGAAAATATCCTTGCTGGAGATAGTGCACCAAATATTTGTACCAATATTCTGGAGCAGTGAAAATGGAACATACTTCAGTTAAATTCAATTCATCCTCATTTTCCCAATCATGATCCTCGTCATTTTGGCTCTCTGTGAGCAACTTGCACAATCCCTCACCTTTAATGATAGTAGCTGGTTTGAATTCTATATCATATTCTTGTAGTGTCGTTACCAAATTTCATCTACGTTCCCCCAACTCCTTTTGTACAAACAACGACCTGACAGCCTGATGAGGTACAATAAACTTCGTCCTATTTTTCAAAATGTAAGGTCTAAATTGATTTACCGATTTGAACACTGCATATGCTTGTTTATCCATGGCTGGTTAATTCAATTCAACCCCTTGTAACCAAGTGCTCATGCAATATATTGGATATTCGTCCTGCGATTCCTTTTTTTGAGTGAGACGATAAAATCCTTTCCAAAGTATGGACTTCTCAAAGAAGGTGCATGAGATATGGAAGTCTTTATGTCTTTAAATCCAATCTTCTCGATGTCGGTCCATTTGAACTACACACTTTTTTTTACTATTTGCTGCAAAGGTTTCACAATTTGCGCGAAATCAGGCACAAACCTTCGAACAAAATTAATCGTGGCCGTAAATGATTGCATAGTTTTTTAATTATGGGGCATGGGAATCTAAGTTACATCCTGAAATCTCTCCGGGTCTATGGATATTCCATTTTTTGAGACGATGTGACCCAAGAGTTTTCCTTCAAGAACAACAAAAATACTCTTTTTTGGGTTCAGAGATATACCATATTTTCTGCGACAGTCAAAAATCTGTTTTAAGTGGAAAACATGGTCCTCTCGTTTATTGGAGAAAATTGTTACATCATCTAGATATATGTCCACACAGTGGCGAACTAAACTTCATAATGCAATATACATGTCCCTTTGGATTGTGGCTCCTGCATTCATTAGGCCAAAAGGAATTCTCTAATATGAGAATGTCCCCCACTTCATGCAAAATGTAGTTTTTAGTCGATCTTGCTCAGCCACTAATACTTGATTATAGCCAGAAAATCCGTCTAACAGGGAGAAAAATTCTGAGCCTGATACCATTTATAAAATTTGTTCCATCGGTGGAATCAGATAGTTATATTTGTCTGACTCTTTATTCAAGTTGTGAAAATCAACACACAATCTTATCTCTCCTGATTTCTTCCTTACCGGGACTAGATTTTCCACCCATTTAGAATGTCGAACTTTGAAAATAATCTTAGTGTCCAATAGGTTCTTCAACTCCTTTTGGATTAAGGGTTACAACATAGGGTGCATATTTCTTAGCTATTGCTGAAAGGGCTTCACACCTGATTTAATGGGTATCACATGTTGTATGATGTGTGTATCATAAGTCTTTAAATCTTCATAAGTCCATGCGAAAACATCCTTGTACTATTGAAACAACTTGATGAACTTGTGCCTTTCTCCAAGCAAACAACATTTACCTAGATTGATGTATTTAGGCTTAGCTTATGTCCCTAATTCCATTAGCTCATGCTGCATCGAAGAGTTGTTCGTCTTAAAATTAGCTAGTTTTCTGAATTTATTTTGCAATTCAAACATTCCTTCAAGGGTTCTTACTTCTTTTGGCATGAAATTTCCTTTGACTATATCCGTGTTCTGTAAATATGATTGATGATCTTATTCATCAGTTATAGACTCTTTGAAATCTTTTTCATTCTTTAGGAAGCTAATAATCTATTCGTCATCGTCGAACCCCCTCAGATTTTTAATGTTGTCAGGTATTGATTGCCTGAAAATTAGTTCAATAGAACACTTGTTATTTGTTGGAACTAATCTAGAAGCATAAGTATCTAACAAATCAGCTACAACATTTTGTAATCTGGGAATTGCATTTATGTTAAAAGCATTGAACTGTGCTATTAAATTCCATACCTCATATTGGTATCCTTTAAGATGCGTAGATAAACAATGAATAGTATTTCTAATTTGTCTAACAACTATTTCAGAATCACCAAATACTTTCAAATTTTTTACATTCAACTCGATGGCTCTTTTCAGGCCTTGGACCAGAGATTCATATTCTGCAGTGTTATTGGTACATTCAAACTCTAGCCTACAAGAGAGAAATTTTTTATTTCTTTTTGGATCAATAAGAACACAACCGGCTCTCGATCCCTCTTGTGTCTTGGAACCATCAAAGTACAAAACCCAAAAATTATTCTCTAAATCAATCTTATCAGTGGTGTCTCCTAAGTTGGTAACTAAGTTTACTATGCTACAATCAATCTCATCAGTCCATGAGAATCTAAGGAGATCAGAATGGGTGTATGATTCATGACTAGCTTCTTCCGCTTGATAATTTCCTGGTTCAAGTTCTAAGAACTAATTTCCCAAAACTGAAGACGAAAAATTTACAGGCTCGTTCTTTTCTTCTAGCTGAGTCAAATTTTGCTTCATGTAAGGCTCCCTTAGTATTTTAATCTGATTTTGCTTGTTCTGATATGGCAGCCACAAGTGAGACCAATCTATTGCAAAATAACCACTTAGTTTCGCAGAGCATCCCCTACTCAATATGAAACCATATGCTTATGGTATATCCACTACCATGATATCTATAAATAGACATACCCTTGGGTCAGCAGACAATTTGATAAGTACATCTTTCATCTCCCCAATAACCTTAACAACAGACCTATCTAATTGTATGATCTGGGAAGGAGATGGTATTGGCTGCCTATTGATTGTTTTTACAGATGGATAATGGCATAACATTGGATGAAGATCCAAAATCCACCAAGAAATTATGTACATTGTGATTAAATATTTCAAAGGTCAATAAGAAAGGCAGAGTCTGAGATTTTGATTTACCACCAATACTTGCTTCGTTTATCTCAGTATCTGACTCAACGATCTCTATCGTACTGCTTGGTTGTGGGTCAAAAGCTTTCAATAATTTCTTTCTCTGTTGTGGGAGATTACATAATTCAAATAAATATATGTTTGCTTTAGTCTTCTTAATGTCTTCCACAATATCATACCCCATATTATATTCTTCCTTTCTTTTCCCACCCTTTTCTGGTTCGTTTAATATGGTCTTCACCTGCTTATTTATCAGTGGGATCGTTTCTCTTACAGTTTCATAATTCATTTTAGGTTGAGGCTGAGTGACGCCAATATTCCTTTTTGAAGTCTCCTTTGTCACCCTCATCTTAGGAAACATCGGGCTTTGATCTACCACTGACCCTTTTCTTCTAGTGGTGATATTTACTGATGATACTTGGACTTCCTCAGCCTGTTCTTCTTCGTTCAATCCCAAAGTGGGTGCTCAGTCCCATAATACCATTGCGGTATCCTTAGTTGGTTCTTCCTGTTCTTTTGTTTGATCTTCTTCTAGGTCTTCCTGATCTATTAGTTGCACATATAATAATTGATTCATCACTAGGGTCATCGAATTTATCCATTGTGGGAAGCTCTTCTCAAAGTGATATTCTTGGTGAAAAGTGCATAAATGATCCATGCCAACCTCGTTGAAGTTTAGAACAACATAATTATTTAAAGGTGGCTGGGGTTGTCCACTTTCTTCTCTCTTCTTGTAGAAGGGATTAAATGGTTTTCTTGATGTACTAGCTCTCTTATCTTTCTCCAAGTCTACTATTTTGTTAGATAATTTATGTCCCATTTTAACCACATTTTTTAATTCATTCGAGGGTTCTTCTTTAGGTCCAGACAATATCAGAGGCTTCTTATTTACCATTGGATTTACCTCCAATTCTAATGCGTTCTTTGAAATTCTATCCAAGTCATCCTCTAACTTCTTAGCTTCCTCATAGTTTTATATCAAAGTAGATTTAATTTCTCTTTTGATAAACATAGCTATAGGTGGATAAAGAGTTGTGGTGTAATACTCTACCAAGGATTCCTCAGTGGGTTTTGTTGCAACACTGGAATTATTTAACAGGGTAGTGAATATCTGATTAAACTCTTGCACCTTTTCTTTCTTTTCCATCCTCATAGATATCAGTTCTTTCATGACCGTAGCAACCGTCTTCTGATTGCCAAATTTGTTTTAATTTTTTTTTCAAAACAATCCCAGTCTACTATAGAATTGGCTTGCAGACTAAAATACCAAGAAGATTCCCTCGGTTCAAACATGTAAGGGAAAATTCTACAAACCACGTCTTCATGCTCTACGTTTAAAAGATTTAGAGCTAAATAGAAACTCTTCAGGTGATCTTTGACAGAGATTCCTTTTCCAGGGTCGAATTTGGGTAGCACCCTCTCTACGTGTTTGGGAAGATCGTGTAATGGGGCATCCATATTAAGTGGCCCTCTAGATACCCATGCAGGTGGCTAACTGACATTATGATCCATGATTCGCGGTGGAGAATGTGGTGGTGAATGATTTGGCTTATGAGGTAATTCTTGAGATGGAGGGATTTCGGGTCCCAACTAATCAAGGGGATCTGTGATTTCTTGAAAATATAAATCCAACAACTCCTCCAAATTTTATATAAGCACCAAATCTCTAGTGTATGAGATCTCTTATTTAGGAACTCACCTTCTAGGAAAAGCAAGGATTATGTTTAATCCTCCAAGATTTCTTACTAAGAGCGTGTATGTATCTGAAAGTGGTCTATCTCCTCGAATGGGATAGCGTATAAACATTCTTTGTTTTCACCTTCAGAATTTTGCTTTTCTAGATCTTCAGTTTCAAGAACAAAATCTTCTGGTAAAGTTGTTTCAAGTGGGGTTCCAGAGGAATCTCTACGTACAAGTGGGTCTCTTCTTCCAGCCATGCGCTAGAGACCCTCCTTCTAGCACCAAAAATTGTCGATGTGCAGAAATGCTCAACATCGACAGTAGGGATTCTCCCCAATGAGCAGTCCAAATTAGATCGTCCACCATTTGGTATGGGGAATCCGTCCGGTTAACGACCCAACTACCGTGGGTGTAAATGTTTAAGTTCTTTACCGGTTGTGGGTCGGTTCACCATTTATGTAGTTTTATATTTTAAGTATGAGATGCATGTTCCCTAATTAATGCAATGGAATTGACAGGTAGAAGCCTCACAAGTGATGCGCAGGTTCTTATCTCTCATCTTACCACTCTGACCTTATCAATTCGGTTATTATCGAATCTAAACTAACTATTCTATCCCTGCAAGGAGCAAATTTAAAGTAAGAGTAATAAGTTGAAATTATCAAGTACATCTAACATATAGCCATTAAGAGAAACATTCACATTTACAACAGAAATTATCAAAGATAGATCTGATATTGATTAAAGCAATTTATTACTCTGTTGCACATAACCATTTGCATGAAATAATGAAACCATTCATCATCATTGAAGTAATTCGAAAAAATTAGAAATATCTCATAGTATGATAGATGCAGAAACAGAAATAATTCTATTTTGGCGATCACACATTCCAGGAAAAAATCAATGCAAGTTTTTCCCCAGCAAACCAGTCATTTCTTATTGGAAAAGAAGTAGTTCTTTTACAAAAATGTCTCTGGCATTTGATTCACCAACAAAATCCCTTTTCATCCTTATTCTCCTCCTCTATTTATATTAAAAAATATTTTTTCCTCTTGTGACTCCTCGTTTACCCTAACCCTAGGAATTCCCAAACTTTGTCATTTAGTGCTTACATCAGAAAATACAAAAAGATATTTACAATTTAGATTTAGGTGGGCCCTTCTAAACTAGAAATATATTCTTCCCACGCATTAGCTTCTTCAATTATGACATTAAATTTGACAGGATCCAATACTTGTAAGGAAACTTCATGATATGGCAATTGTGTCTCAATATGCGCCAATCCTGCTATTGTAGCCTTGCAGCTATCTTCCAAAAAATACGCATGTATAGATGCTTGTCCTACAAAGTGGTGGATATCTTCTTCTGTGAGAGAATCCAATTTTTTGATGTAGTCTAGTTCTCCCTACAACCCATTCTGCATCTCTACTATGCGTTGGTCTCTTGAAGGAAGCTCATTCATATTTGGGACTAGAGAGAGATGACATTTCTCATGAACCTACCGTATTTTCTCGTAAAAATCCTAACACTTTTGGATAGTCTTCAAAATTTCATTATTTAGTCTCCTACCATCTTTCCTACAAAATTACAGAAGTTCCAAATCTGACGTCAGGTCTATTGTCGCCTTCAGAGTAAAATGATCGAGTAATTATGAATTAGCTTCTCTCCAGGCCATCTGGATCTTAACTTTATCTACAATATCCAACATCCTTTTCCTAAATGCTAGTGACTCTGCAGCTACCACCTTCATCCTTTCCATCAACCACTTCATCTAGTAGATTTATTTTGTGAGTACTTCCTGAGAGTGATATATTTGCTCCTGAATCTTGCATGCATATTCATAAAAAGGAGTCATGTCTTGATTTCTATTATCTTCTAGCTCTAGCTTCTCTGCCATAGATTACTTCTCTCTTAACAATTCATCCATTTGAATTTTCAATTCTTCAGCCGTCTGGTTTGCTATTGATTCTTGTGTCCCCAAGTATATGATTTGTGCTTCAAAATCACCTTTCTCTCCCTCCATTATCATCAACTATATAGTTAACTCTTCTTTCTCCACATCCAAATTTTTGTAGTCGGAAAACAATCTGTCTCTTTCAGACAATGTGGCCTCTAATTTCCTTTTCAGCTCTATACTTTCAGCCCGCTCTTTTACCAAGTTGTCTTTTCATTTCAACATCTTTCCTTTGTTGCGCTCGACATTGTTCAGTAATCTGTTGACATTATATGCACTTGCTTGTACATCAACTATGCTAAAAGATGCTATGATTTTAGGGTCCTTGTGGGTACCCTCCATTATTGTGTTTGCTTGGACAGTGATGACATCGGGTTGGGATGCCAATTCTAGCCTCTTCTCTGATCTCCTTGCGATGGTCTTTCTTTTTAATAAAAAAATATTGTGTCCAATGTGGCCACAGTATGTTGCTTTGAGGGGGTGAATGGGGTGAGTCCAAGCTCATTAAATGGGAGGTGGCCTTTGGTGATCGTCACACTGGACACCTCGGATGGGTCTATATCCATGTGTTGTGGACACTTGTGTTCACTTTGGGTTCCATGTTTATCCATAGCTTGCTTGAATCGATCCTCTGCTTCTTTTCTTTTTAATTCCTCGGTTTCTTCCCTTATTTCTATCTATTCCTCAGCTTTTCATTGTAGTTCCTCAACAACCTCCCTTTCTTGCCTCTCGGCCTCTTCCTTTTGTTGTTTCTCTGATTATTCTACTCGTAGCCATTATGCTTCTTCCCTTTGTATCCTTTCTGCTCCCTCTTTGAGCTTCCTCTCTACTTCCTCTACTTGTATCCTTGTGGCTTCTTCTCGTTGCCTCTGTAATTTTGCCTCCTGGTAGTGTTGGCAATAGTGCTGGAACCGGCTCCGCTCTTGCGATGAAAACATTTGTTAAGCTCATTCATGTTGCTTTCCCTTCGATACACTTCTTCATCTTTCAAGAAATGATGTGTGTATTCAAAGTTAATTCTACAAGAAGCACAATGTCGAGCAACCTTATCTTGCCTATCGTGCCTTACAAAAATATTTGTTCCAAAATGAAAGGCCTCCAAATATTTTACAAATTATTTGGCTCCCTTTTCCTTTGTGAATTTGTATGTGCCGATATTGAATGGAAGTGGTGGATAGGAGGACTTCTTCTTCTCATGGAGGAAATTGCCAACTCCATTAATAAAAACTAACCTTATGGCCTCTTTGTGCACAAAAAAATATATAGAATATTTAGGCAACATAGAGGGGGATTGGGTCTCCCCATACATACTGAGATAAGTTCCTTTTGCGAAGAAATAATAATCTCCATATTCCTCAATGACTAGCAAAGCGCTCTAGGACAGACAATTTGGCTCTTCATTGAAAATTAGCCAGTAAAAAGTGTTGGGCGGGGCCCAAATGGGTTAGAAAAATATACAAGTATGGAAAATCGCACGTTGTGCACTGCAGTAGAAAGAAAAAGCAATTTTGATATTTAAGCATTGTGTGTTGCGACAGGAAGAGGAAGCAGTTTTGAAGAGTGCGCATTGTGCATGGCGACAAGCTACAAGCAGTTTTGAGAAATTGTGCATGTCGCACGACGGCAATGGCTAAGGCACAGTCGCGAAGGAGGACAATGTGCAAGGTAGCGCATGAGCTATTTTTGGTTTAGAACATGGGTAAAGGTGAGATGAGGACATGACCTATTTTGGGTAAGGAATAGGTGGATGGCAGATGAAAGCGACTTGTTCGAACGTGTGGTGGCAAGCAGTTGAGAAGCTAGGCCACGATGTCGATGGTGACAGGAAGGAAAAGGAGTGGAAAGGGACAGGCATGATGCAGTTATAACTGTTTTTAGGACTGCGGTTGTCAGAAGAGTGTGTGAGCCATGAGTGGCCCAGCTGGAGCAGGCAGAGTAGGCTATCGACGGTGACAACTAGGGTGGTAGTTAGCCATGCCAGTTTCAAAACCTTAGGGTTTCGGCCTAATGATTGTAAAGACATGACCTGCGGGCATGATCTATAAATAAGGCACAATTTTGTAAGGGAAAGGTGACTCTTCATTTTGGTTAAGAATTGATCATTGTAGAATCTTAAGCTTAGAAAGCCATTGTAAAGGTGTTAGAACAGTAACCACACTTAGTACCATAATCCATAAGCTTTTAATTGCCCATGTGCTTAATTAAACCATGTTTTGGATTAAGTGACTATAGTTGGTCAAAAACCCACTTTTGAGAGTGTTCACACCCACTTCCAAGCAAACCAGTTCACTCAGCCTCCAGTTTTGTCCACAAGTGTGCCTTCATTTATTGCTGGTGCGCCCTCTCTCCTTGTTTTGGGGAATTTTAGTTGACCAAGGGCGCTAGGGTGGATTTTTGCCTTTTTTGGCTAGATTTGGAGCATTTAATGCTCCCTTGGGCCCCCAAACCTCCTCTACTTGCTCACCCACGCCTTCCTTGAGCTAATTAATGACCCAGCATGCTTCAGCCACCTCCACACCAGAATTCGTGGCTGTTTGGGGTGATTGGGATTGAGTTGGACCCACCTAGGGGGGATTGAGGCCAATTTGGCATTGATGACTTGTACACTCAGCTTGAGCCACCTAATGCTCTCGATTTTCTCATGAATGTAATAAAAACCTGTTACTAACATTTTCACATGTTAGACAGTCAGTTAATCAAAAGGTTTCAGCATACATTGTGTGTAAAATTATCATCTTTTTCAAGTTTTTCCACTGTATTTGCAAATTAATTCGATTTTGTGAGGTTCTCCATAGCTCCTAGATCTTCTGTGATCAAAATACTCACATGGTATCAGAGCCATCGTGGAGTTAGTGAGTTGCAGGTCAATATTGAGCGTTGAACTGCATTCTAGAGAGGATTTCCAGATAAAAATTGAGTGTTTTTTGCAGGTGTTTCAGTAGTTTTCTCACCATTAACGCAGCAGTCATGGAAGCAAACCAAATTTTGCTCACACCCTTCAATTTTTTCGATTGGAAGGCTGAGATGGTCATCAAGCTGAGATCTAAGGGTCTCTATAGAGTAACCATGGGCACAGAAGTGGAGCCAAATTCTGCTGTGGAGAAAGCAAAGTACTACAATCGACTTGATGAAGCTTATGGATTGCTATGCCTGAGCATTTCAAGGGAACTCTTGTTTCATACAGACAGTTTGACAACCCCCAATGAAGTATGGGTGAAGCTAGAATCACTCTTTGGGAAAACTGATGAATTGAGAGGCCACCAGCTTGAAAACGAGCTCATTAGCTTGAGCCCAGCGCATTTTGAAACCATCCAGGAGTTCTTCATGAAATTCAAGTCACTGGTGCTTCAACTGCAACAATGTGGAATTGTTAAGAAGGAGGAACAACTGATTCTGTCCATCCTTTCGAAGCTAGGCCCAGAGTTTTCAGTATTTGTTAGCACATTTCACTCAGCCAAAATGACCCTTCGAAATTGGCAAATGCCATCACTAGCTACCTTCATGGAGTGCCTCACTCAGGAGCAGGATAAACTAGTTCAGATGGGCACCATAAAATCAAAGGACCAAGCATTGGCAATGGGTGTTTCAAATGCAAGCAAAGGAAAGCAGAAAGCCAAGAATTCGAAGCAGCAAGAGAAGAGGAAGTTTGACAAGACCAAGTCTGCAGATGGGGGTTCGAATCTGTCAAAGGAGAAGGACAAGAAGGGAAAGGAAAAGACCAAATGCACCTATTGTCATAGGGTATGGCATCCAGAGAGCTCATGTATGAAGAAAACCATTGACTCAATGGCGCAGCTGCTGGAGAAGAACAACATCCCAGTCCCTGAGGGCGCAAGGAAGAAGGAGAGCACCTCAAACCCTGACAATAAGGAGAAGTGTCATGCTTTGGTAGCAGGTACTTCGAATCCCTCATCCTTTATCATTGATTCAGGAGCTTCCAGACATATGGTTTCATCCAGAGAGATCTTCTCCTCTATGCATTCGAATGGTGGCCCAACAGTTCGAATGGGAGATGATTCAGAAATCCAGACCAAAGGGATTGGTAGGATTGACATGGAGCATGGCTATTTCAGTGATGTGCTCTATGTACCTTCATTGGCTGCAAATTTGCTATCATTTTATCAAATGACCCATACAGGAGAAGCCAAGAGAGTGACATTCACTCCGGATTTGGTAGAAATCTCAGAAATCTCTTCAAATCAAGTTGTGGCAGTAGGGTATCCAGATCATGATGAGAGAATGTACAAATTCTCAAATTTTATTCCAAATTCTAGTGACCATGCTCTTGTCTCTCATGCCAACGAGACCTCCAAGTTGTGGCATGAAAGATTTGGCCACATGAACTACAAATACCTCCAGACATTGCACAAGGACGAGATGGTGGAAGGGCTTCCAGAAATCAGATCATCAAATGGTGCATGCATTGGGTGTGTAGTTGGAAAGCATCCTGAGCGCAGCTATGAGAAGGGAATGGCAAGGAGAGCCACTCAACCACTTGGATTGGTACATTTAGACCTCATTGGTCCTCTTCCCACTCCATCATATGGTGGATCAAGGTATGTACTTACATTCATAGATGACTACTCTCGATTCTGCTGGGTTTACTTCCTTAAATTGAAGTCAGAAGTGTTTGAGAAATTGAAGATTTGGAAAGCCCTAGTGGAGAACCATAGTGGTCATAAGATAAAGATCCTTAGGACTGATAATGGAAAGGAATATGTGAATAATAACATTCAGCACCTTTGTGAGGAATGTGGCATCCAAATGCAACATTCAATCCCCTACACACCTCAGCAAAATGGTGTGGCAGAGAGGAAAAATAGATCTCTCAAGGAGATGGCTACTTGCATGATTGAAGCTAGGGATCTAAGCCCTAAGATATGGGCTGAAGCCATCAATTGTGCTGCTCATATTCAGAACAGAGCCTTTCACAAATCAGTCAAAGGAAAAACCCCCTATGAGGCATGGTTTGGCCAAAAACCAAATGTGTCAAATTTCAGGATTTTTGGGTCTAGAGCATGGGCTCGAATTCCATCAGAAAAGAGGAAGGATTTGGAGCCACAGAGTAGGGAATGTATCATGGTTGGATATGGTGAGGACACAAAGGGCTACAAGCTCTTTGACACATCCACACTTAAAACTTTCATTGAGAGAAGTGTGCAATTCGAAGAAGAACCAATTCCAGATTTTGAGCTTGCACCGGGGGAAAGCTCCTCTCCTCCACACCTTAATGAGATTAGTGATGATTCCACCTCTGATTTTTCTGATATTGCTGAATATGACATGGCTGAAGATGACATTTCTGTACATGAGTCACCATCAAGGCCCAAGTGGTCTGAAAAAATCATACAAGATGCAGGTGAATTGGCAGGCAATCCCCAAGAGCCTAGGAAGACTAGATCTCAAACAATCAATGCTTCCTTTGCTAATGAGAGTGAACTTGCTGATCACTGTTATATGATGATTGGATCTGATCCAACATCATATCAGGAAGCTAATCATGATCCAAGGTGGAGGGCAGCAATGCAAGAAGAATTCCAATCTCTCCAAGAGAACAAAACATGGGATTTGGTGCCTCTTCCTCCCAAGAGGAAACTTGTGCAATGTAAGTGGATTTTTCGAACCAAACCTGTTGCTGATGGTTCTGATCTGAAGTATAAGGCTAGTTTAGTGGCTAAGGGCTACTCACAAATCCATGGTGTGGATTATACAGAGACCTTTGCACCGGTTGCAAAGATGGACTCAATTAGACTAGCTCTAGCCATGGCAGCTAGTAAAGGTTGGGAAGTTCACCACATGGATGTCAAAAGTGCATTCTTGCATGGTGAGCTACAGGAAGAGATATATATGCAGCAGCCTGAAGGATTCCAAGAGGATCCCACACTTGTATGCAGGTTGAAGAAGTCACTCTATGGACTCAAGCAAGCCCCCAGGGCTTGGTATGCCAAAATGGATGCTTTTTTGCTCTCAATTGGTTTCTGTCGATGCAAGTCTGATCCAAATGTTTATTTGCAGCATTGTGATGATAATTTGCAGGTCATTGTACTGTATGTTGATGATCTCTTAATTACAGGGAGCTGCACCAAAAAAATTGGCTCAATTAAAGCTTCTTTGCACAGTGAATTTGCCATGAGCGACCTAGGATTGCTAAGGCAATTTTTGGGTTTGGAAATTGAGCAATCTGAGAGAGGTATATTGCTGAGTCAATCTAAGTATGCTTCAGACCTGTTATTCAAGTTTAAAATGGCTGAATGTAAGGCAGCCAAGTTCCCATTCCTTTCAGGCATAAAACTAGGTGAATTTGAAGACTCTCCGGTGGTGGATTGCACTCTCTATAGGCAGCTAGTTGGAAGTTTGCTGTACCTTACACATACAAGACCTGATTTGTCTTATGCTGTAAGTGCTGTAGCAAGGTATATGCAGCAGCCACATGAGATCCATTGGAAGGCATCCAAAAGGATCCTTCATTATGTCCAAGGAACAAAGAGATTTGGGGTACACTATGCAGCTGGTTCTTCACTTCAACTAGCTGGATTTTCTGATTCCGATTGGGCGGGAGATCCCATCGATAGAAAGTCCACTTAAGGTTTTGTGTTTATGTTTGCTGAAGGTCCTATTTGCTGTTCAAGTAAGAAACAGCATACAATTTCTCTTTCATCAGCAGAGGCCGAGTACAGGGCAGCAGTGAATGCAGCCACACAGTGTGTTTGGTTGCAAGGCATTCTTCGGGAGTTTGGTGTTGCTATTGATTCTCCAACCAATATTTGGGTGGACAATCAAAGTGCCATCAAGATATCTACTGATCCAGTATAGAGGCAAAGAACAAAGCACATTGAGATCCACATGCATTACATTCGGGGCTTGGTGCATGACAGGGTGATTTCACTGCAGTATTGCCCATCCACCGAGCAAACTGCTGATATTTTCACCAAGTGCTTTACTGAGAAGACCTTCACTCACTTGAGAACTTTGCTTGGAGTGAGTGATGGATGGTGATTGCTGCAATTTAATTGCAGGTTCAGCCCCATGTCCATTTTTGAGGGAAGTTTTTATCCCATGAGGTTTTACTTCTTTTCCTCGGTTCATATGGACAAATAAAATTTCTGTTGTATTGAGGTGACTTGAGCCTTTGTTGCCAAGGCCTCCCACTTATCTTTCATGAGATGTACCAAGTTATGGTTAAGGGGGGGGTGTTAGAACAGTAACCACACTTAGTACCATAATCCATAAGCTTTTAATTGCCCATGTGCTTAATTAAACCATGTTTTGGATTAAGTGACTATAGTTGGTCAAAAACCCACTTTTGAGAGTGTTCACACCCACTTCCAAGCAAACCAGTTCACCCAGCCTCCAGTTTTGTCCACAAGTGCGCCCTCATTTATTGCTGGTGCGCCCTCTCTCCTTGTTTTGGGGAATTTTAGTTGACCAAGGGCGCTAGGGTGGATTTTTGCCCTTTTTTGGCTAGATTTGGAGCATTTAATGCTCCCTTGGGCCCCCAAACCTCCTCTACTTGCTCACCCACGCCTGCCTTGAGCTAATTAATGACCCAGCATGCTTTAGCCACCTCCACACCAGAATTCGTGGCTGTTTGGGGTGATTGGGATTGAGTTGGACCCACCTAGGGGGGATTGAGGCCAATTTGGCATTGATGACTTGTACACTCAGCTTGAGCCACCTAATGCTCTCGATTTTCTCATGAATGTAATAAAAACCTGTTACTAACATTTTCACATGTTAGACAGTCAGTTAATCAAAAGGTTTCAGCATACATTGTGTGTAAAATTATCATCTTTTTCAAGTTTTTCCACTGTATTTGCAAATTAATTCGATTTTGTGAGGTTCTCCATAGCTCCTAGATCTTCTGTGATCAAAATACTCACAAAAGGATCTGCAGTTGAGTGTGCAGAGGCCTATCCGAGAGAGAAGAGAGTCTGCAGCTAAGTGCATAGACTAAGAACGGTTGTACGTTTCCCATTAAGAGCAATATTAACAGCCGTTCTTGTGGATGTAGCCTCCATCCGGTGGGTGAACCACCTTAAATTCTGTGTTATGTGACTATTAAGTGTTTATGATTGTTCATTTGCTTGGTATGAATGTTTAATGCTGAAAAAATCTATTATGTGATTTCTTTTATATGTATTCGCCGCAAAGAATGGGAATAATATGTTAAGTAATACATGCGCGGAGGAATGTTAAGTATTCAACATGTATGAATCTGTCAATTGAAATGTATGAATCTATCAATTAGTCACATAGTGAACATTGAGTTTAAGTGCAATGTTGGAGCGTGCAATAATTATATGTTTAGTCAATCATCTACAACATAATGATAAGAACTTGAATGAGTTGAAGAGATAAGGAATGCTAGGTAGATTGGTTAGAATTAAGTACCTAGGTCTATTATTGAAAACCTCTAAAAGGTAGTTGAAGACCAACAAATGGTTCCATTGCCCTGCTAAGACTAGTGGTGTGATAGAGCGTGGGAAAGTAATGTGTGAAGAAGAATACTAGTTCCCGTTGGGTTCAATCAATTGGCATCCCAAAGAGAAAGAGATCTGTGATTGATGCGACAAGATTGAAAGAGATTTTGCAAGAAAAGAGAACAAACACCCACGTCTATCTGACATAGAGTGGTTGAGCAGATACTTGTGGAGAGAAATTCATGAGATTTTCTGGGCCTCATTTGGAAATGAGTTGCACGAGTGGATCTCACGACTCCAGAGCTCACAGCACAGCTCAAAGCAATAGACAGCCCACTGACGTGAGCAGTCGACTTCTGGGTCGATAGAATACTTGAAGGATTTGTGACCGAGTTTGCTATAGACACACTGAAGTCCTACAGTCAAGCTGAAGCATACTTTTTCGAAGGATTCAGAGGTAAGTTCTTGAACAATCTAAGTCTATACATTAAAATTCTTTTAGCTGAGAAAGGAGTTTTAAGAATGCAGTAATAATTTTACATCTGTCATGGTCAATAGCATTTTTAGTGATTCTGACGAAGAGACACATAATCTACGAAGTTGAAAGAGATACAAGTTTAATAAAGAAAAGAATCTTGGCGGACCTAGACTCTGCGTAGAGACCAAACTTCCATGTGACCTTAACAATCCGACCATGTTTCCATTAGCCACTATCCACCCTATTACACCTCAGAATCTGCCAATTTGCAGAAACCGTGCCACCCTTAGATCAGAACCCACCTGTTGAAAGTGTTGCGCAACCCATTCCACAGAATCCCAGTAGTCCGAATATTCCCTTTATTTTCTCTATGCAGATAGTCAGCACTACCTAGAGCGGTGCACAACCAGGAAGGAGACTGATAGATAACGATATAAAACTGCCGATATTCAAAGGAACGGGTCTAGAAGACCCTGATCAGCACTGGTTTCTATGTGAAGCCGTATGGAGTTTAAAGCAAATCCAAGATGATGCTGTGAAGAGAGCGCATCTCATCACTACTTTCAGAGACCGTGTGTTGCATTGGTTTATGAAATATTCTCAAGCACAGTCGAGAACCCTAACATAAATTCAGGCTGCACTTGTCGCAGAGTTTTAGAAGCCAAAGTCAGAATCGCAGTGCATAATGGAATTAAAGGGAATCAAGTATAAGCCTACCAAATCGGTCTGGGAATTTGGCCAAAAATTTAAGACATTGTTAGATCAAGTGAGCTTTGTGATAGCTCTGCAATAGCACAAGCAATGGTTCATCGCTGCGTTGTTGCCCCATATCAGACAACCATTGATGCAGCAGAAGGTTGCATTGCAGGCAGAGGCCTTAGAGATTGCAATGAAGTTGGAGGTTTCATCATTTGGTGTGAGTAGTACTGGGATGTCATAGATTCAGAGCCAGTTAACTACCCTAACGTTAGAATTACAAGGTATGAAGAATGAAAAACAACAAAGATATGAACACAGACATGAATTTTGGTGCACCAGATGCAAAGGAGAAGGCCATACCAGAGAAAATTTCCCTCTATTTCAAGATTATCTTGACAGTGGCACACAAAACCCAATCAATATGATTCACAATCAGGCGTTGTGGTGTGACTGCAGAACCAAAGGACACAGGCCTGAACATTGTTACCTAATATATAAATATGTAAGAACACTTAAGAGCTTGTATTGTAATTTCTGTAAATCAATGGGACATGACGAATCCAATTGTCATGCATATGAGCTCATGAATGAAAGGAAGTGTGATATGGAAGCAATGCGAGGTGCTGGGATGTATCGTGTCCAAGAGGAAAATCAGCCAAAGCAAGAAAACACCCACTATGATCAGAATGGATATAGAGGCCGTGGTGGTGGATAGCATGAGAGAGGAAGAAATGCCAGCCCAACACAAGGAAGAGGCCGCGGCCAGGTAATTTGTTATAACTGTGGCCAACCAGGTCACGTTTCTAGAGATTGTACCAGTCCATGCACTACATGAAATTACTGTAAATCATTTGAGCATGTCATTGAAGACTTCCCTATGCTTGAGGTGGAAATGCAAAAAAGAAGAAGGACAAAACCACTGAATCCCAATATTCAGTTGATCACCGCAAAGAGCAGAACTGCGGATCCAAGTCTAAACGTGGTAACACGCTGTGGAGATGATATAGGAAGGGACGGAGGCACAAAAGCTTCAACCTCCAGAATGCTCGACCCTAGGCAGAATCCGGGAGAGCCAGTATGGATTAGGAAAGCTCCTGGGAAAGCACCGAGTCTGGATTTACAGAAAAATAAGCGAGCATTCGATGAAGCGTGGGACATCTTCAGAGCACCGCCACTTGGCTCCCCGAGAACACAGTTACGCATTGAAGTACCACAAAGAGAGAACATGCCAATGAATCAAGATCAGATAAACACTACAACAGACACAAGGACCTCTATTGTGTAGTTCTTACACAGCTGCATGAAATTACCAAAGAGCACAGATGCTTACACGGAATTTGAAAAGCTACTAAGGTAGTATGAACCAAACAGTGAGAAGCGAGCTACCAATGGTGCAGTCCACAATATTAGGAATCCTAAAAGAACAGGAAGGGAAATGAGACTCACTGGACAGATTGGGGACTATGAGATGGATGAGATCATCCTTGATCTTGGATCCAAAGTAAATGTCTTGACCAAGCAGACATGGCATCAGATGGGTAAACCCAAGTTATAGTGGTCACCTCTACAGTTGAGAATGGCTAATCAAGGGATAGTTATACCTTTGGAGAGACTACCCAACACCATTGTTGACATTGATGGAGTGCACAGCTATGTGGATTTTGAAGTAATTGAAATAGTGGATGACAGCCATCCTTATCCAGCACTGCTAGGTAGCAATTAGGCAATGACTAATTCTACCATTATTGATTTAAAGACCATGCAAATGATATTTGAAGGAAATGATATCAGGGTCATTGCGCCATTGGACCCTTCGGAAGGCGAGTGGTATGTTGAACTGATTCAAGAGGAATCCAGAGCTCAAGACTTGGACCATATCTACAAGATGACAACCAATACTGCTGACTATATTAATCCAACTGCAGATGGCACACTCAGTTGGCACTATGACAGCTCTTGCATTTCAGATTCTGATGCTGGACTGGAAAACTGGTAAAGCAGATTACATGAAGTATCTTCCAGGAAATGCGCATGGATCACGAAGTCATTACGTTGGATCGCAAAGGAGGTAAGCCCAATCCTTGGCTATAATGGTTTCTCCAATGTTTATTCTTTTATCAATGAATATACTGCAGCAATTGCAGACGAACATTAATTACAAGCATTAGATGTGGCATTACGCGATACACCTGCCAGATGGTGGGTCATGCATAAGTAGACATTGACAACATGGGATCAATGTAGAATTAAGATGCAAATTAGGTTCCCTGATAAGGTCACCCTATCCTTTGAGAAATATAATGGACAGGCGGATCCACGAGAGCATATTCGAATCTGTTTTGAAGCATGGAAGGAGAGGCCATGCATAGAATGGGTGCATATTTTTATGCACACGGTAGAAGATCTGATTCCAAAGAAGTGGTATCTAGACCTAGAGTTGTGCAGAGGCACAGTGGATTGGTCGGGCCTAACCGCGACCTTCCAGCAGGATTTCAGTTTCGAAGATGAGCATCCAAGTATCAATGATGCGTTGTAGGTCATCAAGGAAAAAATATTCAATCCAGATTGTACACAAGCAAACATGACACTGGAAGAATTCTTTGGCACAGAAAGCATACATACGTGCCTACAACCTGAATGGGAGAAGCAGCTAGAGTATGCCCTTGATTGTTATCACATTGATGGAGAAACCAAGGATACAATAGATAGTGATGACGAGGACCCACGAAACATACGGATTCCTGAGTCAGAGGGATCGCACGAGGTAGAAGGACCTCCATTGGAAATTCTAGATATGAGTGGACCTATGAAAACAAGGAAAGTGAACATTGGCACCAGCAAAGAGCCAAGGTTCGCAGCTATTGGAGATTATTGGGATGAATATACAGTTGAGGAAGTCGTGGGTATATTGCAGGAATATCAAGAACAATTCCCTACCAAGTTCACAGAGATGAAAGGTATCTTAGGATACTTAGGAGTGATGAAAATTCCTCTTAAGCCTAGCGCCAAGCCTATGAAACAAAGACCATACAGACTGAACCCGCGCTACAAAGAATGAGTTAAGGAAGAACTCGATTAGATGCTTGATGCAGGGATCATTGAGCCAGTCGAAGAATCCGAATGGATAAGGATAAGCCCGATGGTTATCCAAGACAAGAAAACAAAGGGCGAAATCAGAATCTGTGTGGATCTCAGAAAACTGAACGATGCTTCAATGCATGACCCATTTCCTACACCTTTTACAGATATTGAAGTCCTAGATAATGTTGGAGGGAATGAGGCATATTCTTTTACTGATGGATTCTTTGGTTACCATGAGATTAGGATTGACTGTGCAGATAGGCACAAGATGACTTTTGCTACAGAATGGGGGTCATTCCAATACACAGTGATGCCCTTTGGTCTGAAGAATGCACCCACCATATTCTCTAGAGTGGTCGTCGCAGCATTTAAGGACTTTACACATAAGTTTTTAGAGGTTTACTTTGATGATTGGACCATTTTTGGTTTATTGAAGAACCATGCTGCAAACCTCAGGATGATGCTGGAAAAGTGCAAATAGCATCAAACTTCATTAAACTTGAAGAAGTGTATTTTCTATGTTCCCTATGGAGTCGTGTTGGGACACATTGTGTGAAAACAGGGCTTGATGGTAGACCTTGCTAAGATCGCATTGTAAAATTGCCTACACCCAATTCAGTTAAGCAGCTGCGCACTAAACTGGGGCATACCGGTTATTACAGGAAGTTCATAAAAGGGTATGCGCAGATAATCACAGCTATGGAAAAGCTACTGAATAAAGACATACCATTCATTTGGAATGCGGATTGTGAGAAAGGTTTCGACACATTGAAAGAGAAAATGGTCACTGTTCCAATCCTAGTTTTCCCAGACTGGGAGAAGCCATTTCATGTCCATGTCGATGCCTCATGCATAGCATTGGTCATTGTTCTTGCGCAACCAGGAGAGGGAGGTATTGATCATCCCATCGCCTTTTCCAGTAGAAAGTTATCATCTGCTGAGAAGAACTATACCACTATGGAAAGAGAAGGACTTGCTATAGTCTATGCGCTGCAGAAATTCAGACACTACTTGCTTGGTGCGCACTACTCCATGTTCACTGACCATTTTTCCTTGAAATACCTTGTTAATAAGCCAGTGTTAGGGGGGCACATATGTAGATGGCTACTACTTTTTCAGGAGTAAAATTTTGAGATTTTTGTTAAGCTAGGTAGATTGAATTTGGGACCTGATCATCTATCAATAATTGAGTTAGGAGAAGAGCCTACAAATCTAGAGGACAATCTGCCTAATGCGTAGTTGTTCGCCATACAAGTTGTAGATGAGTACTACCAGGACATCATTGATTTTTTTACCACTGGATTCGCATCCACAGAGTTCACTAAGTAGTAGAGGAAGCAGTTGGTAGTGCGCGCCGCAGACTTCACCATCATTGCAGGCTAGCTATACAAGTTGGGACCAGATGAAGTATTGCGCAAATGTGTACTAGAGCATGAAAAACCATTCATATTGGCTGATGCACACTCAGAAGTCACAGGAGGCCACTGCGCAGGAAGAGCTACTGCGCAGAAGATACTACACATAGGGCTATGGTGGCCTACAATTCATAAAGACTCGAAGGAACACTACCAGAGCTGCGATGTCTATTAGAGGACAGGGAAGCCATCGTGCAGGGATGGAATACCTTTAAATCCACAACTCACATTGCAGGCCTTTGAGAAGTGTGCCATTGATTTTGTGGGTCCTATTAGCCCACCAAGCAAAGGAACTGGTGCAAGTTATATCATTACTGGTACCGATTACCTCACTAGATGGGTAGAAGCAAAGGCAGTCAAAGACTGTAGCGCAGCTACAGCTGTGGAGTTTATATATGAAAATATCCTCACAAGGTTTGGATTCCCGAAGATATTGATGAGTGACCAAGGCACTCATTTTCTGAATAAGACCATTTAGGCTTTGACTGAAGAGTTCCACGTTCATCATCAGTGTAGCATGCCTTATCATCCACAGGCCAATGGAACTGTCGAAGCATTTAACAAAGTATTGGAGAATGCACTAACAACGATATGCAACGTCAATCAGGACGATTGGGACGTACGCATTCCATCTATGCTATGGGCATATAGGACTACCTGCAAGAAACTGACTGACCATACATCTTTCAAGTTGGCCTATGGGAAAGAAGCAATAATTCTGATGGAATACATTGTTCCTAGCTTGAGAATAGCAGCGTTTACAGGCATGGCAGATCGCGCAGCACTCGAAGAAAGGATCCTACACTTGGTTGGGATAGAGGAAGATCGCTTCATCGAAGGATTCCACCAACAAGTCCAAAAAGAGCGCGAAAAATCATGGCATGATCACCACATCAAGAACAAGAGATTCCAGTTAGGTGATCTAGTCCTCCTATATGATAGTAAATTCATGAAATTTCCTGGAAAGTTTAAGATGCACTAGCTTGGCCCATATATTGTAATGCATGTTACTAACAGTGGCATAGTCTAGTCAGCTACAGTAGTCGAAGATACCTTGCTGAATTTGATAAACGGTAGCAGACTAAAGCTTTACCGCGATAGTCTAGCTGCGCACAGTTCTGGATGATTTGGGGAAGTGTACTGCGCAACAATGCTGAAGTTGCATGCATAAAAAAAGAAGAAGAAGAGAAGAGCAGCAGCACATAGCACATACAACTAATGATCGCGGAGAGCAATCCTAGATACTCATCACGCAGAAAAGACGGAACGACAGTCATGCAGAAAATAACACCTAGTGCACATCCTGTAGCAAACATCTTGTTAGATCGCCAGCACATTAGGACGAAAATCGTTACCGTGACATATGTCGACCGGTTAGTGGTCCGTTAACCAAATTGGCGGCACTAGGGAAATTTACAATTTAAAGGTAGATGTGACATCTTGGAACCTATTAAAGACAGAAGTGGCCAGTTCATATCGAAATCTGGCTGGCAGGCTAAGCCATTAATGCAGATCCAATAGAGTTGACAAGATGGCTTTCTAGGGAACCTTTTGGCATTTAAGGAAACAACATTCGCATCATGAGAAGGATCGGCTGACAAGCTCAATACGAATGAATTGGCAATCAATATGGCTTTAAGGGCCTCGGTGACTGTGGAAGGCCATGTAGCAGACCAACAGTGGCTATAAATAGACCTCGCTCGGCCACTTAACCATTTTTACGAAGTCTTTGAACTAGTCAAGAGCCGAGAGACCAGAGCATTGTATTAGCGAACCGGTTGAGCTAGCACATATCTCTTGGTTATTCGAGCAAGCAAGGATTCCAGTAGCAATGATGGAAATGAAAGGAGGTGCATCTAGAAGTTCAACATGATAGGCTGTAGGGAGCAACAAGGGTAAAGAACCAGCTTCAAAGAAGGGGGAATCCAAAGTGTCGTTACAGCAGCCAGCCTCGGCTCAAAATGTGTTGTTTTATCCTATGCCCGACTACATCCATCCAAGGAAGCTTGATGCCCCACCAGTCAACATAGAATATAATTTCAAATAGGAAATCCCACTACCCACCATTTCCACCAGGGTGAAGATTGAGGAAAATTTAATGGGTGGCATACCAGGTTGCAAGCTGGATGATCAGGAATTACTGGAGAATACACTAGTAACACTAAAAAATTATCCACAATTTAGACCAGACACCTATATCAATTGGGTCAAGGACGCACAGACTGGCACCAGCAGGCTGGAAGTTCAAGAATGGCTAAGGGCCATATGGCCATCAGGCTTATTAAATTTACTACAAATGCCGCACTTTACTAAGAGTGCTGAGTTTTCCGTAGTAGTGTGCACACTACTCACTTGCGTGCATGAAGGATTCCTATGGTTGGACATGCGCATTGACATCAACATCGACATGATCCATCAGATCACTGGACTAAATAAGCGAGGAGAGGACCCTGCTAACCTCCTCATAAAGAAGGTGCACGATAAATCCCTTAGCACCAAAATAGCAAAAGAATTCGGTGTAGTGTGCAAGGGATGAGGGTTCCCAACAGTCGACCTCAATTACCACGCAACATAGTTTATGACCCAGTTGCTTGTAGGCAAGATGTTGCACAAGTGTAGACCACCTGAAGTACCTGCAGTCACAATCAGGGCAGCCGCTGATGTATTGCGTGGAAAATCTTACAATTGGTGCTAGTTCTTATTGAACTAGTTTCTAGCAGATGTTCAAGATACCCAAGATAATGGAACACTATTCCATTTTAGTTGGCTGCTAATGTTGGTAGAAGTTATAGGCTAGAAGGAGCCAGAGGGATATCAGGGAGTTGCCACTTTAGCCGGACAAGGCCAAGGAACGTGCTTTCCCAATCTATGGGCTAGCCCAAAGGCATATAGGCAGCGGCACACAGCTGAAGTCTTTCATGTTTACTATCACTAGTTGCGCGAAGTAATTTTGGCAACACCATGCATTTCCAAACCACTAACTGATGAATACACATGCATCGTGAGGTTTAGCGCAAAAAGGAATCAATCCTTCATTTATCCAAGGGATGATAGAGATGCGACGGAGTTATGGTATCCAAGGTTTTACCAACTGGATGAGCAAGCGATCGAGGGAATGATGGAGCGATGGGAGCCAGAATGGAAAGTTCCTGCGTCACGTGATGATGCATCTAACTATGAGCACAATGTATAACCTCTCCAGGAGAAGATCGAAGTAAAATACATTGATGAAGAAGATACCAAAATAGATCTGGAAGACAAGGGGGAAACACCAGCAAAGAAGGGAAAGAAGGGCGGACTACCGGCTGGAATGCCCATTATGGAAGAAAAGGCCGACGCGCAGAGTCAAAATACAGCCACATCAGCAAGAAAGAGAAAGGCCACTAAAGGCCCCTTGCAATCACAAAGCTAATGCACAAAGAGGAAGGTTGAAAAACCCAAGTTCAGGCCACAACAACATCCAGATGATTGTGATACCATTGTAACAAAAGTGCAAGAAGCATGGGAAGAGACTTGTGTTGAGAAAGAAGCCAAGCAACAACAATTGCAGTTGACGATAATCCAAGCTATGGAGGAGGTCAAGACATTAGTAGCCCATATGGGATTGGGGCAGTCAGGTTCAGGTTTCGACGAGAAGTTAGGAGAGCTAAGTGTGCAAAGAACACCACCGATTACTGCAAGTAAGTATCCGCGCATCCTGAACCTTGAACCGGGATACCTTATCTATCCAAATGAAACGATTAAGGAGGCAGTAAAGACTGGGTGCCTCGACTTGAATATCGGGGCCCTGCCCCTAGTGAACCTGAATGAGTTTCACATTAGAGTTGCAGAAGAAATTCATGAGAGAGGCCTCGCCTCATATGATAAGTGTGCGCAGTTAACTGAAGACATCAATCAGTTAAGACAGGAATCAAATAGCAGCAAGCAAGAATTGAGCACAGTCAAGGAAAAGGGACGAAAGCTGAAGGAAACCATTTCAACTGTGTGCGCAAACATAGAAGAATGCGAAGAAGAAGATGATATAGAGGACACAATAAAGAAAATTGGGGCCAAGGTAGAGTCCCTTACCTCTAAGAAAATAGAAATGGAAGCCTCTTATAAAGGAAAAATCATAGAACTGGAGGCTAGGCACCCTATCATTCCACCAGATCATTGCCTAGCTCTGGCTGAGGACATCAAGGCAACCATGCATGGCATTTCGGCAGAAGTGACAAAATGCCAAGACTTACTTGAGCAGATAACTACAGTAGTAACAGGGTTGAGTGAGGATCCGATGCTATAGCAGGTAAGAGCAGAAGTAACATATAAGTAGCAGCAAGTAGATGTTGTAAGTGTATAGATGAGGAATGCGCCAGCCAGAGAGAAAGTGCAGAGATTTAATGAGGTCAAGGACCTATAGAAAGAGTTGGCAACACTAAGGGAGAAAGAAGCTACTACATCGGTCAGGATGCAACCTATTGAGCAAGAAGGCCTCGAATTAATGCAACAATTCGATGAAAAGTTCATAGAACTTCAGGCAGCAGAAGGAACCATGCAGGAACAAGTGGCTCGTGAGAAGATCTCACAGGCAACACTGGAGACACTTAAAGGGTTTGAACGAAACGCCAAGGACATAGTTGCGTAGTTAGAAGGAACTCTGCAAAGCTTTACATCAAAGCTTGGGACGATGGAAGATGCGACACCAGTTTCTGCAAGTGGAAGAGGCTCGGGATGAGCCACGGGTGAGTGTTAGGGGCCTGTTGGGCGGGGCCCAAATGGCTTGGAAAAATATACAAGTATGGAAAATTGTGTGTTGCGCGCTGCAGCAGAAAGAAAAGGAAATTTTGATAATTTCCCGTTGTGCGCTATGGCAGGAAGAGGAAGTAGTTTTGAAAAGTGCGCATTGCGCACGGCGACAAGCTACAAGCAGTTTTGAGAAATTGTGCATGTCGCACAACGGGAATGGCTAAGGCATGATCATGCAGGAGGACAATGAGCAAGGTAGCACATGAGCTATTTTTGGTTTAGAACATGGGTAAATGTCAGACGAGGACATGACCTATTTTGGGTAAGGAACAGGTGGATGGAAAATGAAAGCGACTTGTTCGAAAGTGTGGCGACAAGTAGTTGAGAAGCTAGGCCATGATGCCGATGGCGACAAGAAGGCGAAGGAGTGGAAAGGGATAGGCCATGATGCAGTTGTAACCATTTTGAGGACTGCGGCTGTAAGAAGAGCGTGTGAGCCACGAGTGGCCCAGCTAGAGCAGGCGGAGCAGGCTGTCGACGGCGACAACTAGGGTGGCAGTTAGCCATGCTAGTTTGGAAAACTTAGGGTTTCGGCCTAATGATTGTAAAGACATGACCTATGAGCATGATCTATAAATAAGGCACAACTTTGTAAGGGAAAGGTGACTTCATTTTGGTTAAGAATTGATCATTGTAGAAGCTTAAGCTTAGAAAGCCATTGTAAAGGATCTGTAGCTGAGTGCACAGAGGCCTATCCGAGAGAGAAGAGAGTTTGTAGCTGAGTGTGCAGACTAAGAATGGTTGTACCTTTCCCATTAAGATCAATATTAACAATCGTTCTTGTGGACGTAGCCTCCATCTGGGGGGTGAACCACATTAAATTCTGTGTTATGTGACTATTGAGTGTTTATGATTGTTCATTTGCTTGGTATGAATGTTTAATGCTGGAAACTTGTGTTATGTTATTGCTTTTATATGTATTCATCGCAAAGAATGGGAATAATATGTTAAGTAATACATGCGTAGAGGAATGTTAAGTATTCAACATGTATGAATCTGTCAATTGAAATGTATGAATCTATCAATTAGTCACATAGTGAACATTGATTTTAAGCGCAGCATTGGAGCACACAGTAATTATATGTTTAGTCAATCATCTACAACATAATGATAAGAACTTGAACGAGTTGAAGAGATAAGGAATTCTAAGTAGTTTGGTTAGAATTAACATCCTCGCAGGGACGCGCAGTCTTGTTGATGCGCCGAGTCATTGAAGGTTGCTGTGAAGTAAGCTGTTGATAGCTTACTATCATAGCGCAAAGGTATCTTGTATCGCACCATCATTAGAGGCGTAAGTGCGCAAGCGCAATTGCACGTTGAGTTACCCACCACAAAACAGAAGGTTCATGTTGTTATCTGTCCGCGCAACCCGCAGGTGTTGCACTGCTTATCATCCTTTCCCCCATCTCATCACCTGGTTGTGGAAACTTGATTCCACAACCACCCCCTCAGCTTCACCTCGGGTGAGACCTCAGGCTGCGTCCAGCCTGTTGCCAAAAGGGCTGGTGAATAGGGGTTTTGTTTGTTCCTTGAACCGCAAAGTACCTGGTTCTATGATTGAAAACCTCTAAAAGGTAGTTGATGACCAACAAAGATGCATGATTAATTCCTCACAAATTAGTTTGTATTGACTTGCATATATGTGAGCCCATGTCATCTGATAGGCTACATGAAGGGGAGATTCGACGCGATTCCAAACACATCCCAAATCTGGGAAAGGGTTTCTGACTAGTATACAATCCAACAAATAGGAAGACATGAAGAATTCATCCTTCTTTTGAGTGAGTCCTCCTTATGTTGTAGCAATGTGTGATGCCATAATTTCATAAATGATATCTACCCAGTTGAAAATTGTCCCATGTGTGGCAATGTGGTACATCACTAGTTCCCGACCGAGTTTATAGGTGTTCCCATTTACCATGCCAAAAATATGACTTAACATCAAAGCTATGATTCTATACGGGGTCCTTAAGCCTTGACTGTCATAATATCCACTAGACTTCGGTCTCAACTATCTTTCAGGGACTCTCATCTTCTTAGCACAATCAAAGTGATCTATATTGACCTCTCTCATCCAGTTATTAGTCATCATGACTTTAGGGGAGAGTATCTTGTATGCTACAGCTATGTGGCATGGTTGGAAGGATGCGAGCCCTTATCCTTTGGCATCTGATATGATTCTGGTGGAAACATCTACCTGGGGAAAAATCCATCCAATAACCTCTGAGCAAGGGAATAAATCTGGCCATGTGGCAGCCTTATGGAGGCCGGACCACTTAATGTTCTGTTAAACCATCAATTCCTTGATGTTTTCTTTAGGCATATTTCCATTTCTTATGACTCTATATAGCTCACCCCATCTGAATTTTGGGGTGCCCTCGGTCACGTATCTAGTGTATTCAAACATTGTCTCTACTAGGGTATCCAACACTATTTCTACATCTAATTCTGATTCCACTACCTTGGGATTTCGCTTGGTGGACCTTGTATGCATATCAAATCTAATGAGACATAGAATAAATAAGTGAGGAATCTCCATTAAATCATTTACAAACAATTCATTTTCATGATATAGTAGATGAGCAGAGTTAAACAATATTTGAGTCCTAGCACTATTTGTTTATCTTTTAAAATGCATTGGAGTCTTCAAGTACAACTATGGGAACAATCCAAAGGTACTTATTTCAACTGTTTACATCAAAATTTCAAACCTTTGGGTGAAAGACAAGCTTAAATTCTCTTTGTCTCAATGCATAAACAAACTTATAAAAGGAAAATGCAGCGTGGGAACAATTTAAGAAAATGAAGACTTTCATGCTGACAGTCCAATGCTGCTAAGACTTGCTGCTTTTCAGTGATATACAGATGAGTGGAAAATAGAAAGTAAACGAAAAATAAGTAGAACTGTGTTGGAAAATTCCTTTCAAAGTTTTTTATTAATAACCCCAAAAACTACAAACTTAAAAAAAAAACGACGAGGATCAATGAATTGGTAAGACTGACTCCGGGTAAGAAACTGGCATTGACAGTGCATCTACATGGGTGCAGTGTTGGCTTTTAAAACAAAGTGGCCTTGATGGGAAAAGAGAAGGCGACATAAAAGGTCATCCTTCCGCAAGAGTAAAAGGCATGGGTAGCTTGAAAAACGCGGCCATCCTAATCTAAATGCGCAGACAACCATCGGATTTCTGCGTGTTAACCTACGTTTGAGTCGCTCAATGATTAGATTTTTAAAGGTGAGCTTCACAGCGGCAGGGAAACTTAAAAAAAAGAAAAGTAAAAAACCCCAATGTTCATGGCCAACTTAAATATTTCTGCACACACAGTCACATTGACTGAAATAAAAAGAAGGGTTTCCAAGAGTGAGACCAGAGTAAGAACTATGACAAGACCGAACTGAGAATATTTTATCTAGGTGAGGCCATGGCATCCCTACCCAGAAAAATGACTCTAAGCCCATACTTGCTAATCCTAACCAAAGAACTTGAAAACAAAAGGTGGGAGACAGGGAATAAAACAAAGGATATCACATCCCAAAACAAAAGAAAGTTATTAAAAAGATAAGGATGAGGGCATGAGGCTACCTACTTGTCACTCATAGAGTGGCCGTGAAGCTAAGATTGGGAGCATTGAGCACTTGGCGTCTGATGACCAGTGGTGGATGGAGTGCAAACGATGTTTTTCTTTCTATTCGCAGCTGTTGGCTCAAAAAAAAACCTTTTTCTATATATACAACAAATGAAACCCCTTGCATTAAATGCAGACAGGGTTGGTAGGCGGGGTCATTAAATACTAAGCTCATTTGGTGCCATGCACCTTTTCACTTTTCAGTGCTAATACAAATACTTCCCACCGACTGTTTCGGCACACTTGGCCGAATCACTGCAAACTTGTCAGACTACTCCAATTTTGTTGGGGAAAACTTGCTAAAATGCCATGACACATTGGCGAATTTCTGGCCCCGAAAGCTACGGAATGGTAGGGGCATTTTGGCTAGATCGTAGTGAAATGATCGGCGCAATGAAACGATCACTGCAAAATGGTCGACAAGTTTTTCCCAGTGAAACGATCGCCGCAGACTCACTGAAGCACCGTGAAACAGTCGGTGTGAACTTGCCATAAAGTCGCGAAACGGTCAGTGCAAATTTGTCAAAGACACTCCTACGCGATTTGGCTTGGCAGGAAAAGAATGCTAAAATGAAGTGAAATGATCGACGTGATCTCATCAAAAAGCAACGAAATGTCGACCTGAACTCACCCAAAAATAGTGAAATGATCGGTGCGATCTCATCAAAAAACTGTGAAACGCCGACGCAATATCATCAAAAATCAGCGAAACATCAACGTGAACTTGCCAAAATGTTGCGACCGTTTCGATGAAAAAACCTGAGTTGTACCTAACCAAAAAATTACTTGTTCTTCGAAAATTTTCAGGAAAAAACTAAGTGTCGAAATGGGGAACTCGTCTAAGAATAAATAAACTCTAAAAAGTAAAGGAGGGTCCCCACAATTTTCTCAAAATTTGGGGAATAGGTTGCAGCTGCAATAGGTTTCTGACATATATTATTTGTATGAGCATATTTGCATTCTCAATGATGAGTTAATGGCCACCCAAGACTCTTTGAGAAGCATTCAAAGTGCCCTCCAAGAATCAAGATAGAGATACAAAAACTTCACCAAAATTTGCAAAGATCATTTGTTCCAATCAACCAGTGTCTTATGTTTGGTTGTACAAAAAATTTCATGGAGGAACCTCATTAGATGGTGGTTCACGAGGTGAAGTATGACATGCATGTGCTTGAGAATTTTTGGAATGCGGATGGTGAGTTCCAAGTACATACTCTCTAGCAGAGTGAAACTGAGCTTCTTCATGGAGCAAATCTATCCTCCATTAAGGAGTTAGAAGAGCTCCTGTGTGATGGACATTTGATGGAGTTGATGCGTCCATTATCTTGATGGATGAGAGTTGCAGTAAGGATATTTTTTTCCATGATCCTACCCCTATGAAGCCTTCAGATGATGAAAATTTCACACTTTCTGATCATATGGGTGAGTTGGTTCATTCTCCTACATCCTATACTTCCATATTTTGCAACATTCATCCTAATGAAGTATGTGTGAAAGATTTCTTTTTGATGGTGCCACATGAGGAGTATGAAACTCCTATCCCTCCTTTTGATGGTTCCATAACTATAGCACCTTCTTATTTACATTTGAAGCAGAAACCTTTGTTACCTTATGATGATACACATCTTCATGGATGCACATATGGTACTCCTTTGATCCCCTTGAAGACTCATTGTTCCCTTTGTTACTTACTTGATGGCAGAGTTATTTAATCCATTGTTTGGGTGAAAAGACACATGGAATAATTACTTGACACCTTCCGACACCTCATTCGAGAAGCATTCATTTCTCTCATTTGATGAATCTCACATTCATGGATGTATTGATGAGACTTCTTTGAGCCACTTGAAGTCTGCTTGCTTTCTTTGGTCCATACTTGGTTCAAATGTTGGTGGAGGTTCATTCACTTCTTGGATTAAAGAACACATGGATGATTATTTTGAAGCTTCTTACATTCTTTTGGAGAAGAATGATAGGAAATGGGATCCTCACCTATGTCATTGGAGCAGATTTGATTGGTCACTTGATGCTTGTTTTCACTTGGCAAGTGGTGGTCTACTTGCTTGGATGGACAAGCACTTTCATGATATTTTGGTGAGGCACCTTCTTGATGTACATTTGTATGATGTTGAAATGTACTTTGATGATCTATATTTTGTACTTATGATGTTTGGAAGGATTCTCATTAGAGAGTGGGATCCTGGCATCTCCCACCTTGGAGTAAAATTTTTTGTTACTTTTTCATTGGTGGAATGCGCCAATTATGGGATCCTTGAATTCCACACTTGGTTGAAATAATTTGGAGGATGTTATACACCTCCTACTTTGATGTATGTTTGGTTAGACCTTGTGCATGATAGGAATGCGCAAGCATTGGGACATGGGCATCCCACATTTTGATTTATATGTGTTCACATTATGTAGTGATGGGGTGCACAAGTGTTGGGACCCTGACATCCCATACTTGCTAGATTGGTTCTTGATGACATTGTGCACTAGGATAGTGTGCAAGTAGTGGGACCCAGGCATTTTTTATCATTGGAAGCTCATTTGGAGCACATTTTGGTTGGTTGTCTTGAGCAAGAAAGCCTCTTATCTTCCCCATGGGTTCATATTGGTAGTAGATGGTGATGGTTTCCTGCATGGGAAACATATTTTTGGATGTACTTGTGTTTTTCTTGCAACATGTTATGATGAATTCCATGATATTCTCATGCAATGCATAGGAGAATATGTATTTCACCTTGTATTCTTGAGGATCAATTGGGATCCCGGTATCATTTTTTATTAGTCTCCACACTAAGTGCATGGTTGGATGGTAATAGAACAATATTTTGGGAGAGTTAATGAGAAGTTTATAATCATAGTGGTGCAACAGAAGGATGATGGATCATGATGCTTAGTTGGGTTAGATTTGATTATTGCTTGAGCACCAAAAATATTGGGAGTGGAGGACTGTCATGTCCCCTCATTGATGATTAGTGTATGGAGTTCCAATCCCAACAAATCCTTTGGGTTGACTAGAATATTTCATTCAATTGGGGTTAATTTTGAAGTTAAGGAATTAATTAGTCAGGAAGTTGAATTTTATTTTTATCCTAAGTTTGAAATGCACTTGGTAGAAGTAATTTTTATTAATTAGATATTTTTATTTTGGAATAAAGTGGATAATGCTCCACAAGTGTTCCTTAGAGGAAAATGTTGACTAAGAGGTAACTTGCAATACAATAAAAGAAAAAGGCAAGACAAAGCATAAAAGTAAGACACAAGTAGAAAAGAAGGATAAAGCAGAAAAGCAAGAAAAAGCAGGACAAAGAAGGAAAGCAAGATAAGGAAGAAAAGCAAAAAAAAAAGGACAAAGCAGAAAAGAAGGATAAGGTAGAAAATATGGAAAAATCAAGATGCAAAATCAGGAAAAGCAAAAGAAAAAGCAAAAGAAAAAAGCAAAGAAAAGAAAAAAACAAGGCAAAAGCGAAAGAAGAAAGAAAAGAAACCTTATCCACTCCATGAGGGTGTCTTAGACTATATTACTTGCTCAACAAGTCACCTAAATATATAAAAGAATCCTTACAACTCCATTTCACATCTTTTGATAATTTGTGATTTGAATTGAGTGCAATTTTGCCTCATTGACTTGGGAGATGTGCCCCTAGTCCTAGATGGGATATGTGCCCCATTATTCTAATGAAAGGATGATGGCATCCAGTCTTCATCACTGAATCTATTATAGGTCTTGAATCCTTATCCATTGGTTGGTGTTCTCATTGTGCGGTTCAACTCCTTCATTTAGTAGGAACAATGTTGGAGGGCCGAAATGGAGGTTCTGGTTTAGAAATTTATGAGAATTTATGGACATTGATACCTGTTCAATTGAATCCATAGAATTTTTTCCATTATGAAACACTTTTTCCTCATAAAAAAAGATGTTTGGATGAGCAAGTTATGTCCATTTTACTAGATTTGGGAGTTCGAGTTGTGAACAACGCGCCCTGCTTCCTATGAGAGGATGATGGCATTAATACATTTTCAATGATTTTATTTCAGGTCTTGTATCTAATTCAAGCATGGTTTTAATCTCAGAAGAAGTTTCATGAAGTCTATGGTTTGAATCTTCAAGATTCCTTTTGATTTCCACTACTAGTTTGTTGTGTTTAGAGGAGAGGATTTCTTGTGCTATTTTGAGAAGCATGTTGAATTCCATATTATTTATTTCCTTTCATTATGATCCTATGATATCATTCATAAAATTTAATATTGCATAAGTCTGGAATATTCTGATTTTTCTACACCCCTTCTAGATTTGCATAGAATTTGACTAGTTTTAAGAATGCACTTGATAAATGAATGAATCTTGATCCAAATTAAGTAATTATTGTTATTGGAGTTTTTTAATATGTCACATTCATTATTATAAGTGTCATATCATAATTTCGTGATCCTTCATTCACTGTTTGGAAGTCTTGAATTCTAACTAGTTGTGTAATCCTAGTAGGCAATTTTCAGTGTATCTTTGTGAGAATTTTTTAGAACATTACATAAATTTATAGAATGAAATATTAATTCATATTGAATTTAATTTTAATTTATTTATCCTCCTAAATTCATAATCCTTCACCAATATCTTCCAGTCAAAGAATAATGAAGTACTACTATACATATGCTGGGGTTCCCAAGAGCATTGTAGTATATTTCAGCATTTTTTATTTCTACCCAGCAATGGTACTAATACTTTGTGAATAGGTATTATAATTTATCATATCCCTCCTTCCATCCAGAGTGTTTGACATTTCCCACCCATAGTCAAACTAGATCCCTGAAACCATTATTTTTAATTGATTCTCCAAAGAAGTAAAATTTTGTATCACTAATCGTCGTTGGTACATTACAAATAGGAACACTTGGATTTCTCAAATCCATTTTTTTTTCCTTCTCGAAGCTGGAGGCTCCTTCTGATGGACTATACTTGGCATTCTGCTTGGGTTCAGTTTGCCTCTTCCCCTTTCCCTTGTGCTTCCCCTTTCCATTCACACTTTTTTCTTCTCCATCCACAAGAGGTTGCTTTTTGTATTCCTTCAAGGTTCCCATATGGATAAATTTGTCTTTTTCTCGGATCAAATATTCAGTGAAAACATTTAAGAATGGCATCTTCCAACAAGGAATTGGCATTCACCCTGAATGGAAGGTAGAGACAAAGATAGAGAACTAGGGACCTAGATTGCTCAGAATGGATAGCAACAACTTCCCATCCTTCTTCTTAATGCCACACTGCTTGCATTGCATGACCAGAGATTTGAATTTGGAAAAGAATTGTTGGATGGTCTTGAAATTGCACGATTGAAGATAAATCAACTCATTCTCCAGAATATGGGCCCTTATCTCATCTTGTTTGTCAAAGAGGATCTCTAACTTCAACCATAACTCTCTTAGAGTATTCAATCCATCGAGGTGGAAGAGTATATATCTGGAAATATGAATACACATGAAACTGAATGCTTCATCCAATCTATTCAGATAGTTGGCCTTCTCCACAGTTACTTGAGGTTCAACCTCCTTTTCCATATTTACCATGTGTAGTGACTTGTTGTGTAAGACCATCTACAAATCATCCCTCCAATCAAGGTAATTGAAGGGTGTCAGGATCCTAGGAGAGAGAGGAGAGTTTGAATTCTCCGTGAGAACTGCTAGAGCGAATACATGGTGAAACTGTTGCACTCAAAAAAATTTCAATAACCTGCAAAAAACTCTCAATTTTGGAGATAGACTACTATTGAGCATTGCTTTAGGGCAATAGGAACATTTTTCTGGCTCCTTCACACCTAGCTAGACCTCAAAGGATTTCTCCAATGAATTCAATGCAATGGCACTAGGATTTGTTGTGGAAATACAGAGGCTTCTGGTGCACTACTGAAATTAGTTTCTCAACCTACACTCAATGGCTCTAATACCATGTGAAATTCTAAATCATAATAGATCAAAGAGTTGAGTATACCTCATAGATAAATAATGAGCAGAAAAGATGAATTAGAGTGAAAACTGCAGTAAAAATGAGAAGACATTTAATCATGCATGAGAACTCAGATGGGAACAGAATAATGTCACATGATCCAATAATCAGTATAATGAACAATGATGTTACAACATAGAGGATTTGAATCACCTAGGATAATTCAAGTCTCAGTTGATCTAGCATAGGAATTGTCACCACTGGAGTGATCTGGAAGACCCAAACTCAACTAAATTGAACCTAAACGCATTTAACTAAAGACACAACCAATTAACTAACCAAGTAGGGTGCATCAGTCAGTTTTTTGTGTAAGTCACTCAGAAAAGGGTGTATGAAGCCACAATTAGTTGCATTCAGAGCACACACACCCCACAAGAGTCATCTAACTGAGGTGGAATGAACTGGAACACTGAGTTGGCTCCTAAAATGTAGGGAATTTCCTCTAGTGGTCCTAAAATCATGCATGCAGGGTGCATTAGGTGGCTACTGACTCCTAGATGACATATGCACACCACTAGGGGGGAAATAACATCACTAATTGCTAGCAAATGGTAAATAATTCAAGTAGGAAAAGGATGGAGTATTAAAATATCCTAACAAAAACCGAAGTTTCAAGACTTGTATAGACTCCAAAAACAAGACAGATCAATGGTTTAAACTGGAAGAAACAAGCAAGAGACCCCCAAAGCAAACAAGATTCCCACCAAGGGGCTAGCTAGTTCTGTTGTAAGGAAATAAATCGTATGGCTGGGGTGAGACCATCAACATACTAAATCAAATAAATAATACATCTAGAGTCATGAAAGTGCCTAGATAAAATTTTCAAAAGATGAAAACTAAACTAGGAGATCAAAATGGTGCACCTTATTTAAGAAGGTTTGTCCTAGCTTTTAGTAATTCTTCAACCCTGACCTCAAAGCTCCATCTATTACAGTGGGAAACCTGTAAAATAGATAATACCTTTCTCAAATATTATGGCTATAATAAAATGAACATAAATTGAGACAAATTATTATAGTACATCAATGTATATACAATAAACCTCAATATATAAGCAATTGCACATTTCATTGAACCAGACTATAACATAGTATTAGGGAAAGTAAATATGTAATTTATTGATAAGAAACATTAAATAAAATTATACCTTGCTATAGTTAGGCACTTCATGAAACCTTGACCTAAGTTCCCTTGCTCCTCTTATCCACAACGCTCCAGTCCAGGTGATGGGGATAGGAATATCTCAGTCACATAATAATGGGGATTAGAGGGAGACTAAATTATTCCAACATTTCATTACTCAAGAGCCAAATTTCCTCTTCAAGGCCATCCTTTCTTTTTTTTGTAATAGAAGGAGGCGCTCTCAAATGGATAGAGGTTTCTAACTATTAGGGAAGTTGTCAAGAACTACCCAAACTAACTCAAAATTCAATTTTCATTTTATTTTTTGAATTTTAATGAGCCATGTGCATGTGGGAAACAAACATCATGCGTTTAACATGTGGTTCAACCCTTTGTAGAGTGTGACTACAAAATTTTCTTGCACACACACGTGGGTAAACCCTCAGACTGTGCGTAATATGCAATCTGCATGACTATCACTTGCGCGTATGTCACAAACCCATATAAACAAAATAGGAAATATGGATGAACTAGGAATAAGTTAGGCCAATAAACTAAGTATAAATTCGAGACTCTTCCATCTATAGTTTCCTTTTGTGTGATTGACAGTTTTAATTTCGTCATGGATAGAGAAGTTCCATTTTGACTTATAACAAAGGAGTTTTAAAAACTTAAAAAAATTCCATATACCATCCTGTGGATTTTTATCGAGCTCAGATTGGTAAGTGTTGGTCGATGTTTTGAATTTTAAAGAGTCTAAAAAACTTAAATAAGACTCTAAGGTTTTTCTTTTTCATAAATTTAGTCCCCAACGTCTGAAAATCCTAAAACAAAATGAGGGAGAACTTTTCTAGCCAAGGTTGACTAGAGTATTCATTTTTCATAAATAGTCCAGTTGGACTGAAAAAGGGTTAAAATTATATTGGATGGGTCCTTATTCAAATATTTTAATGAGTGTGAAAGAAAAAATCTTTCTCAGCAACCTTTTCATGTTTAGGGATTCATAAAAGAGCTTAAAGAAGACTCCATATAGACCTTTTTTCCGTGAAATTTTAACAAGCCCGAAAAAGTGAAATTGAGGCCTCCTTATTTTAACAAGCTCAAAGGATGGATGGAAGAATTCTCAATACCTGGGAGGGAATGAGTGTCAGAGACATGAAAATATAGTTCCAAGTGCATGGAACAAACCTATGCATAATGCAACAAACACGAGCAAGATAAGGACACTCAGGGTGTTTCTCCTGAGGGAAAGAAACTAGTTATGGGTAAAAGATTTCAAGTTCCAAAGGAAAAATGATACAAGGATTAGAGAAAATGAGATAAGAGATGAGGGCTTATATAACAAGCTAAAAGCATGAAATCCATCCAAGGTAATTTTTAAGGTCGAAATTTAGCCAATTAGCTATTTTGGGGATTTTTTTCAAAAACTAAATTTGCTATTTGGTCATTTTTAGTCTCTAATGTCGCCTATATTAACATAAAAAAATGTTTTTTTATCTTAATATTTGCCAAAATTTACACATTTCAGTTGTAAATTGTATGTTTTATATTTAATATTTGCCTACCTATCTAATAGATGTTTTTTTCAATCCAAAATAATTGCCTAGGACACTATACTTAAGTATAATATTAGAATCCTTAAAAAATACCATGTCTAGCATCAGGATGATAAGCACAAGTCGGATCGATGCAAATGCATATGTAACTTAAACACAAAAATGGGATCCTTGTAAGGAATGGACATAAATATATGAGAAAGAAATACATGAGATTTCTTCTCAAATTCATGGTAAAACTAAAAAGACTCTCGAGCCTATGAGAAAAACTCAACATCGTAAAAAAAATGGGAAAAAGGTGTTGACTAGGGTTACCAATGCTAGGTAGGATCTATTGTCGGGCTAGTGTACAATGCATAAAGAGATGTCTAACACACCAATATCCAATAGGTTCAACCCTATGGAAAATTTGGGTGGAAGAAGGTTCAAATGCATCATAATAGAGGGGAGGCCTTAACCTATATGCAATTTTTTGAACATACCTAACTGGATCAAGAAATATGTAGAAAATGATCTCAAGCCAACCATAAAAGCAACTAAAAATCATGTCTCCAAGAAACAATAGTACTAGAATCATATCCCGAAAATATAAAAATAAAGATATGATATAGGTTACTTTGAAATAAATAATTTCAACTGTAGAATATTCAACAATATTCATCATCAAGGAAGAGTTTACCAATGAAGACTCTAGAATGCTAAGAATTAAGGTCGTAGAAACAACAATATCTTACTCATGAGGAAGATAAAAAATGAAATAAATAATTTATTTTTTAGGAATAGATTCATCATCGTGGGAGTTGAAAATTCTAATATTAGAATAAAACTCATCAGCAATACCAATTTGCAACTTAATAGCATAGTTCAGAGACTCAAAACTACCAATGTATAAGGATATATAAGCAGTAAATTCAAGATCAAAAGGATAATGGAGACTGGATTTGTTACCATCTAAGTCTAAAAAAGAGAAATGATCTTCAGAAAGAACATCAATATCCAAAGGAAAGTCAGACTATATTATAGTCTCTAGGAAAAATTTATCAAAAGGAAGTATATCATCCCAAATAAAACACATGTCTAAGCATTCAGTTGGATCAATAGAGTCGAGATCAGGCTCTAATGCCCCCATTGGATGAATCACCTGGTCAAATGTTGGTACCAAGTCCTGAGAAGGTAACCATGAACACAAAGGATTCTTCTCAGTAGAAATTGGATACAAGGAATAT